>ML779490.1:720515-785669 GCA_009831015.1 Picea engelmannii | reverse complement strand
ACATATCAAGGTACCTCTGGTAAAAAATTCAGCTCTTGATTCGCTATAATTATGGAGATACACTCTGTGGAAGATAGGGTTTGTGACCAGTCCTGAAGCTAGTCAATAAATAGGTGTTCTGGGTAAAACAATCATAACTTCTTTATAGAGAATCCAAATGAAGTGGGATGAATTTCATTGGAAAGAGTATGGACTTTAGTTTATTTTTTGCAAGTTTCAGAATCGGATGTTAATTATTGAGCGCAGGGCATTCTGTGCAAGTTCACTCTCCTGAATAGACCAGAATTGAATAAAGTCTACCATTCTTTCTATAACCTCTTTTTGGGGAGGATTCAAGGAGTGAAAATTGGAGGAGTTTCACAGAATACATTGATTAATATTATCTACAAGATCAGAGTACTCCAAGAATTGAAGAATTGCAGAAATTGAAGAAGTCTCAGGAAGCATTATCAGGTTCTATGTGATGATTGGTTGATGGTGATGATATAATGTAAATTTTTATTATCTCTCATGTATTCTTGGGTGGAAGGAAGGGGCAAGGATGGAGAGTTCAAATCTCTCTTGATATTGGAGGATTGTATCTTCCTCTTGGAGGTTTATCCCTCCCTTTACATTTGGAAGTTGTAGCTACCTTTGGAAGTCATTACTTCCCTTGAACAATAACTATTGATTATTTCTCATATATTGTGCATGGTGTATTGTGGTGTATTGGTGTAAATCTTGTACTATTGTTCATTTCTCATTGGATATAGTTGAATGGTTTAAATATATTTTGAAAAAGGTTTTAAATTGTACTTGATATTGATTCACCCCCCTCTCAGTATCAACAATTCGTGCACCCCTTTGTTGAGTGCATCAACCACTTTATTCACTTTTCCCTTAATTCACTTGATAACAAATTCATATTCGCTAAGATATTCCAACCATCTAGTTTTTCTGGAATATAAAGTTGGTTGTCCAAAAAAATATTTCAGATCACTACAGTCTATCCTTAGCTCAAATTTTTTTCCCATGAAATAATTCCTCCACATTTTTAGTGCATGAACATTGGTTGCAAGTTCTAAATCATGGGAAACATAATTTATCTCATGCCCCTTCAAATTTCTTGCTTCATAACAAATTACATGCACATTTTGGGTAAGGACTCCACTAAGACCTTCTTTACATGCATCTATGCACACAACAAAATCCTCATCTGGATATGCAATCTTTAAGATATGTGCATTGGTTAATAAATATTTAAAGTTCCAGAAACTCTATTCACACTTGATAGTCCATTTAAATTTTATTCCTTTATTTTGTAATGAAGTAATTGGGTGTGCAATCTTAGAGAACCCTGCAATGAATCTCCTGTAGTAACTAGCTAGAGCCATAAATGATATAACCTCTAAAATTTTCTTTGGTGCTAGCCAAATTTTGATTGCTTCAATCTTTTCTAGATCCTTCACCATGCCATCATTTGAGACAATGTGGCCCAAATAGTGGATCTTCTTCTGATAAAAAGTGCACTTGCTCAACTTGGCATACAATTGGTTCTCTCTCAATACTTGTAGCACCATCCTCAAATGTTTCCCACTCTCCTCCTCTGTCTTGGAGTAGATAATAATATCATCCAAGAAGGCAATAACATTTTTTTCCAAGTAATCTTTGAATACTCCATTCATTAGACATAAAAGTACCCAATGCATTTGTCAGGTCAAATGGCACCACCACAAACTCATAATGGCCATACCTTGTCTGAATTTTTTTTTCTAGTGTCTTCTTCTATGATTCTCACTTGATAGTAACTTGACCCCAAGTCAATATTGGAAAACATTTTATATCCTTTCAACTGATAAAAAATATCATCGATCTATGGTAGAGGGTATTTTTTATTTACTATAACCTTATTCAATTGTCTAAAGTAAATACATAACCTTGGAGTTCCATCATTTTTCTTCACAAAAATCATCGGGGAAACCTAGGGTGAAAAACTTGGGTGTACGCACCCCTTATTCAACAACTCTTCTACCTACATCTTCAACTCTTTCATTTCTAGTGTGCTCATTCTATAAGGATTTTTGGACACTGGGGAAGCTCCAAGCATCAATTCGATAGAGAAATCAATGTCTTTTTTTGGTGACACTCCTAGAAATTCCCCAAACACATATTCATATTCCTTCAAGATTGGATAATATTCAAGATTTGACACTTCATCCTTGGTTGGATCTTCCAAATGGTCTGCGTATATTTGGCACACTTTTCTAAATATTCTTTTCAATTGCAATATTGAAATCTCTCTCATAGATATAGGCCTTGGAATACCTTGATTTGTCCTTGAATTTTCTTCCCCACCTAAACATGTGAAAGAATTTTTGTAGAAATACAAGAAAACATGATGTTTTTCTATCCAATCCATACCAATCAAGTAGTCATATGAACCAAGTGGCATGCTTTTCAAATCTGCCTTAGTGATAACTCCATTCATGTTCACTACACAATCTTTAACAAGCTCATTGATTCTTCTCTCAGTTCTAGTGGCTAGTTGAACCAACCAAGAATTTTCATGCTTACATCTCTTCAATTTAAATATTTCAATCATATTAGAACCTATATATCTATGGCTATCTCCAGAATCAATTAAATAACTATGGGTTGATTATCAACATTACCTTCTACCTAAATCATGTGGGATTGATAGTATACTTGTCTATTTTCCAAGGTTTCATAAATCATTGGCACATTACTACCCATGTCTTCCACCATATCAAATTCCTAAAGGTTATGCATAGTCCTCATCATATCTCCGTCATGAGGACAATCTTTATACATGTGGTCCCCCTCTCATCCCCAACACTTTATGGGACGCTATCTTGTATTTTTACCAAGGAAAATATCATATTGGGCTCATTTTGTTCTTGTTTCCCTTTCCTATAAGACTGTGAATTATTCCTAAAGAAAGGTGACTTGAATCCTTTCTTCCTCTGATCCATCTTGTCTTTCTTTTTTCCATCCCAAGATCTTTGAAAAGTTATCCTTACCTTACTTTTCTCATACAAATACTTATTTTTTCTTATGGCTTCTTATAAATACTTGGGCTCATCAAACTAAAATTTATCCTTATAGAATGATTGAAACCCACTCAAGAACTTTTGAATTTTAACCTTCTCATCTCTGATGAAACCCACATACCTTAGGAGTTCCAATAATTTCTTCTCATACTCCTCTATGGTCATGTTCCCAATATTAAGCTCAAATAAGTCTTGCATCTTCTTGTCATAATAATTCTCCGGAAAGTATTTCTACTAGAATTATTTCTTGAAATTATTCCAAGAACTTCTCTTCTCGTCAATATGCTTGACTTGCTTTCCCGTGAAGATGATATGTGACAATGTTTTCTTCCATGTTTGAAAAATAATTGTGTAGCTGAAAATGTTTTCTCAGGGCCAACAACTAGGGTTCAACTTCTTCACCCTTCATATGTTCTCCATCAAATGTTGGTGGCTTGAGCCTCCTAAGAAATCCTTACAAACTATTTTACTATGACCTTCTCCTTTGATTTCTAACAAGGGACACACTTGGGATTCTCTCTGAACTTGAATGTGCATATGCTCTTCTGGTTCATTGTCCTGATGAATGATGATGATGTCTACTAACACTCCTTTATTTTATAGATCCCCTATGATCGTCCCTCCTATCATGAGATCTAGATACTTCTACTTGCCTTGAAATAGTTTCTTGTTTTGTACAAAAATCCTTGTTGACTTGTCTCTGCAACATATTAAGACTTTGTAGCAGCTCCTCATGAAATCTTATCATTCTTTCATTGTCTTCTCTATATATATGAACTTTTTTCTACAGTATTCTCATAGTCTCAACCATCTCCACCGGATTCTACCCTACCTCTATGTCCATTAGACTTGGCTTCTACATTTCCTAGGATGATATTTAATCCTCTAATTTCATCTGCATGGTTGTAAGAAACTTTTGCATCATCCATATCTTTAGTCATCATATAGGAACCTTATATGCTTTCTTGTACCTCTAATTTTGCAAGAAATTTGCATGCAACAATTACTATTAGAATTATGCATATTATAAAATATTTCATTCATTAGGTTACAGATCATTCTTCATCTCAATTTATGAATAACACAAATTCACCATCCCAAATTCGGATTCTTTAAACACATTCCCCTCTGAATCAACTTTTCAATGATTGTACTCATGACTCATTCTGAGTTTTGAGTGAAAAATTATAGATTTATGAAATTTTGCAACTTTTACTCAATTGTGACATGTTCTTAGTGGCACAATTTTTTTGAGAGGCCCTTTTATGCCACTTGTAGAAGAAAACTAGCCAAGAATCATATTTTTTTTGTATTCGATGCAAATAGAATTTATGATTGAGAATACATAAAAACTTCTATATTCATAATCTAGTGCTCCAATCAAATTCTGTAGAAATATGGAATTGACAACTTTGTGCTTTTACATTTTCTCCAAACATAGAATTTGTAGTCAAGATTGGCTAACTCCCAAATGGAGAAAAACTGGGAAAAAATTCCTCACGACAAAGTTGTCTGGATTTATGAGTAGGTAAAATATTTACTAAATAAACTTTTCCATATTTTTGATTTGGGGTCCTTTTTCCTCCCCTAAAGATTTCAAAAATCCCCAAAAAGTGTCTAGGAATAGTAGATTTTTTATGTTTTGGCATTCCCACTCAAAACCCTTATGAATTTGGCCAAAATATCAATTGGGTATCTTTGTTCCTACTTTTTGGACTCCCTATAAAACTTTCATTCTTATCTAGGTCCAAGTTATTGAGCACGATCCAGATCTTTAAAAAAAACTAATTGGCATTTTTCGGAGAATTGAAGAAAAATTGTCCCATGGTCGTCAATGAAACTTTTGTATGCCTTGTCAATTCGTACATACCCCTTAAATTTCATTTGATTCTGAGATTTTCTACTCCTATTATGGCCAAAACAAGTTTTTGGCTCCAAACTTTTTTTTTTTGTAAAATTGTCTTTCTCATTTCCTTTCCTCCTCTCTTCTTATTTCCTCTCTCTTCTTCCCTTCTCCTCTTCTTCTCTTTTCTTTTTTCCTTCCTCAACAATGACTAAAAACCCTTTATTGGAACTTGACAAAATTTCTAAATTTTACTTTTTAGTGACCCCCAAAAAGCTCTATCGGTGATTGGTGAAAAGGTACAAAGTCTATTTTTTCAGCGGCCCCCAAAAAGGCCTATCGATGATTGGAGAAAATATGTAAATTCTATTTTTTTGGAAACCCCCAAAATTTATGTTGGTGATCGATGAAAATGTATAAAGCCTACTTTTTTGGCGACCCCTGAAAAGGTCATTGACAATCAATGAAAATGTACAAGGTCTACTTTTTTGGTGACCCTCGAAAAGGTGTATTGGCAATCATAAAAAAGGTATTAAATATACTTTTTGGCGACCCTGAAAATTTCTATCAGCGATCAGTGAAAAGGTATAAACTATACTTTTTTGATGACCCTCGGAAAGGTCTATCGAATATCGACGAAAAAGTATAAATTATTATTTTTTCGGTGACCCTCGAAAAGGTTTATCGATGATATTAACTTTTCTTCACATCATTGATATCGTTTGACTTGGAAGTTTTTGTTCAAATCTATGATGGTTTTGGACCATTGATATTAGGATCAATGTAATCTTGACTATCGATCCGCTAGACTTCGTCAAACTCCAAATTTCTTCTTCAACGATCGGGGATTTTCAGTGAACTATGTTTCTTTCCTCCATTTAATTCCACTGAAGTACAAAAGGCTACATCTACAGATGAATCTTGGTCGTTGATCGCCAAGTTGAATGTGTTTTGGGCCATTGATTCTATAAACTCCTCAAACACCATGAAAACATGAAATTCAACCTCCCGAACCAAATTTAATCCTACAAACCTATAGATCGACAAAAGAAATTACCCATTCGACAATTATGAGCGAAAAATCGACTTGAATTTTCTCATAAATTTGTGGAATTCACGTTTCACCATCTTCCCCAAATTCGACACAAAACAAAATTTGCTACAACAAATTAACCAAATTTTCATTGTTCTTTGGCACATATGGGTTCATTATTGAACCAAAATCTATGATACCAATCTATAACGTACCCAACTCCCTTGTTGAGTCTTGTTACTACCAAATTTGACTAACATATCAATTTAAATTCAAAAAATACATGCAACATGACTTAAAGGCATGTTGTTATCATGAATAATTTAAAAATGTGAATGCATCCATTTAAACATAAAAGACAACCATTAAATTCACACATCAACATTCATACATATAAATTACAGAGTAAATGCAACATTTATCCAGAACATTAAACAATAAATAACACAATGATCAAAACACTTATCTTCAAAACATTTTACACAATTGGTTGTAGATGAAGGAAATTCCTCCCAACTGTAGACTCTGTTGCACTAATTCTCTTTGCAACAAGTCACCCTCGATCTAGGGCTATGATTCCACAAGGACAAACAAGATTCTATGAATGTTTATTGTTTATTGTAACAACTCAAATACCCACTAAAAACACAATGATGTGACCCCTACAATGATTCCAACTGCCCAACTCTCTTCCCCATCACTTTGCACAACCCAAGGGATGATATTTACTTCTCTATATTGTAATCCCTTGAAAAATCTCCATCCCCTGTAGGGCACCAACACAGACCGACCATTATATACAAATTATCTTTGAGTAATTTCTTCAACATGAATCACTCACAGGCATACCATCTTCATTCTCCACACAATTACCAACTCCAGTAATTTATCTTCCATACCGACTATGGCTAGCCACTCTTTCCCAACACTCATCTTTGTTTTTCCTCACTTCTTGCTAACTATAAAAATTGATATCTTTCCTACTAGAAAATCCTCTTCTCCCATGCTTTCTTGACTCTTACTCTTCCCTCAAGGATGATTACACTCAACCCATTCTTTCATAACTAAGTGGGTTGACTTCCTTACCCAACATCTTACATGAATTTGATGATTTGAGTGTTTAACAAGTCAAAGGGATAAATGGCTAAATGACAAGTTCCTTAATGAATACGGATTGAGACTTAAGGCATAAAAAAAACCCTCAAAACCCTCATTAATCCCCCTCTCTTGTGGAAACATCACCCCTCATTATTCTAGTCCTTACCCATCTATAGTCGACAATGTAATAAATTTTATTATTTTTCAATGTATAATGTTTACATATTACATCGCTTGACCTAAAGCCATTCATAATACTTACAAATATATAATGCTACATCAGGGATCAAAATTGGGATGCTACAAGAAACATTCTCGCAAAAAAAAAAAAAAAAAAAGGATCTGAAGCTCTCTCCTTCAACTTCTACTCCCAATGGTGACAACAAATCAAAATAAAAAATTAAGAATACTAACAGACATTGCAATTTTTGTGGGAAAGATGGTCATTTAGAGTCTAAATGTTTTAAAAATATGGACGCCTTAGAATAAGAAATGAAGAAAAACAACATCAATATTGATTCTTCATCTTCTAAATCTTCTTCTCATGGATATGCACTTTCTACTTCTTCTTATGATGAGTGGCTTATATATTCTAGAGCATCGTATCATATGGATTAGAATAAAGCCATTTTTAATACTCTTAATGAATGTAATACCAAACAAATATTTGTTGGTGATGATAGATCTCTTAGTGTTGTAGGGTATGGAACAATTTAGTTAGATTATGGTCATTTTAATGATGTATTATGTGTTCCTAGTCTCTCATGCAACCTTCTATCAATATATAAAATCACTCATTCAAGTGAAGGTAAAAATGTTGATTAATTGGATTGGTTGTCATTGATGTCAACCCTTGAAGCAAGTCTAGTGGCAAATTCCAGTAGCCCCATAAGTGTGGATAAGGAACCCATGTTTGTATAAGGAATATTGTAATGAAGACAAGTGAATTTCTAGGAAATACTATCATAGATAGATAGTACATGTAGTGTCATTTCTAGTGATCTGTGGTAAGTCACGTAGTTCCTCGCGGTTGAGGAGATATGGCTTGGTGAAGTTGGAGAACCCTTATGAGTTATCTAGAAGCCCCTAGAAGGTCAAAGAAGTCAATTATTCTAGAAGCTCCTAGAAGAATTTTACTAGTCAAAGTAGTTGTAACTAGGAGTTAATCATGGATAAAGTTGTTACAATAAGAAAATAATTAAAAATAAATTAGTTGCAATAGGAAGTGGTGAGTTTACTAATTGTGGATAAAGTAGTTGCAAGTAGTTGAAGTAGTTGAAAGTGGGTTTTCCATAAAAGAGGGAACTTAGGTAAAACAATGAGAAGATAACCCCTAAAGGAAGCTATTTGGAGAGTATAAATAAGAGAGAAAGGGTCTCTCATTACTACCTATTGAGCACATTGAATATCTCTTTTTTGAAATTTTATGGGCAAGTATTATTGACAAATCTAAAACATTGAGTCTGAAGAAATGACGTTCAATGAAGAGAGAATTTGTCGGAGTTGAAGGGTCATGACTGTGGTTACTAAATCAGGGTTTTACTGAAGACATCTACGAGTTGCAGAACTAGAAGGATGAGTAAATCCACATGACATAGTGGGACAAAGCACATACATCCATGAGTTTACTGAAGACATGGAACGTATTTGTTGTCAAAGATGAAGAAAAGGAAGATCAAATCCATCATCAGTAACAAGTTGCAGAGATGAGAAGAGGCTACAGGAAGGTTTAACAATGAGAAGATATAGCAAAGTTATCTATAATAATAAAAAGGTATGTTATATGGGAAAGCGAGGAGTTTTTCACCGTTGGGCAAGGTTCAATTCTCGTGAGGGCTTTACCTGGAGCCATGGGGACACCTTGAGGTAGTGGTCGAACGTGTGGTTGCACCCAGAGATACTATAATAAATGGTATCGTGACCCGTGCACACATAAGTGGATCAAAGCCCACCCCCATGTCCTTCAACTTTAAAGGAAACGGAATGAAGAGAGGCGGAAAGCCAACGCGGCTAGGGCCCAAACCCTAGCCGCCCCCGGTCTGGATCTCATCTGTAGGAGCCCGAATCTGCCTGGAATAGCTGATCAAAGCGTCCCCCATCGATTTGCATGACAGAGCGTTCGAATTACAGCGGACAGAACACGATTTGCACACGGTTTTGAGCAGAGGTCGCGCCTCTACGTTTTTCTTGCTTGTAGGTGGTCGTTGCCGCTCCAATGGCCCCAAATCCGACCGCCGAAATGGACGAAGATAATCTGGAAGCATTCAAAGAATTAGTCAGTGCGGTAAGAACTCAATCCAAGCCGTCTACCTCATCTAAATTTGTCAAGAAGATGGAGGAGATCCCTTCGGTGGAGCTATCTCCAGAGGAGCCCTGCAATCTTGCCCTCCTGCTAGCAGAAAATGCCCTCATCGGTAAGTTTACGGGGTTATGTCCCAGCCCCAAAACGGTGGAGGCATGGATGGGTGAGCATTGGAAGTCACTGCTACAGGGAGAAGTCTCTTTATGTGCAGTAGGCAGGGGTTTTTTTGTCTTCAGTTTCACGAGGACAAAGGATAGAGATCTAGTTTTCAGATCTGGACCCTATTTCATGGGGGCAAGAGGGTTGTTCTTAGCCCCATGGACACTTGACTTCAATCCTGGAGCCGAAATCACCGCAGCCCCTGTATGGGTTAGACTACCTCATCTTCCCTTGCATCTTTGGGGGAGAAAATCTCTGGAGGACATTGGAAACAAGCTTGGGCGTTTCTTGGACAGTGTGGCGCCGAAAGGGGATCAGTTTACCTGCGCTCAAATTTGTGTTGAGGTTAACCTCGAGAAAGGCCTCCCGGAAGCTATTAAGCTCTCCCTGGGGGAATGGTCCCATATCCAAGAGCTGGACTATGAGCAGATCCCTTTTAAGTGCCTCCGGTGCCATGACTACGGTCATTTTGCAAAAAGCTGCCCCAAAGCCTCTGGGGAGCCGGGACCAGTCAAAGAAGATGATTTTCAACCAGTTTCTAACAGACGTAGGCAGCCACGGCGAAAGGACCCACTATCCCAGGCTCCGAAGGCCACTCATTCAGCAGARGCTACTCTAGAAAATARAAACAGTTTTGATGCGTTRAAGGAAGACGAAGCCCTAGATCCAGAATCAACAGCAGTCAAGGGAAATCCGACAGAYGAAAGCTTTCTGGAAACCATTCCTCCAGAGTCAGTAGCAGCGAGAGGAAAGCGGAACTCAAATCTGGAGCCCACTGCCCCTGCAGGTCTAGTTTCAATCCCCTCCAGCGGCTCTATGGAAACTCCGAACATTGTAGACACTTCAGTTCCGTCTCCACCCCTTACCCGAGGGAGGAAGACCAACAAAGCAAGCAGAGAAAAGGAGGTTGCCTCCAACATTTCTTTAGGTTCTCAGAAAAAGCTGGATCCCTTTTTTAAAGGGAAAGTCTCATCCTCCTAGGTTTAATGCTTTGCTTCTGTCTCCTATTGTGCTCACAATTTGTGAGAATTTACACATGTATGCATGTTTTGTCATTTTCTTGACTTAGCTCAAGAAGTAAGTGGGATTGTACTCTCAAGGTATTCACAAGAAGGTTGGAAGAGACCATCAACCTTCTTTAGCTTTGTAACTTTTTGATTCTGGTTTGCCAGGAAGGCGATTAATACACTCTAACCGTTCTTGTCAAAAAAAATAAAAAGGTATGTTATATGCTTATCTAAAGTAAGTCTTTGTTGAATGCTTGGGGTATGGCCATGGGAGATTGATATTTTTCCATTAAGGGACTATTAGTTGTATGGTATATTTTGTATAAGACAGATCTATAAAGAGAGATTATTTTTGTATTGGTTGTTTGTTGTTGGAACACCTCATTGGGCATCCTGTTAAGAGATATCTTATATTATTTGGAGAATGTTTGATAATATATGGTTGATAAATATTGCTATCAGTACAATTTTTGATTGCATAAAAGTGAGGGTTTGATGTATGGTTGATGTGAGGGTTTCCTGTATGACACTTGATCAGTGAGACATACTTGTGATCCCAGTACATGGTTTTTTCTAGACATACTTGAGTCATTGATATGAGTTTCTATGACATCAGATATGGTTAGTTTATAGATTACAGTGAAAGGTTCTCAATATCAGGTTTTACAATAACAACTTGACAGAAATAGAGACAGTGACAGTGAAACTAGGAGAGTGTTGTAGTATTTCCTGAGTTGCATAGAAGAGATTCATGGACATCTATGAATTCCATTAAATAGAGCCATGGACATCCGCTATTTGCAGTAAAGAGATTCACGGGCATATGCATGTTGCAACACAGACAGGTCGCAGATCTGTAGAAAATATTTGAAGTAGATTGGTACATGTTGTGAAAAAATTTCAGTGACAGTTGCGACAGTGACAGAGTTGATTCAATGACAATGATAGGTTGTCTACATTTGGCATTTATATTTTAGGGCATTTGGATGGAGCAAGGATAGGTGGTTGTAACCACCTTCTATTTGTAGCCGGAGAACATAGGGGGTTGTAGCCTCCTTCTGGTTGGAGCCAGAGAATTCAGGAGTTAGAGCATCCCTGATCAGGTTGTAGCCTGAGAATATAGGGGGTTGGAGCCTCCTTCCATTTGGATATGGAGAACAAAGGAAGTTGGTGCTTCCAATGAATGTACTTCTTAAATACATATAAGAAAATAGCATTATGTTGTTTTCTCCCACATTGGGTTTCCACGTAAAAATATTGGTGTATTGTGTATGTGTATGATTGCTCATTGTTCATGGTTTATTTATTCTTCACTTATTAAATGATATTGGTAAACTAATTATAAATTTAACAACACTTATATACACTGTGGTTAAAAAGAATTAAAAATCACTATTATTGATTCACCCCCCTGTCTCAGTAATCCAACAAGTGGTATCATAGAAGGTCCTTCAAAGGGAAGTTTAACCACTGGAATGAGATCATGGATTAATATAAGATTGGGATACCATGGATGGGGAATAGTATTCCTTCTGGAGAAGAATAATGAAGAAACGCATATAGGCACTAGGATTTTATGTTTGGTGATCAGTAGTAGATGGATACAAAGCACCAACCACTCCTCCAACAGATAAAGATGGAAAGAAACTTGAAGAAAATAATTCAAGAGCCAAAAGTGCAATCCTGAAAGGTCTAATTAAATCAGTAAACATGGTTATGCATTGTGATTCCACAAAATAAATATGGGACAAGTTTAAGAATATGTATGAAGGAGATGAGAAATTCAAGGAAGCTAGATGTCAAATTTTCAGAGAAAAGTTCGAATAGTTGAAGATGAATGAATATGAAGACATAGTAGCCTACTTTCTATGAGTTGATGAATTAGTAAATAGTATCAAATTTATGGGAGACAAGATAAAGGAATCAATTTTTTTCAAAAAGGCATTGATATCCATACCAATAAGATTTGATTCAAATATTTTAGCACTAGAAGAGAGAGTGGACCTAGCTACAATGACCATGGATGAGTTGCATGGGACACTCACAACTTATGAGATGAGGACAGAGAAATAAAATCCATTCACAAAGGAAGTAGCATTCAAGGCATCTAATAAGACAAAGAAAAATAACAAGCAAAAGGAAAAGTCAGAGAGTAGAAACAGTGATGTCTCAGAAGACGATGAAGAAGTAGCCAACTTCCTCAGAAGGATGAAAAAGGGAACCGAAAAATATAAAGGTAATATTCCATTGATTTGTTTTAATTGTGATGGTATTGGTCATTTCGATAATAAATGTCCCCATAATAAAAATAAAATAAATGAAGATGACCCTAAAATGAAACAAATAAAAAAAGGCAAAAGAAACAAAAGTAATTTTTTCAAGAAAAACCTTTGTACCAAAGTAGACAATTCCTCGTCATACAAAGATGAAGTCAACAACAATGATACAGAAAGGGTATTATTCATGGAAGTAGAAGACTCTGATGAAGATGGCTCCAAAGAAGAATATTAAGAGGAAGAAGTTGATTATAGAGAAGAATATTTTAGGGCCATAGAAGTTATAAAAAGGGAAAAGAAGAAAAACAAGTCACTTCAAACATAACTAAAAAGAAAAGAGGGAGTTCATAATTCTAATTCCAAAGAACTCTAGTGTAGATGATCACTAAATTAAAAATACAAGTAGAAGAATACAAGAGAATCGAAGAAGCACTCAGAGAATAGTTATAAGAAAGAGATGGGATCATTCGAATTTTGGAAGCAGAGATTGTCACATTGAGAAAATATCTTCAAAATAAAAACATGCAGAATATCTCTAAAGTTTTGGATGAGATTACTAGTAGTCAAAGGCCACATCATGACAAGTCTGGACTAGGATACAACTAGACAGAAAAAGGCTCAAGTTCCAAAACAATAGATCAAGAAACAAAAATAAAGAACCTATGTAGAGAGAGTCAGAGGATATCCTAAGAAGGAAGAAGACAAGAAATTTCATAAGGAAGATCACAAAGATACTCCACCATGATTCATATTTCAGAATCAACAATAGTTGAAAATAAAAAGGCCTCAAGAATAAGAAGGATTTAGAATAGTAACTCCCTTTAGAATATATTAAACTCCCAGGTATCAAACTGTCTTCCTTAGACTATGTTATTCATGTAACAATTTTGGACATAAGGTTGTAAATTGCAGAGCCAATAGAAGGAAGAGAAACAACCATAAAATTTATGCACGAAATGGTTATCCAAGAAGGCCTAGTGAAACATAGAGAAGAAGCTACAACAGGTTTGAATCCTTGAATAATGAACTATAATGCTACAAGTGCAACAACTTTGGACACAAGGCCAAAGAGTGTAGAATTATAGTTCCCCCAAAATACTCACAACAAAACAACAACAATTACAAACAAGAACCTCAAATAATATGGATAAGGAAGCAGAATCAGTACAACAATGAAGAATGCACACACTCTCTACAATATCAACACAAGAAACATGGTTGGTATGTTGACAGTGGTTGTTCAAAGCACATGACAGGGGATACAGACAGGTTTCTAACATTGAAAAATGAAAGATATGGGCCAGTATCTTTTGGAAATGATAACTCAACTAAAATCATTGGAAGAGGCACAATCAATATTGGAAGTAAGGATGCCAAGGCATAAAATTTTCTACTAGTGGAAGATATGAAACACAATCTTCTAATTGTAATCCAAATGTGTGACCAAGGTCACAAACTTGTGTTTGATTCATAGAAATGCAAGATAATAAAATCAAATTCGGGCATAGTGGTAGATACAACTGTGAGAAATCCAATAAAAATATATGTACTAAATGAAATTGGAAAGGAAAAGTGTTTTTAAGGAAAGGAAGATGAATTTTGGCTATGGCACATTAGAATGGGTCACATAAATTTTGATAATATTTTCAAGGTTAGAAAAAAGGAAGCATTCAAAGAATTTCCCCAGATCATGAATCCAACCAACACATTGTCCAAGCATTGTCAACAAGGAAATCAAACCAATACCAAGTTCAAATAAAAGGATTAATCCACAACAAAACCGCTAGAAATTGTGCATATTGATCTAGTTGGACCAAATAGAACAAAGGGGTTCAAAGGTGAGCAATATTTTAGGCTATTAGTTGATGACTATACAATAATGACTTCATTTTATTTTCTTAGGAAGAAGTCAAAGGCATTCAAGAACTTCAAGATGTACAAGGAGATGGTTAAAAATGAAATAGATTCAAAAATCAAATGTTTGAGATCGGACAATGGAGGAGAGTTCACTTCAAAGGAATTTATGGACTTCTGTAGTGAGCATGGAATAAAGAGGCAATTCTCCATTGCTAGGACACCTCAACAAAATGGAGTCGTCGAAAGGAAAAATAGGATAGTATAAGAAATGGCTCAAACTATGATAATGGATTCCATGTTGACAGACCTCTTTTGGGTACAGGAACTGATACAAAATTTCACATTCAAAACAAAGGAATTCTCAGAAACAACTATGATAAAACTCCCTACAAGCTATGGAAAGGAAGACCAACGAATGTGAATCATTTAAGATTTTTTGGAAGCAAATTCTACATCAAAAGAGAAGATGGTAGAATGGGAAATTTTGTTTCTCATGTTGAAAAAGGCATACTTGTTGGGTACTCAAGTATAAGGAAATCATACAAATTCTTCAATATAAGGTTCAACAAAATTGTGGAAAGCATCAATGTGGAGTTTAATGAGACAAATGGATGAAGGATAAAAGAAGAAGGCAAGGATTCAATGGAACACATTCACAAAGAAGAAGTAAAGGAAGAAGAAGTAGCAGAAGAAGAATATGAAGAAGAAAAAAAAAAAAAAGAGAAAGAAAAACAATATATTTAAGTACCTCCAAAGACACCTAGTAGATGAATACAAAAGAATCATCCATCGTGTCATATTATCGGGAATAAAGATGTAGGAGTTGAAACTAGAAGAATAATATGTTCACCAAAACAATTACACCTAGCACTACTATCCACAATTGATCCAAGCATTTTTTAAGAAGCCAGCAAGGATGAATTATAGATCAAAGAAATGGATGAAGAGTTAGATTAGATAGAGAAGAATGGAACTTGGGAACTAGTTCCAAGGTCAAGGAACGAGAATGTGATCGGTACAAAGTGGGTCTTCAAAAATAAATTGAACGAAGATGGAAATGTTACCAAGAACAAATAAATATTGGTATGTAAAGGATACAATCAGGTTGAATGTATAGACTTTTAAGAAACATTTTCCCTAGTTTCCAGAATTGAAGCAATAAGATTGGTCTTATCTTATGCATTCTCCAAGAATATTAAAGTGTATTAGATGGACATGAAATCAACTTTCTTAAACGAGGATCTAGAGGAAGAAGTCTACATCGAGCAACCAGAAGGATTTCAATTGTCAGAGAATGAAAATTATGTTTGCGGGTTGAAGAAGGTCTTGTATGGTATCAAACAAGCCCCCAAAGCAAGGTATTCTAGACTAGACAAATACTTACAACAACAAGGGTTCAGGAAAGGGAATGCATACAACAACCTCTACATTAAGGTAAATCAAGACAATATTTTGTTGATTGATGTTTATGTTGATGATATTATCTTTGGAAGTGATGGATGACAGGATGAGCGATAAATTTGCAAAGGATATGCAAAATGAGTTTGAAATTTCAATGCTTGGAGAATTATATTTCTTGTTGGGTCTTCAAATATGTCAAAGCAACCAAGGAATTTGTATCTCTCAGACCAAGTATATCATAGAAATGCTAAAGAGGTTTGAAATGGAAGATTGCAAACCAATTAGTACTCCTATGAAAATCAGTTGCAAGTTAAGTAAAGATATGATTCAAAGGCTATAGATCAGAGGAACTATAGGTCAATGATTGGCAGCTTACTTTATGTGACAACTTCTAGACCATATATGATTCAGGAAGTTGGACAGGTGGCATGATTTCAAGTAGCACCAAAGGAATCACATGTTTTGACAGTAAAGAGTATATTCATATATCTCAAGGGTACAGAAGAGTTTGGATTATGGTATCCAAAAAGGAAGGATCTATAACTTGTTGCCTACATATATGTAGATTGGGAAGGTTCCATTGATGATCAAAGAAGTACAAGTGGAGCAACTTTCTAATTGGATGAGTGTTTGGTATCTTGGCTAAGAAAGAAACATTCATCAGTATCATTGTCTACAGTTGAAGCAGAGTATATTGTAGTAGAAACATGTTGTACATAGGTCCTATGGATGAAACAAACATTGAAATATATACAGGTTGAGTATGATAAGCCCATTTTGATATTTTGTGATAACACAAGTGAAAATAGTATCTCAAAGTATCCAGTGATGCACTCCAAGACGAAGCACATTCTGATCAAGTTTCATTTTCTACGGGAACAGGCTGCATAGAAGAACATTAGAGTTGAGTAAGTTGGTACAAAAGAGCAAATTGTAGATATATTTACAAAACTGCTTCCATGAAAGCTTTTGAGTATATTCACCATGAAATCAAAGTAGTTTCTACCCCACAATTATTTTTTAATGCTTTTCTTATATGTCATATATTTACATGAGGAAGCATCATGAAAAGAACAGAGGAAAGTCTAGATAGGGGAACCAACCCCGAGGAGAGTTCATTCAGAGGGAACATCCCTGAAGGGAAGTTACTCTTTGCCATTGATGTAAAATGGGGAGAGATTAATCAGATGCATGATGAGAAAGCATATGGGCATGATTACAGGATGAGCGATGGTCACAGGGGGAGCATGAGTGCCATGAATTTAGTGTTGCAATAGAGTGTTGTCATCAATGTTAAAGGGGGAGATTGTTGATTAATTGGGTTGGTTTCCATTTATGTCAACCCTTGAAGCAAGTCCAGTAGAAAATTTCAGTATCCCCAGAAGTGTGGATAAGGAACCCATGTTTGTATGAGGAATAATGTAATGAATACCAATGAATTTGTAGGAAAGACTATCATAGATGGATATTACATGTAGTACTATTTCCGGTGATATGTCGTACGTCATGTAGTTCCTCACGGTTGAGGATATATGGCTTAGTGAAGTTGGAGAATCCTTATGAGTTATCTAGAAGCCCCTAGAAGGCCAAAGAAGTCAATTATTCTAGAAGATCCTAGAATAAGTTTACTAGTCAAAATGGTTGTAACTAGGATTTAATCATGGGTAAGTTTGTTGCAATAAGAAAATAATTAAAAATAAATTATTTGCAACAAGAAGTGGTGAGTTTACTAATTGTGGATAAATTAGTTGCAAGTGGGTAAAGTAGTTGAAAGTGGGTTGTCCCTAAAAGAGGGAAGTTGGGTAAAACAATTAGAAGATAACCCCTAAAGGAATCTATTTGGAGAGTATAAATGAGAGAGAAAGGGTCTCCCATTACCACCTATTGAGTACATTGAATATCTATTTTGTGAAATGTTATGGGAAGGTATTATTGACAAATCTAAAGCAGTGATGTTCAACAAAGAGAGAAGTAGATGGATTTGAAGTGTCAAGGTTGTGGTTAATGATTCAGGGTTTTACTGAAGACATCTGTGAGTTGTAGAACTATAAGGACACAAACATCCACGGGAAAAACTGGGACAATGCGTAGACAACCGCGAGTTTGTTGAAGATAGGGCACAGATATGTTGTCAAAGATGAAGAAAAGGAAGATCAAATTCATCATAAGTAACAAATTGTAAATATGAGAAGAGGCTATAGGAAGGTCTAACAATGAGAAGATACAAAATATATATATACAGTAACAAAAGGTATGTTATATGATTATCTAAAGTAAGTATTTGTCGAATGCTTGGGGTATGGCCATGGGAGATTGAGATTTTTCCCTTGAGGGACTATTAGTTGTATGGTATATTTTGTATAAGACAGATCTACAGAGAGACATTATTATTGTATTGGTTATTTGTTGTTGGAACACCTCATTGGGCATCCTGTTAAGACATATCTTGTGTTATTTGGAGCATGTTTGAGAATTTATGGTTGAGACATATTGCTATCAGTATTGGTTTTGATTGCACAATAGTGATGGCTTGATGTATGGTTGATGTGAGGGTTTCCTAAATGACACATTATTAGTGATACATACTTGTGATCCTAGTACATGGTTTGTGCTAGACATACTTGAATCATTGATATGAGTTTCTATGACATCATATCTGGTTAGTTGATAGATTACAGTGACAGGTTCTCAGTATTAGGTTTTACAGTAACATCTTGACAGAAACATAGACAGTGACAGTGAAACTCAGAGAGTGTTGTAGTAGTTTGTGAGTTGCATAGAAGAGAGTTGTGGATATCTATGAGTTTCAGTAAGAGAGCCATGAACATACGTGTGTTTCAGCATAGACAGGTCGTGGATCTGTAGAAAATATTTGAAGTAGATTGGTACAGGTTGTGGCAGGTTTTCAGTGATAGTTATGACAGTGACAGAGTTGATCCAGTGATAGTGATAGGTTGTCTACATTTGGAATTTATATTTCAGGGAGGTTGGATGGGGAAAGGATAGGTGGTTGTAGCCATGTTCCAATTGTAGCAGGAGAACAAAGGGGGTTGTATCCTCCTTCTGGTTGGAGATAGATAATTGGGGAGTTGGAGCTTCTCTCAGGTTGTAGACTGAGAATATAGGGGGTTGGAGCCTCCTTCCATTTGGAGCTGGAGAACAAAGGAAGTTGGTGCTTCCAATGAATTTACTTATTAAATACATATAAGAAAAAAACATTTTGTGGTTTTCTCCCGCATTGGGTTTCCATGTAAAAATATTGGTGTATTGTGTATGTGTATAATTTATCATTGTTCATGGTTTATTTATTTTTCACTTATTGAATGATATTGGTAAACCAGTCATAAAGTTAACAACATTTTTATACATTGTGGTTAAAAAGGATTAAAAAACATTATTATGGATTCACCCCCCCTCATTAATCCAACAAAAATAATAGAGTTTTCACCACACTAAGTTTTAATCAAGGATTTAAAATATCCTAAGCATGTTATAGTAACTAGAATTGTTGATGATATTACCAAGTTGTATAAATTTGAAAACTTTGGTTCATCATATTTTCCATTAATTTTTATTTCTCATGACTTGGCAAACTTTTGCATTAGTGGTTTGATCATATAAATTATTGCTCACTACAACAACTATGTAATCAAAATATTGTGATTGGTCTTCCTCTAGTTTCTTGTAAATATAGTGTATGTGCCATCTATGTCGGGATATTTTTGACAAATGTGCATCTTGGCATGCCTTGGCCCCTTTGCATCTTGTTCATAGTGATTTGTGTGGTTCACTTTCTTCTCTTTTCTCTGGGTGCAATTACTTCTTAACTTTTATTGATGGCTTCTCTAGATGCACTTGGGTTTATTTCTTAAAACTTGAGAGTGAATTTTCTTACATGTTTTTGGCCTACAAGGCCCTTGTAGAAAAACAATATGGACATCAATTTTAGAGGTTAAGAACATATAATGAAGGTGAATATGTTAACAAAAAATTCACAACGTATTACACTACATAAGGCATTCAAATGCAACATATTGTTCCATATAAACCATAGAAAAATGGTATTGCTAAGAGAAAGAATCACACATTAAAGGAAAGGAAAATTTGTAAGATCCAATCTAAGGGATTGAGTCTTCTTTATTGGGTGGAAGCCATTAATTGTCCCAATTACATAGTAAATCACATTCCCACAAAGGAAATGGACTAAAATTAATCCATATGTAAGTCACGTATGTGTGTTTGGTAGTGAAGCATGGGCTCACATTCCCGATGAGAAAAGGAAAGCATTACAACCTAAAAATGAGAAGTGCATTTTTGTTGGATATTCTAAAAATGTAAAAGGTTATAAAATTATTCAACCCCATTTCAATCAAATTGTTATTAGGAGAGATGTTAAGTTTCATAAAAATATATTGTCTTGTGACCCTAATTCAACATTTGTTCCATTTTTGGCCTATGAGCCATCTTCGGTGTCTATGCCATCTTCTCTTCCCAACTTTTCTATTAGTGATCATATTCTTGTTTCTTGTTCAAACGATGAAAGTGAGTATGAAAATCCACCTCAACCTACTCACCTTCTTCCAATTGGGTCCACTGAACATGAACCTACGCTAGCACCACTAATTTCTAGATGGATCCATACGATAAGAAAAAAAGTTAGTGATCCTACAGGTCAGTGTTGTACATGTTCATATTTCCAATGAGCCTCCTCTATTTTGGCTCTAGCTTCAAATAATCGTGATCTATAAAAAATTGCAGAAGCTTATAACCATCCAAATTGGGATGCAACAATGAATAAATAATATAATTCCTTAATGGATAGCGATACTTAGCTACTTGTACCTCTTCTAAAAGAAATAAAAAATTTCAGGTGCAAATGGGTGTATAGAACTAAGTATGCATCAGATGGAAGTGTTGAAATACTAAAGGTCTAGTTAGTATCCAAAGGATTCTCTCAAGTTGAAGGAATTGAGTATAATGAAGTATTTCTCCCTATATCCAAAATGAATTACATCCACCTTGTTGTATCCCTTTCCACCTCACACAAATGGGAGGTCCATCATATGATGTTAAATCTATCTTCTTGCATGGGGATATGAAAGAATAAATATAAATGGAACAACCTCTTGGCTATGTTTAGAATGACTCCACCCTTGTTTATCATCTTAAGAAATATCTCTATGGTATTAATCAAGCTCCTCGAGCTTGGTATGCTAAAATGGATAACATTCTTCTTGACATCAACGTTTCTAGATGTCATTTTGACTCTAATGTCTATACCAAGAAAGTAGGAAACCATCTCAAAATAGTTTTGTTATATGTTGATGACCTTATCCTCACTAGTTGTGACCCTAAAATTTTAAACCATGAGAAATCTGTACTTAAGAAGAAATTTGAAATTACTGAATTATGTTGTTTGCATTATTTCCTTAGACTCCAAGTAATTTCCTTCTATTCTGGAGTTAAACTTGTTTCCACTTGTACTACTCCTAATGTAGATTCCACTTTGTATCGTTGTCTAGTTGGTATCCTTTTGTTTTTTATTCATACCCATCCTTCTCTTTCCTTTGTTTTTTTTCTTATTTCTCGATGTATGAAAACACCCCATGAAATCCATTGAAAAGAAACTAAAATGATTCTTTGGTATTTGGGATACATTACAGTTTGGGGGGGACTCCTTTGTTTACTATTTTCATTGATTATGATTAGTCCTATGACCCTGATGATTGAAAGTATACTATAGGTTATGTTTCAATATTGGTATATACTTTTCACTTTGGATTGTAAGAAGCAACATGATATTTCTCTTTCTTCTGTAGAATTAGAGTACCAAGCAACAATTAATGCAATTCAAGAAGCCTTGTTTCTTTGAAATATCCTTTCAGAGTTTAGATTTCATCGACAACATTTGACCACCCTCTAGTGTGACAATTAGAGTTCCATCAAGATCACAAAATATCTAGTTTAACATCAGTGTTATAAACACATTGAGATACACATGCACTTCACCAGAAATATCATTCAAGATTGTGTTCTTAAAGTGTTATTTTTCCCTATAGATTATCAAGTTGCATACATTTTCACAGTCTCTTACAGAAGTGAAGTTTTACAAACTTTGATCTATGTTAGGATTTCAAGAAGTTTTCGTTAAGGGGTGATAGGCTCTAATTCCTCCTTCCTTATCTTATTTTATCACCTTTGTAAATTCTTTAATCCTCTACCAAGTTGTTCTTAAAGGGTGATTTTAGGATATTTAGAAACTTAGGAGTTAGTTAATATCAACTTGGTCTAATGTGTCTTTAGTTAATATTTTGTTTCTTTAGTATTCATTAGTATGCATTTTTAGTTATGTAATATCATTGTCATGATATGTTCTAGAAATAAAGTGATATGTTGGCTCATATTCTCCTTGATAAGAATAGATATATTGATCTATATATTAACACTTGATTGGCCCATGCTATCTATTTAAATATCATGGAGGGTCATTTGCTAAATATCAATTGTGAGAAACTCTTATGTACGAATTTTTATTTTGCATTAATATATTACCTCAATTGGTTGTATTGGTTAGGGCCATGGAAATCTCCTTATTTGAGGGTTTTAACCATGTAAAACATTGGTGTAATAATCATTAATCGTGTTATTTGATCAATTTCTTAAGGTTCTCATCCTGTGTGGAAACACCCTATTTTTTCAAACAATAGGAACCCAATTGCCTATATTGTCTCCTAACTCCTTTTGAGTGAACATAGATCATACCAGAGGATGAGGCATTGAGGCCAAATTATGTCTTTTTAGAATTTACAATCTAAATTTCTCGACAACTTTTACCTAAGACTATGCTCATTTTTCAACTGCAAGATAATTCAATCTAGTCCTTTTCAGTGTGGTACTCATGTAAACAACGAAACTCATCAACACCATTGTTTTTCTATGTTAAGACAACAATGATCTAATGGTTAGAGGAAATAATGTAGATATGAAAAATATTTATTATAATTTGATCTATAGAAAGAACATGCGCATTCACGATGGAATTCTTAATATTTTGGAAAGCCTCATTTTCTAAATGCTTCCAAACAAAGTGTATTTCTTGATTTTGTTGTTCAAAAATTTAATGATTTCAACAAACTCTGAAAATAAACTTTCTAACAAAATTTATCTTTCCAAAGAAAGACTCCATGGATTTCTTTGTAGTCAAGAGATTAATCCAATATATGGTTTTTACTCTTTCTGGATCCACTTGGATTCCATGACTAGTAGTGATGTGTCCCAACAATTTCCCTTTAGTGACAACAAAAAATATATTCTTGGGGTTCAAAAAATCTCTTCTTGGGGTTGAGCCAGAGCCCATATTTATGACACCAATTATAAATTTTCACAAGCATTTGGACATGAACAATTCAATTTCAAAGAAGAAAATAATGTTGTCGATATAAATTACGACTAGTTTATTAATTAACTCTTGAAAATCAATATCCATGACCCGTTGAAAAATACCTAGAATTAATCAATTCGATGGGAATTATTTGATAGGAATGAATGCTCCACTGAGTTGTAAACACAGTTTCCAATTGATTACTGGATGAAACCAAAGCTTGGTTATCTCGAGAATCCATCCAATATAAGCATCACAAAATCCATGACCAATTGCATAATTTGGTATGTCGATGGGAGAGGATATTGATATTTTTTAGAAGCTTTGTTGAGAATTTTAAAATCCATGTATGAGCATAAATATCCATTTTTTTAATGAATAGATCCCACATTAGCTACCCAAGTAAAATGCCTTACTAGATATACGATTCGAGCATCCCATATTTTCCAAATCTCCTTTAGGATAAGGGGCTCCAATGATGGATCTATGTGCCTCTATTTTTTCCAGAAAGGCTTCATATCTAGTTTTAGTGGTATGGTGTGTTGAATTATCTTTGGATCGTATAATTTCAATTCATCATAAGTCGAAGACAAAATTACTCTATATTTCTTAAACAATATAATATAGCATTTCCTTTCCTCAATAGTGTAACAAAATCCAAGATTGACCATCTTGGGGTCCTCTTCAGTTTCTAAATTAATTGATTCATATCTTATTGAGGAGATGGTCATTTTTTATTGACTAATTTAGGGAAACTATCATAAATATCAAAATCTTTATCAATGTTAGTCACTTGTTTTAGGATTACATTAGAATGGAAGTGGATAGTCTTGTCATAAGATTAAATGCATTTACCATGTTCCTTGTCATCAATGATGGCACCCTTAAATGTCTTCATGTTGGTTAATAAATGAATGATATTTTAATAATCTTCAAATGCTTGCCACATTTTGATATTGTCAAGCCCCGTAGGTCTAAAGGCCAATTCAACTGTAAAAAAATATAAAGATATATCTTTCGCAAGGGAAAGAACTGTTGGATTACTAAGAGAGGGGGTGAATCAGTAATAGAGAAATTTAATCCTTTTTAACCATATAATCCAAGTGTTATATCAATGTAGCATTATCATCCAATAAATGCAGAGTAAATAAGAAATGAACAAATGAACAATCATAAACATACACAATACACCAGTGTTTTACGTGGAAACCCAAAGCGGGAGAAAACCACGGAATGTTTTTTCTTATATGTCTTGAAGAATTACATTCATTGGAAGCACCAACTTCCTTTGTTTTCGAGCTGTAACTAGAAGGAGGCTCCAACCCACTAGTTTCTCAGGCTACAACCTGAGGGAAGCTCCAACTCCCCAATTCTCTAGCTACAACTAGAAGGAGGCTACAACCCCTTATGTTCTCTGGCTACAACTAGAAGGTGGCTACAACCACCTTTCCTTTTCCCATCCAACCACCCTGAAGTATAAGTAGAATGATGGAACCACTGTCACACTATCACTGTGAGATATAATGTTGTAAACCTGTACCAATCAACCTGTACCAAACAACTTGTACCAAAAACCTGAACTATGCATCAACCATGAATCAACCTGTACCTCAACCTGTAATCAACATGTACCATAAGCAAGTGCATAAAACATGCACCAACCTGTACCAACCAACCTGTAATCAACATGTACCATAAACAAGTGTATCAACCATGCAACAACCTGTACCTCAACCTATACCATGAACAAGTGAATCAACCATGCACCAAACCTGTACAAATAACATGTCACAACAATCTGTCCAAACAACCAATCACAACAACCTGAATCATAAATATTATCAACCAAATTATATCTACTCACCAAGATCAATCACCAAGACAACTCTCAAATATGTGCATCAACCAAGCATAACACAACAACTCATAATCATCACCAAGATCAATATGTACTTCTAATAATATACCAATACAAGTATGCTACATCATCCATAAACCATGTGTCAACAATAATGCTAACAAGTACCTCCAAACATGTACCAAGTATGTACCAATCATGTATCAACTACTCTTCGACTATGACTCATCAAGATGTACCAACATCATCAACTATACACCCCATGTATGTGCCAACTCATCAACTACTTGTCTCAACCATGTACCCAACATGTACCTCAACCAAAAGCCATCATCAATTTCATCATAAAAATATGATTTGTAACTTTGTAATAGATCTGGTGTATATGATCACATACATGCAAACCTTCCTTAACTTTAACAACAAGAGACTATCATTTTCATCAAACTTTTCTTTAGTCTCGCATGACTAGTTTTGGATTAGTCAACAACCCTAACTTGAAATAATCATAACTATGTACCTGTAATGAATAAAGATCTGAAAATGATATACAATGTTATTCAGTGTGTTTTATGCAATTCCTCTAGGTGTCACTACTTGGAACCTCTTAGAAAAGGATTTATAGCAAAAATGGCATACCTTTCTGAATTTTGTCTTATTCTAGAGAGAAACCTTGTAGAGTGTGCCCCGCATGGAATATTTGTTGAATCTCTCTCAAAATGTTACACAACATAATAAAGAATTTAATATAACCAAAACATTTTTTCTTACTGAATTTGGATCTTTTATGAAGAAGTTATGACGTCTTTACCCGAAACACATGTTTTAGACTAGTTTCAGGACTAGCTCCGAACCCTATTTTCCACGGTGTGTAACTCCACAAATACAAATACCCACAATATGAATTTTTTACCACAAATACTTGGATATGTGTCCTCAATGGTATATCAATTTCAGGGTCTGAATGATTCTAGAAACAAATTTATTGCGAAAATGGTGAGATGACCTGTAAATAACATACCTTAGAAAACATTATCAAAAGAATTTATCCTCCCTTGAAATCTGGCCTTCTTTTTTTCACCTTCCCTTTGAAATTAGGCTTAAATATCCCTTGGTTACCTCAGTCACCTATAGATATTCAATATGCTCAAGTTTTATATAAAATGAGAGAGCCTTGCCTCTTATATATACTCTCCATCTTCTAGGTCACTTAACCCATTTCTAGGTCACTTAATCCATTTCTAGGTCACTTAACCTGTTTCTAGGTCACTTAACCCATTTCTAGGTCACTTAACCTATTTTCCTCATTTTTTGGGTTAACCACTTTCCATAATTAGAAATTTCTCCATTACTTTATCATTTAAATATTTCTCCTTGACTTTGTCACCTCACTTTATCATTTAAATAATCTTCTTTGATTTTGTCACTTCACTTTATTATTTAAATAATCCTTCTTGACTTTGTCACTTCACTTTCTTATTTAAATAATAATTTATTCTTTGCAATCTCTTTGACTTCTTTGACCTTTTGGGGCTTCAAGCCAACATATGAGGGTCCTCCAACTTCGTAAGGCCATAACTCTCAAACCGTGAGGAGTTATGTGACGTTCCACATACCACCAGAAATGACATTAAATGTATTATCCATATAGAATAGTCTTACCTGAAAATATATCAAAACTCATACCATTATCCATCAAACAAACTTGGGTCCATTACCCAAACCTGGTTCTCCAACTTATCATGGCGATAATTCTCTAACCGTGAGGAGTTATGTGACGTTCCACATACCACTGGAAATGGAATGACATGTACTATCCATATAGAATAGTATTACCTTAAAATATATTAAAAATAATACCATTATACATGAAACAAACTTGGTTCCATTACCCAAACCTTTGTTCTACCGGAATTTCTCCAAGGGTTGACATCAATCAATAAGGGTTGACATCAATATAAAATATCACTCTCCAATGGTTGACATCAATGACAACCAACAATCCATACCAACTATCCATCAACCTAAGCCAACTGTCTGACAATCTCCCCCTTTGGCATTGATGGCAACACTAACATTGATGGAAACACTTAGTCATGATAAAATTCATGCGTATACTCCTCATCAATGTTTTTTTCTCTCCCCTTTTAACATCAATGGAAAATGGTATATGCCTTTGGGGCTCCTCCCCCTGACTGAACTCTCCTTGGGGTTGCTCCCCCTGTCCACGTGCCTTTGATTTTTCTTTGTGTTTATAAGCCTCTAATTACTCTCTCTCCCGTCATATGAATAATATATCCCCCTTTGACAAAGGGTATCACTCTGATGTCATATCGCTCATTCTTCCCTTGTGACAATTGGTCCCCTTGGAAACATGCCTCTATGCTCTCTCTCCAAACATTTACCTTTGCATCTGATAAATATCTCCCCCTCTGTCCTATTTATGGTGCTTCCTCGTGTACATATAAGACATATAAGATAAGCATTCAAAATCATTCATTTTGGAGTAGAATTTACTCCTAGTCTCTGGCGAAGATACTCAAGGGCTTCCCATGGAAGCGATTTTGTAAAGATGTATGCCACTTGTTCTTTTGTTCCAACATATTCAACTATGATGTTCTTCTCTGCAACCTGTTCCCGTAAAAAGTGATACTTGATTGGAATGTGCTTTGTCTTGGAGTGCATCATTGGGTTTTTTGAGATACTGATGGCACTTGTATTATCAATAGATTGGAATGGGCTCATCATATTCAACATGTATATCTATCAAAAAAAAATTCATCCATAGAAACTATGTACAACATGTTGTTGTTGTAATATACTCCGCCTCGGCTGTAGATAAGGATATTTATGATTGTTTCTTTCTTAGCCAAGATACTAAACACTCACCCAAGTAGAATTTTTCTCCACTGGTGCTTCTTCGGTCATCAATGCAACCTGCACAATCTACATCTGTGTAGGCAATAAGTGATAGATCCTTTCATTTTGGATACATTAATCCAAACTCTTATGTTCCTTTGAGATATCTGAAAATCCTATTCCTTGTTAATGCATGTGATTCCTTTGATCATGTTTGAAATCATGCCACCTGTCCAACTTCCTGCATTACATCTCATCTGGATGTTGTCACATATAGTAGTCTACCAATCATTGACCTATATTTCCTCTGATATGTATAATTTGAATCATCATCTTTGC
Organism: Picea engelmannii; assembly: GCA_009831015.1. NCBI lineage: Eukaryota > Viridiplantae > Streptophyta > Pinopsida > Pinales > Pinaceae > Picea > Picea engelmannii. Next base: position 757,206 of record ML779490.1, on the reverse strand, counting down.
TCAACTTGCAACCGGTTTGCATGGGAGTGATAACTGGTTTGCAATCTTCCATTTCGAAACTCTTTATCATTTCTCTGATATACTTGGTTTGAGAAATAAAAATTCCTTGGTTGCTTTGACGTATATGAAGACCTGGAAAGAAGGATAGTTCTCCAAGTAATGACATTTCAAATTCATTCTGCATATCCTTTGCAATTTTTTGGTTAAACCTATCATTAGTACTTCCAAAAACAATATCATCAACAAAAATTTCAATTAATAAAATACTACCTTGAGTTACCTTGATGTAGAGGTTGATTTATGTGCTTCCTTTCCAATAATTTGTAGGGATATTTGTCATTGTTGTTTCTGAGCATTAATTTGTTTTGAATGTGAATTTTTGTATGTACTTCATGTGTCCAAAACATATCTGTCAATTTGGAATCCATTAGCATTGTTCGAGCCATTTCCTGTGTAATTATCATCCATTGTGATAATGTTCCTTTGTCTCTGAACCACTCTTTGAACCAATATATGAATCCATGCTCTCGTCCATACTATCTAAGAATCTACTTGTGCAATTGTCCATAATTTTGACCCATTTATCACTATACTATCATGAAGTCTTGATTAATCCATCAAATTGTACTTCTACTAACTGATTGCTCTGGATATCTCTTCTCAAACTCTGCAAGCTTCTCAAAGTACGGTTCTTTGGTCTGTCATAGTTATCGCATAGAATCCCTCTATCTAATATTCATATTACCTGGGAGTCTCTAAGTTGGATGGCTCAGAACAATTCCTGCTCTGATGTGTATTCATCATCATATTCATTGGTAGATTCATTATCTCTATGAGCTCTGACTTCATTATTTCTGTTTGTGGATTCATCTTTCACTACAATGCATGAAAGTACAATCTCTTGAACCTGTTCCTTATTTACCTTTCCTTCCTTTCTTTCAGTTATTTTCCAAACCTTTCTGTATCTGACATCTTTCTTTTTCTCTGTAGAATTTTCTTCATCTTGTTTTATTGCCAATCTTGCGATCTCTGGTACCTAGTCTTTGTTCACATATTCTTCATTTTTTCTTATCCATACTTTCTTATATTTGATATGAGTATTCTCTTTCATGGAAGTATCGATTATGCTTCTACAATCATTGGCTATGTGTCCATAGTTATGAAATTTGTAACACCCAATGTTACGTGCAACCACATAAGCACTTCTTGCTTGAACATTTCTATTATAATCCCTGCAATCTGCAACCTTATGTCCAAAGTTAGTACAATAAAAAAAATGACCATAAAATAAATTTTCATACCTGGGAGTGAATGATATTCTTTGTGGCATAGTCCTTCTGAATTTTTCCTTGACTGATCATGATCATGATTGAAGCTTATTTGTGGCTTGAGCATGGATGGTCTTCTTGAAGATGCATCTTCAATAGTTTTCTTAGATTCTGGTTGACCATGATTCCTTCCTTTGAGTACTTCTGCATAACTCTTTCTATTTTCTTTTTTCTTCTTTTCTAGCAACGTAGAGTGCTTCTCTTCATTCTCTACAACTGATGTGGATGTTTTTGTCTCTTCAACATTCTTGTTGAGCTTGACGATTTTGACTCTTAGTGTGAAAACTTCTTCTTCAATATTCTCAACCTCTTCTTCTTTCTTCATTATCTGAGACTTCATGACCTCTTTTGTTCTCTTTGCTTCTTCAAGTTGGATTTTCAATGTAATTACTTCTTCTTCCAGTTTTCTCTCTTCTTGACCAAACTCTTCCTCAAGTTGGTTTAAGTCATTGGTTCTTTCTTTGAGATGATCCATCGGTATCTTTTCTCTCTTTCCTGCCTCTTCCTTTTGTGTTTCTATGTTGGCTTCTAAAAATTTCTTTTGATATTCTAGAGTTTCTTCAATTCTTCTGGCCTCTTCTAGTTGAGCTCTTAAATTCTTGATGACCTGCTGATTTTTTTCGGAACCTTGAACACTTTCATTTTGCTTCATCAATTATTTCTTGGATGACTTGTTTTCTTCTCTTCATTTCCTTGGATATTTAATTTCATTGATCATTTTTTCTCTGTAATCAACTTCTTCTTCTTCATACTCTTCCTCTTCTAAATCTGTCTGACATGATGAGCATCTTTCTTCTTGTTCTGTATATGCATCTTCTTTGGCATTTTTTGAATATGCAATGAGTGAATAATATATGTCATGTAACTTATCCCAAAGTTATTTGGCTGATGAACATTTACCAAACTTTTCTCTTATCGGATTAGGTAATCCTTCCCAGATGAAATCCATTGCTATTTTGTTATTCTTCTTCAATTCCTTCTTGGTTACAGTCTTTGCCCCTTTTGAACTATCATATCTTGTAACAAATGATAGCCAAATATAATTTCCCTATGCCTATAAAATAATTCCATCCTTTTGCTCCACATCTCATACTTAAAACCATTCTGACCATTAAACAGTGGTACTTCATTCTCAAAATAATCCATGATCTCCTTCCAGTGGTTAAATTGTTTCCTGAAGGAACCTCGCTACGATACCAATTGTTGGATTACTGAGAGGGGGGTGAATCATTAATAGAGCAATTTAATCCTTTTTAACCATATAATACAAGTGTTATATCAATGTAGCATTTGTAAATGTGTTGAACCTGCACAGAATAGATCTAGCTAGAAAATACTACACACATTTACAGAGAGAAATTAAGAAAGAAGAAGCAAAATAGAAAGAATGGAAGAATTCTCATTAACCGTATTCCACTCTCAAAGAGTGAATAATTTACAATATATATAGAATAAATGAGTAACTAATGAGCCATAGTGGTGGTATAGATTGATCTGGACACACACCAATAGTTACAAGAGTAAATTTCCACCTAGTCTAGTCTCTCAGGCAGTTACAGGAGTGAACTGCCACCTAGCTGAGTTAACTAGCCAACTAGTCTTCAGTTAACTGACTGAACAAAGAGTAGTGAGTTGGATATGATGTCAATGTTGCATGGTGACAAAACCAATGCAACATCTAAAATCAACTCAACTAGTCAAACTGAAGTGTCAACTGAAAGAGAATATTCTCCAGGTGGAATATTTTCCCCTAAAATATAGGAGATTGGATAATGACTAATTATGACTAATAAACAAGGAATAACCTTAGGAAAAATAAATCCTAGGTGTGTGTGAAGTAACTCCAACAGTATTATCATCCAAAAACTACAGAGTAAATAAGCAATGAACAAATGAACAATCATACACATACACAGTACACCAGTGTTTTACGTGGAAACCCAGAGCGGGAGAAAAACACGGAATGATTTTTCTTATATGTATTGAAGAATTACATTCATTGGAAGCACCAAATTCCTTTGTTTTCCATATGCAACTGGAAAGAGGCTCCAACCCCCTAGTTTCTCAGGCTACAACCTGAGGGAAGATCTAACTCCCCAATTCTTTGGCTACAACCAGAAGGAGGCTACAACCTCCTATGTTCTTCGACTACCATTGAAAGGTGTCTGCAACCACATTTCCTTGCCCCGTCCAACCTCCCTAATGTATAAGTAGAATTATGGAACCATTATCACACTATCACTATGAGATATACTGTTGTAAACTTGTACCAATCAACCTGTACCAAACAACCTATACCAATAACCTGAACCATGCATCAACCATGAATCAACTTGTACCTCAGCCTGTACCATAAATAAGTCAATAAAACATGCACCAACTTGTACCAACCAACCTGTAATCAACATGTACCATAAAAAAGTGCATCAACCATGCAACAACCTGTACCATGAACAAGTGCATCAACCATGCACCAAACCTGTACAAATAAAATGTCACAACAACCTGTCCAAACAACCTATCACAACAACCTGTCTCATCAATATTATCAACCAAATTAGATCTACTCACCAATATCAATCACCAAGACAACTCTCAAAGATGTGCATCAACCAAGCATAACACAACAACTCATAATCATCACCAAGATCAATATGTGATTCTAATAATATACTAATAAAAGTATGTTACATCATCCATAAACCATGTGTCAACAATACTACTAAAAAGTACCTCCAACCATGTACCAAGTATGTACCAATCATGTATCAACTACTCTTCAACTATGACTCATCAAGATGTACCAACATCATCAACTATACACCTCATGTATGTGCCAACTCATCAACTACTTGTCTCAACCATGTACCCAATATGTACCTCAACCAAAAGCCCTCATCAATTTCATCATCCAAATATGATTTGTAACTTTGTAATAGACCTRGTGTATATGATCACATACCTGCAAACCTTCCTTAACTTTAACAACAAGAGACTAGCATTTTCATCAAACTTTTCTTTAGTCTTAGATGACTAGTTTTGGATTAGTCAACAACCCTAACTTAAAATAATCATAAGTATGTACCTGTAATGAATAAATATCTAAAAATTATACTCAATGTTATTCAGTGTGTTTTATGCAATTCCTCTAGGTTTCACTACTTGGAACCTCTCAGAAAAGGATTTATAGCAAAAATGGCATACCTTTCTTAATTTTGTCTTATTCTAGAGAGCAACCTTGTAGAGTGTGCCCTGCATGGAATATTTGTTGAATCTCTTTGAAAATTTTACACAGCATACTACAGAATGTAATATAACCAACACATTTTATCTTACTGAATTTGGATCTATTATGAAGAACTTATGACATTTTTACCCGAAACACTTGTTTTAGACTAATTTCAGGACTAGCCACAAACCCTATTTTCCACAGTGTGTAACTCCAAACATACAAAGACCCACAAGCTTAATTTTTTACCACATATACTTGGATATGTTTCCTCAATTTCATAGCAATTTCACGGTCTAAATCATTCTAGAAACAAAGTTATTGCGAAAATGGTGAGATGACCTATAAATAACATACCTTAGAAAGCATTATCAAAAACGATTATCCTCCATTGAATTCTGGCCTTCTTTTCTTCACCTTCCCTCTAAAATTCAGCTTAGATATCCCTTGGTTACCTCAGTCACCTATAGATATTCAATATTCTCAAGTGTGATGTAAAATGAGAGAGCCTTGCCTCTTATTTATACTCTCCATCTTCTAGGTCACTTAACCCATTTCTAAGTCACTTAACCCATTTCTAGGTCACTTGACCTATTTATAGGTCACTTAACCCATTTATAGGTCACTTAACCTATTTTCCTCATTTTTAGGGTTAACCACTTTCCATAATTAGAAAATTTCTCCATTACTTTATCATTTAAATATTCCTCCTTGACTTTGTCACCTCACTTTATCATTTAAATAATCTTCTTTGATTTTGTCACTTCACTTTATTATTTAAATAATCCTTCTTGACTTTGTAACTTTACTTTCTCATTTAAACAATAATTTCTTCTTTGCAAGATCTTTGACTTCTTTGATCTTTTGGGGCTTCAAGCCAACATATGAGGGTCCTCCAACTTCGTAAGGCCATAACTCTCAAACCGTGAGGAGTTATGTGGTATTCCACATAACACCAGAAATGGAATGACATGTACTATCTATATAGAATAGTATTACCTGCAAATATATCAAAAATCATACCATTATCCATCAAACAAACTTGGGTCCATTACCCAAACCTGGGTTCTCCAACTTCTCATGGCCATAACTCTCTAACCGTGAGGAGTCATGTGATGTTTCACATACCACCATAAATGGAATGAAATGTACTATCCATATAGAATAGTATTACCTTCAAATATATTAAAACTCATACCATTATACATGAAATAACCTTGGGTCCATTACCCAAACCTTTGTGCTACCAGAATTCGTTATCGAACTTTCTCCAAGGGTTGACATCAATCAATAAGGGTTGACATATACAATATCACTCTCCAATGGTTGACATCAATGAAAACCAACAATCCATACCAACTATCCATCAACCTAAGCCAACTGTCTGACAAGAACAACATGGAAACCAATGAATCAACATTGTATTATTAGCCTGATGGGTGGAATTAAGATTGAAATATTTAAAATGGAAGTCATTTCCAAGGCTCTATTTGTATTTTAAAAGATGAGAATACTTTCAATGACATTTGATCCTAAATTGTCTAACTACTACCTCAAAATTGTCGATTACATGCAAGTCTTGGATATTAAAATCTATGGATCATTGAAATATTAGAATTAAAGCTTCATGTTCATAGTATTACTTGTGTAAAAAAATTCCAATCTAAGAGACATAACAATATTATTTGATTGGGATCAGTAAGTTTTGGGTTGTTATATTCTTTGCAATGAAATTCTAGTCGAGGTGGATTGACTGGGAGTGAAATCAAAGTCCAAGTAATCGTTCGGGAAAAGTAAAATTTGAAGTGACCAAAAACTAGTAGAAGATTTCAAATGACAAGAGTTCAATAGGAGGTCATGTGGCAACCGACTGAGGCCTGAATGGATGTCGACTGGTAATCTGACTAGTAGTTTATTATAACAGAATCTTGAGTTTCAGGGGATATGTATCCAATGATCTACGTGGATGTGTAACCATTTTGGGAACATTTATTTAGGTTTTTGCCTATTGTAAATCCTATAAATAAGGAGTGGTGTAACCATATTATTTTATATGTTGAAAGTTGTAGTTGATATTCATGTTTATCTTTAGCAAGAGGTTGTTTGTGATGTAGATGTAAGTCGAATTGGCTGCAGGTTTGTTCTTGTGTAAATATGAGGGTATGATGTCGAGTGTATCTTAGGTGTAGACCAAGTTTATACATAAGAGAGAAAGATGCTCAAGGAATTTTGGTTTTCCAGTTTGAGTTTCGAGGGTAAAATATTTATTTATTTATTGTTTTCTTTGTCATTTATTTTCTAGCTTAAATTTGTCTTCCTCTCTTCTATTAGGTTTAGCATGGAATTATATCCTAACATGTGGTATCAGAGATTGATTTGAAAATATTCGATTAAAGATAAACCCTAGGTATAGCAAGAGTCATAACTCAAATATATTTAAAGTTGTGTCTAAAAGAATGGCAAGTAGTTCGAGGATAGAGATCAAAAAATTCAATGGACATAATTTTGAGATTTGGAAGATTAAAATTGAATATCTCCTTGTAGATCGAGAACAATGGGAAATATTTTGTCCATGTACCATTCATGATACATATGTTGAGGGAAGAATGGGAGAAATTTGAAAGAAGGGAAAGGAATACGAGTCAACTGTGTCTTGAATATTTGTTTTTGTTGAATGTCTCAAGTGAATACTCGACCAAGAAACTATGGGACAAGTTGGGAAGTTTGTACAAGTCAAAATTCCTGGTAAATAAGTTGTTCCTTAGAAATAAGTTGCATCTTCTAAGGATGAGTGATGGAATTTTGGTAACTGAGAATTTGAATGTGTTCAGTACTATAATAAGTCAGTTATCATTTGTAGATATCAAAATCACTAAGGAGGATAAATGTATTATCCTATTATGTTCTTTACCATACTCATGGGATAGATAGTCATGGATATAGAGAGTAATTTAACCACATTATCACTAGAATATGTTGTTTCATATCTATTTTCAAAATAAATGAGAAGGAAGAACATGGAAGGATCAACAAAATATTCTTTAATGGTCAGAGGTCGAGCGATTGACGGAGATAAAGGAAAATTATCCAGTAGAAAGTCTAAGTCAAAGGGTAGATCAAAATCCCTAGTTAAGTCGATGAGAAGATGTTGGAAATGTGGTAAAGTTGGGAATTATAAAAATGATTGCAAGTCAAAGGAGATAGAAGTCAGTACGAGATTCGATAAGAAGCAATCGACTAAGAGAAATACTACTTTATATAAAGGAGGTGATGTGTATATGGTGTTGACTAGTGCACAATCAGATCAAGATGTTTGGTTAATCGAAACAGGATAATCCTATCATATGACACCTCACAGAGAATGGTTTTTCGAATACAGGATATATGATGAAGAGACGCATTCTTAGGGGACAAATCAACAATTAAAATTGTTGGACAAGGAAGAGTCTGACTGATACTACAGGATGGGAGGAGTAGAACCATTCTAGGTGTGCTACATATTCAAGGTTTGGAAAGAAACCTTACATCTATCATCAATATGAGTGATGCAGGAGTGCACACTCTATTTCAGAAGGATACATGCAAAATGGTTAGGGTTGTGATGGTCTTAATGAAAGGAGTTCAGATTGGAATCCTATACAAGTTGTTAGGGAATGTTGACTTGACTAGATGCAACAACATCGTTGTTCCTAAATTCGACTCGATTTTGACTTGAATCGACTCATCTCAGGCTGAGTCAATTCAAACTAAATCAACAAGTCCTCATCAAGTTGACATGATCATGTTATGGAATAAGAGGATGGGACACATTGGAGAAAAAGGACTTCGAGCTATGCAGAAAAAATGTATGGTCAAAGGTTTTCCTAAATGTAATTTATAACTTGATTTTTATGAACATTGCATATATGAAAAACAAAATCAGGTGAGGTTCCCATTTGGAGAAACAAGGGAAAGGTGGATTCTATAATTGGTTCATAGTGATGTGTTTGGGCCTATAACAGTCCCTTCACTTGGTGGATCCCTGTATTATGCATCGTTCATAGATGATTTTTCTAGGAAGACATGGATATATTTCCTAAGGAAGAAATCAAAGGTTTTTGAGAAATTCAAAGAGTTTAAATCTCTTGTGGAAAACCAGACAAATAAGAAGATTAAGGTGTTGAGAACTGACAATGGTGGTGAATTCTTTGGAAATAATTTTGAGCATTTATGCGAGAAGTGTAGCACAACACACCAAAATACCACACCATGTACCCCACATCAAAATGGAGTTTCTAAAATAATGAATGGAGCATTGATGGACAAGGCAAGGAGCATGCTCAGTTGTGTTGGGATCGCACAAGAATTATAGGTAGAAGCAGTCGACACTGCAAAATATTTGGTGAATATGTCTCCTTCGTCGACTCTAGTCAACTCGACTCCACACAAGGTATGTTTTGGTAATAATCCTTTTCTTTCACATCTCAAATTATTTGGTTGTGATGCATTTGTGCATGTTCCCAAGGAAAACATGAGTAAGCTGGACAAGAAGGAAGTCAAGTGTATTTTCATTGGATACAAAGAAGGAATGTAAGGATATAAGCTCTGGGATCCTAGATCAAGGAGAAAAGTGTACAATCAAGATGTGGTATTTAGAGAAGTTGGAGGGAAGTTCGAGTTTGAATAGGTTCAAACAAAGAAAATTCCATAGAAGGTTAGTTTTGAACTGAGGAACGAAGAAGATGATTCAGATGATTTGATTGAATCATATGAAGAGGTGGAACAACCGACCCCGATTGTAAGGAGGTATAAAAAAGTAAGAAAACCAGTCGAAAGGTACAATATTCTCGACTTTCATTATGCATGTGTGTTAACTGTTACTGACGAGGATCCCAATTCGATTAGGGAGGCAGTTGACTCAGTAGAGGGTAGACTCTGGAAGAATTCCATGGTCGAAGAGATGGAATCCTTGCACAAGAATGAGACATGGGATTTGGTCGAATTACTCAGTGGAATAAACTATGTCAAGAGTAAGTGGGTATTCGAGAAAAATATGAACATATCAAGTCAATTCGAGAAATTCAAATCTCAACTGGTAGAGAAAGGGTATCCCCAAGTTGAAGGAGTCGACATAGGTGATATTTTTTCCCCTATTAAAAAATTAACTTCCATTAGAGTACTAATGTATCTGGCTACAACATTGGATCTTGAAATAGAGAAAATGGATTTAAAGACAACGTTCCTAGATGGGGACCTAGAAGAAGAAATATACATGAAACAACTTGAAGTATTTGTAGTAAAGGGAAAGAAATATCTAGTGTGCAAATTGAAAATATCCATTTACAGTATAAATCAATCACCAAGGATGTGGTATCAAAATTTCGACACATACATCCTTAGTTTGGTATTTGTGAAAAGAAAAGATGATCTTTGTTTATATTATGGGAAGAAAATGGACGTTTCATATATTTATCATTATATGTTGACAACATGTTGTTGATCGTAAACAATATGGAAACAATAAAGGAGGTGAAGAAGCAATTATCCTCCAAGTTCGACATGAAGGATCTCAGTGCAACGAATGTCATTCTGGGAATAGAGATTAAGATACATCGAGCGGTTAGAAAGCTCTGGTTGAATAAGAAAAAGTATATTGAAACAATTTTGAAGCGAATCAACATGCAGGAGAGGACATGGCACGTGTTCCCTATGAAAGTGTTTTCGGTAGTCTAATGTATGTGATGGTCTGCACTCGAACAAAAATTTCCCATGAAGTGGGAGTGTTGAGAAAATACATGTTGACACCTAGAAAAATGAGCTAGACAAATGTAAAGAGAGTATTCATGTATTTGTGTGCCACAAAAGATTATGTTATTTTCCACCAAGGGAAACCTGGAGTGGATAGTGAAGTAGACGTACATGGATTTGTCGATGTCTATTGGGTTGGAGAGTTTGATCGACAAAGTTCAACCAATGGATATGCATTCAAGATGATCGGTGGAGAAATCAGTTGGATGAGTAAGTGGCATGCATTTTTATCCTTGTCAAAAATAGAATTTGAATACATGGCAACCACTCATTGAAGAAAAGAAGCAGTATGGTTATAAAGTATGTGTTCAAGGATTAGGTTTGAGTAGAGAGATATGAATATAAATTGCAATATTCCTGGAAAAAAAAACCAACTTATCATTCCAATACCAAGCATATTGATGCACAATACCATTTCCTAAGAGAAATTATGGAAAGAAACAAGGAGTTGTTGGAGAAAGTAGACATGTTGGAAAACATAGCAGACTCTTTAACCAATTTTGTGAGTGCTATGAATTTATCTTGATGCAGAGAGGCAATGGGAATGATTTCCCTGATTCTGTGAACAAAATTTCAAGTTCTATTGTTTCAGAAAAGAAGACAACAAGTGGGAGAATGTTGGGTTGTTATATTCTTTGCAGTGAAAGTCTGGTTGAGGTGGATCAACTAGGACTGAAATTCAAACTCAAAGTGATCGACCGAGAAATTTGAACTCGGATTAATCGATAGAAATTCAAAAATAGGTCAACAAGAGTTCGTGTGGCAATCAACTGAAGACCCAATGGAGGTCAACTGGTAGTCGACTGTAACAAAATCCAAAGATTTGTGGGATTTGTAGCCAGTGATCTACGTGGATCTGTAACCATTTGTGGGCACCGTTTTTAATGGTTTTTCCGATTGTAAATCCTATAAATAAATCATATTTTAATTGTATTATGTTAGATGTTGAATGTTGTAGTTGATCTTCATGATTATATTTAGTGGAATATTACTAGTCATGTAGATGTAAGTCGAATTGGCTGCAATGGTTGTTCTTGTGTAAAAAAGAGGGTATGATGACGATTGTGTATTAGGTGTAAACCAAGGTTAGACATGCAACCTTTTATTCTGAATGAATAAGAAAAAAAGAGAAATATGTTCAAGGAATGTTGGTTTTCCCATTTGGGTTTCTAGGGTAAAATCTATGTGTATTGTGTGTTCTCTTTGTCATTTATTTTCTATCTTAAATCTTTCTTCCTCTCTTATATTAGGTTTATCATGGAAGGATATTTCATAATAGTAATAACACATCTAGTGCTTTCACTAGCATTAAAATTGGCCCCATCAAAATAAATCCTCCAAAAGCTAAGGGATACAAAGATACCTAAATAAGAATTTACTATGTTACACACAGGAGTAACAAATATTTGATCCTGAGGGATGATGGAATCCTCAAGTTGCATTGGAAAATTGGGAGGTGTCAACAAGAAAAAGGTATCAAGGCCAATCTCGAGGTTCATGATTGATTAATTTTTCTATTTAAGATCAATCGTGGCTTATTGATTGGTTTCTCCCTATCTATTCAAATTTGTTTCAACTTTCCTTTAGATGGAAGAAACAAATGAGACCGGTAAGTGGAAAAATACCCTTTTAGAATTTGCGACCACTCTTGACTTAGGAGCATGCCATAATCCTTGAGAATATCCACTACCATGATTTCAACCACTTAGTGGAGCATTGAGTTTTAAGCTACCTAGATAAAAATATCTTTAATCTTTCTCATGACCTTCACTTTGAATCTATATAGTTTAATAATCCGCAAATTGCACTTAACCAATTTAGCATTGATCTTTTGGCATACTAAATAAGTCATTACATTGCCTAAGGAACCTAAGTCCACGTGATAATTGTGAAGGTTGTAGTTGAAAGTGGTGAATGTTAAGAGAAAGGGAGTTTCCCTTGACTTAGATTTTTTTTGACATTTGTTTTTAAAGGAGATATTCTCGGTCGTTGTGTGTGGTGGGTGGATATCTTTCAAATATTTTGATAATAAATCTTTTCCATCATGATCTTTAAAAGTCGAGCATAGAAATGTTCACTATTTGTTTTTTTCATATCTTCTACAATATTATATCTAGTTTGAAAGGAAGAAGAGGGTTGAGACAACATGTCCCTTACTGTGGAAGGGTTAGTCAAAGTACCAAGAATATATTGTTGTGTATTCCTATTGCACAATGGACAATTTTTCCCTTACCCATCATGTATTTATTCAATTCTATCCTCGTCTCCCTCATATTCTTCTTCATATGCTCCAATGTTAACAAACAAGGTATTATCCTAGAGAACCATTGTAGTTGTGGACACTGGGCTTGGGATCTCATGCTCTATTTTTGACTAGCTAGTTCCCTCATTTGATTTATTCTATAAAAATATCCAATGCATTCAAGAACTAGGAACATATTTTTTAACTATAAGGTCCTTAGTGTAATTTGCACCAATGTTCCATGGTTACCTTATCTAGAACATTTTGACTGTTTACTAAGGCAGATGTCTGGGAATTTTCCAGGGCATTGGAAGTTGTTTTATTCATGTTGTACTAAACAATCCTACTTGTCGATCCTCCTTCATTATTTTTTCTTTGCAAATTAACAAAATTGTTAGCCAATTTTTGTAAGACTCACTACATTTCCTCAATTTTTGGGTGAACATCCCCTGAGTTCATGTTAGTATTGGCAGTTGGTTGGGGAATTTTAAGACTATGCTTGAATTTGTATTTTGAAAGAAACACTTAAAACTATACTTACTCATAGAGATGACATATCCTTCTCTATTTTAATGGTTTCGTCATAGGTAGCTTGTAAATCATGTATTTTGACTCTCTTTATTAGGAGAGATATAGTGGAATCAATCCCATTGAGGTAGAATCCAAAGGAAAATTGAGTTGGAGGTTAGCTTTCTTTAGGGATACATAAGTATAATGTCAAAAAATATATTCATTAAAATGTGAGAACCTAGGGGTCTTAATTATCACTGAATTTTCCTAAGAAGGTTCTCTCAAACTCTTTCCAATTATGAATACAACGCGTGAGAAAGTTATAAAACCAAGTGAATTCTCTCCCTATGAAGGTGAAGAGAAAGAGTGTACAAAAAATATCTTCATGTAAAGAATTTATTAATTGATATCCCTACATATAGGCTTTAACCCAATCCTCTGTTAAAACCTTATCATCAAGATTATACTTAGGAAAATATCTTTCACCATTCGTAGGAAATCATGCAATTGGAAAACCCTTTGAAATACATATTTAGCAAGCTATATTGATTTTTTTCCACCATCATTGTTTCCTTTGATTGAACATTGAACTATCGGTTAGGTTGAGCCTTATGTATTATGAGGTCACTTATTTCTTGTACAACTAATTCTTTTCTTTCAGAGGGAAGATTTCCAAATATGATTCAAGCTCATCCATAGGTTATTCTACAGGTTTTGCATAGATAATTTATCTTAGTGTTCATCCTGGATGTCTTTACAATGTGTAAGGTACCAGATCTATTAAAATATCTTAAAACATAAATATTGCATAGAATAACAGTGGAACAACAAAATAGATGAAACCACAACACCGGAATAATAACTTTATTGATAGGAAACAATGTTCACTTACCTCTTCAAGGGGGGAACCTCCAGCAGAGTAGTTCTCTATTAAAATAATTCTTAAGACAAACTCCTCTCATACCTTCTACTCTTAAGAAGCTAACTGATAAGCCACTAGTCCCACATGCTTGAGAATTGTATAAGGACCATAAAATTTGGGAGCAATCTTTTGACAGTGTTCATATTTTAGTGAAGTCTACTTGTAAGGTTGTAGACAATGAAACACCTGGTCCCCTTTAACAAAGTGGCATTCTGAATGGAATTGATATGCTTGTTGTTTCATATGATTCTAATCCATGACCAAATTTTCTTTGAGATCATGGTGAATGGTTGCATGGACTATAAGAGTTTTTTTAACCTCCTAACCTTCAAGACCCCTAGCATGTAGGAAAGAACAGACGAGAGATTTTTTTTGTACACTGCTTCAAAAGGGGTCATGCGAGTAGCGGTGGTAAGATGTGTTATACCACCATTCAGCAAGGGGTAACCACTTATCCCATTGATTTTACCGATCAGATGAAAAACACAAAAAATATGTTTCCAAACACTTGTTGACAACTTCAGTTTGGACATCAATCTGGGGATGATAAGTAGTACTGAGATGTAATTGTGTGCCCCAGAGCCTGAATAGTTCTTGCCAAAAATTGTTGGTGAAAGTGGGATCTTGATCGAATACAATAGAATGAGGCATGCAATGAAGCTTGAAAATATGATCCATGAAAATCCTATCCACTGTGGATGTTGTGAATGTATGTTGAAGAGAACAAAAATGAGAATATTTGGAAATACAATCATCTACCACCATGATGAATGAATTATTGTCTGATTTAGGTAAGCCCACAATGAAATCCATAGAAATGTCCCTCCAAATAGATGGTGGAATTGGAAGCGGTTGTAGTGTGCCCTGAGCTTTGACAGTTTCTCCCTTTTTGCGTTGACAAACATCACATTCAGCCACAAAGGTGTGAACGTCATGTTTCATACCATCCCAGAAAAAGGAACGTTTAACTCTTTCATAGGTTTTGGTAAAATCGAAATGCCTCGTTGTTGGTGAAGCATGAAGCTCAGAAAGCACTGTAGATTTAAGTTGCAACTGGTGGCTTAAATACAGATGACCTTTATATTAGAGCTCTTCATTATGCCAAGAGTATGATGAAGAAACTAGAGAAGTTTCTTGCAATTGTTGGATTACTCAAGACGTTTTGGGGTCTTACAGCCATTCCTGGCGAACATCTTGGATCCAATATGGTACAATAGAGGAGAGGGAAAAATGGATCCTTCTTCTTCATACTTTTTGGAAAGAGCGTCAGCTACTACATTTTATTTTCCTTTCTTATAATCGATCTCATAATCATAGCCAAATATATTGGTCACCCATTTTTGTTGCTCCTAGGATGAAATCCTTTGTTCTAGGAAATACTTGAGGCTCTGATGGTATGTTTTAATTTGGAATCGTTTCCCCAATAGATAAGGATGCCAGAGATCCACAACATGTTGAATAGCCAACATTTCCTTTTCATATATGGATTGGTCGAGATGTCGCTCTGATATTTTTTTTCTGGTGAAGGCCAACGGCCTGCCCTCTTGCATGAGTATTGATCCAATTTCTTCCCTGAAGGCATCATATTCTAGGAAAAAAATCTTTGTGAAGTCAGGAAGGGCTAGGACAGGAGTTGTGCACATGGATTCTTTTAATGCTTAGAATGAGTGATTGGTTGTTGGAGTCCAAGTGAAAGCATTCTTTTTAAGGAGAGTGGTACAAGGCAGTGCAATTTTTCCATAATTATTAACAAACTCGCGATAATATCCTATTAAACCCAGAAAACCACGTAGTCTCTTGATATTTTTGGGGCACGACCAATCCTGCATAGCTTCAATTTTCTTAGGATCCACCCTTACACCATCCTTGCCAACATTATGACCCAAGTACTCCATTTTTGAATCTCCAAAGGCACATTTAGATTTCTTGAGAAAATTTTGGTGTTGAGAGAGTGGACTGAGAACTTGATCCACATGGGTAAGATGTTATGTCTAGGTTTTACTATAGATTGGAATATCATCAAAGAAAACTAGGACAAAATGACAGAGAAAAGGATGGAAAACATGGTTCATGATACTTTGGAAAGTGGAGGGAGAATTACACAGGCCAAAGGGCATGACCAAGAACTCATAGTGACACTCATGAGTTCAAAAAGAAGTCTTAGGAATGTCTTCCTCTTTCATACGTATCTGGTGGTACCCTGAACGAAGACCAAGTTTAGTAAAGTATTGAGCACCACTTAATTCATCCAAGAGATCATCAATGATAGGAATGGGAAATTTGTCTTTGATAGTGAGTTTATTAAGGGTGCGAAATTCTGGACACATGTGCCAAGTACCTTCTTTCTTGAGTACCATGACTACAGGAGAAGAATAGTGGTTGGTACTAGGGCAGATAAGACCTACGCTAACAATTCGTGAACAATTTTCTCAATTTCATTCTTTTGGAAAAAGGGATGATGATAAGGGGAAACATTGGGAGGAAGACTACCATGGATGAGAGGAATGGAATGATCATGAACACCATGAGAAGGAGGAAGTCCTTGAGGGGTGGAAAAAACAACTTGGTGTTTGGAGATGATACATTGGAGGTCAAGATGCACCGATGGTGTCCCAATTGCTTGGATAGAATGGATTTGGGAAATAATGTCGGAATGACCTTTTTTCAGGAGATTTTCCATTTGATGGGAATTGATGATCTCAGGTGAACCTGCAGTGATTCCTTGGAATTTATATTGTTGTCCTTCTTGTTGGAATTCCATGGTTAATTTCTTAAAATCCATGAGGATGGGACCAAGAGTGTGTAATCATTATGCACCAAGAACAATATCACAACCACCCATGTCAATAGAAAACATATGAGATTTCAAGTTGTACTTCCCAATTTGGAGACACACATTTTCACAATGCCCCCCACATTTCATGGAACCTCCATTGGAAATCATGATTCGAAAGTTTTTGATGACATGGATATAGAAATGGGATTCATGGGAAATACAATGATGAATAAAATTGTGTGTGTTGCCACTGTCAATTAATATTATGACATTTTGATTATTAATGTATCCAATGAGCTTGAGGGTTTGTGGAATAGAGAATCCAGTGAGAGGATTCAAGGAAATGACTGGTTCGACTTCTGGTAGGTCAGCGGGTGGAGTAATACAGTTGGCTCAGGTGATTCTGGAACAGGGGGGGTCTTGATATCTTCTTCATAAAAATCCTCAAAGATGGCCATAAACAACTTGTATTTCTTACACTTGTGCCCTGGAAAATATTTGTCATCACAATTAAAACAAAGGCCCTTGAGTTGGCATTCCTCCATTTCATCCCGAGTTAATTTATGGATCTTGAAGAGAGTGGGAGGAGGGTCAGGGTTGGTAGGTCGAATGTGAGGAACAAATGAAGGTTTACAGGTCTGTTGGGATTCCTTATCACTTTGAGTAGCTTCCATCCAATTTTGAGGGTGAGCCATGAGGACCTAGGCTCGAATTTCATATTTGAGGCCATTGATAAAACATTCTTGGAAGAAGCCATTAGACATGCCCTCCATTCTGAAAGACAAGTGTTGAAAGGTAGATAGAAATTTGTCCATTGTACCATATTTCTTCAACTTGGTCAAAAAACCGAGATAGTGGGTGTCAGTGTCAAAGAGTTCATATATCTCTGCCACAAACTTTTTCGAGGCAACATACTGTTAGAAAAATAGGATCATGGAACAATAAAATAAAACAAATGCAGAAATAAAAAATAGAAGATGCACACTAAAATAGATACATAGATATACGTGGTTCACCCAGTGTGGGCTACGTCCACCAAAGAAATTGGCAAGTCCTTCCTTTTTATTATCCATCAAAACAAAAGGATACAACCTACAACACACCCGATGTAACTTCCTCTTCTATCTCTCACAGTCTTCTCTCTCAGAATACAAAATTCGCGATAATACATAGCCGTAATACAATTCCCTCATAAGAGAGGGTTTCCTTCTAGGGAAAAAATCCCTAAAATAAATTCTACCATCAAATATACAACCTTATAATGAACGTTCCAGATTGACTACGAAATTACAATATTTTACAAGGGAATTTTTCCCAAAATTTTTCATCGGGGTCGTTGCCCCCGAATCCCCCGCAAGGGGAGGGATACAAAAAAACTCGTCACCCCCCTGGTGACATTTTTGGGGGGAAATCCCCCCCACATCCCCCAGTTAGGTAATTGGGTCCAATAATGGATGAAACAAACCTCTGAATCAAGAAAATAATTAGGCTCCACAACCAACACATACCCCTAGTGTGTCTTTCTACACCATTTCCACCATTTCCATCATTTTGGATCCAAATAGAGGACACCATAATGAAGTTTGGCCAGGTCATCAATAATTCCATGCAAGGAGAAATAATATTCCATTTGAGTGACCCAACATGTGGGATCTTATCCATCAAATTTGTTCACCTCAACTCGGGGGAGACGGGGGTCATGAGGAAGGGAGTTGGAATGAAAGGATATATTATCGAAAGATTTCTCTCCTTAAGAGTGGGAAGGTTTTTAAAGGGAGGGAGAGCCATGGGATTGTTTCAACCACTAGGTGATGGAGGCCAACTCACCCTTAACATCGGCCAATTCGTGTGTAACTTTCGCCTCTAAGGTTTCCAAGCAATTACTGTTGGAAGAAAGTTCAGGGGTTAGTATTTGGATGTCTGCTTTGTTTTGCTTGAATTCATATTTCAGGTGAAGGATTTCTTGGTTGTGAGTGTTGGCTATGGGTGAATGAGGGGTATGTAGGAGGGGATGTGGTTCCATGAAAAAATAGTGAAAAGTTATATATATGATTTTGTTCAATCTGAGAAGAGGAATTCAATTAGATATGTGTCAAATAAGGGTGTCAAGAAGGGGTTGGTTCCATGAGAAAAAAAAAATTTAAAATGATAGGTACCACTGCGATCAAGGCAAAGGGAAGAATCTAATGGGATAGGTCTCAAATAATGGTGTCGGAAGGATCCATAAAAGAAAAATTAAACTCCTGCAGAGTTATACTCCGGTATGAATAATATTGAAGTGATGAAATGGCCAAATGCTTAACAAGAAGAAATGTGTAGGAATTTCGCAACCAGAAAGTAGGAGGTACAATAGCACAGCAATAGATATTGTCTATTCTTGTTTTTTTTTCATCTTAAGGGTTAGGCTATTCAGTGTTTCTACATACAAATTTTTTCCATGTCCTATAGCTCTCTAATATACATGTGGGGTCGAACAGTAGTACTCGGCCCAATATCTCAAGGCACCAACTAAGGAGGTTATATTGGGCCCTTATTCATACTACTTGACTACCCATGTACTAGAGAGTATCTTCCTAAGTGTTGTTCTTGGTGGCACTATAGGAGTCAGGTGGATGATTGGTTTATCTACGGAGGGATTCAGGATATCTAGGTAGATCCATATACAAGTGTTGTCTGATGTGCTACCACTCGAAGGGGTACAAACAGGGGTTACAAGGTTGGCCAATAATGTGCGCTTAAGTACCACTTGAATTTCCTGCGTGTATGCTTCCCTAACCGTGGATTTATGCACTGGACGACATATCTTTGTAGCTTTAAGACGTCAGAATACATCTCCACCCTGAAAAAAAATAACCCACAATTTTCTACCAACGAAAGTGATTTGATACCACTTGTAAGGTATCGGATCTATTATAATAGCTGAAAACAGAAATATTGAAAAGAATAATAGAGAAACAACACAATAGATGAAACCACAACACCATAATAATACCTTTATTGATAGGAAACAATGTTCACTTGCCTCTTCGACGGGGAAAGCTCCAACAGAGAAGTGCTCTATTACAATAATTCTCAAGACAAACTCCTCTCATACCTTCTACTCTTATTTATACTAATTCTATCTTGTAAAGAACATTCTAGAGGAATATCTTTGTATAAGAGGAAGCTTCTATTAGGTATTCTTACATTGACTTGTTCATATTTATTTAATAGGCCTTATTAATTACTATCATCCTTTATTACATGGAAAATATATTATTCTACCTACATGAGAGGTTATAGGGTTAGGTCCCTAACACAGTGGTAAATATGTTACTATAGGGGACATTCCCACTTGTCTAACAAAATTTCAAGTGATCCTTCATAACATATTACTAGTATCACTAGGGTTGGATTGATTTTATCTAATGCAATTCTACTAATTTATTCACCTCTAGGGGATTAAGTATATTCTAGTTGGTGTTCTCACTCACTAAAGGATTCCTAGGATTCAAGAACCTTTTCTTTATAATCCATAAGGGGATGACCCTCCTAGTGCCCATATGTTGACAAGGGAAAATTTCCCAAGTCAACTTTCACATGGAATGCATTAGATGAAGACACTCAAATTAGAGTCTTCACCCTTAAGATGATTCCTCTAGCTTGTCGTAATGGCTTACTATTTTTTGGTTTTTTGGATGATTTAATTTTAAGTGTCTTATAAATCAGGTTCGTTGGGTGTTTGTGTGCATAAAAAAAAATTATAGAATTGAAATTTTCATAATTGAAATATAAGATCAAACAATGAAATCAGTGAAGTTTCTCAACAATCAAAATACGCATTTCTATTCTAACATGGTCCTACATTTACTCTATTTGCAAAGACCAACAAATTTAGAATTATACATTCATTAATCCATTGTGCATTAGGCAACACAAGTAAGAAATATGAATTCAATGGATATACATTCATAAGCAAATAATCACATATCAGCCACAAAGGAAAGAGGTGAATGAATTACATGGTTATTCAACACAAATTTCATGTGACTACATAATATTCACCCAAACAAAGATTGAACTTGAATCATGCAATACTCCACTAAAGTCCCTCTTTGGAAAAAAATAATTGAATATAGATATATACATATAAGGGTAGAACCAAGGAGTTACAAAAATGACTTTTCATCTTCCTTAATGACTTATTACATACCCTTCATATGATGACTGTATTTCAAAATCATTATTAAAAATTACATTTTCATTGGTTGACTTTATGAAGTCAAAATAGTATGTAATGTGATGATATATAGGTCCTAGCCTATGAGCATAAACCACTAAGAAAACTTTGGTTGTATTTTGGTCTTCCACAAACTTGGCTAATTCAAAGTGGGTGATATCCTTGTCGTATGAGGCTTGTTGTTTCTTTCCTTTAGTGTACTACAATGAAATAGTCAACATAAGAAACCTATATTTGTTATGGTACATTGGTACCTGATTTAACTCTACCATTTTTAATGATTCCATCAAAGAGCCATCATTGTCCTATCCCTCAACATATATATCTTATATTTTATCCTTGAGGGGTCTTAGACTTGATTCATCCCAACCTAACGGACACACATTGTCAAGGATAGGCTTTTGTTCTTATTGTCAACCAAAAATTTCATCAAGTTGCTACTTCTTCTCCATATTTTCAATTGTCCTTTTCAAGTTTTGTTTTACCAAGACAATGTTAATAGATAATCCCTTGAAGGGATGAATGTGTCAATAGAATTCATGGACCAGTGCATGAATTCTACCAAATTATATTTCAAAGCTTTGTAATACTCAACTTGATTCTCCATGTAAGTTAAACTACTCTTAAGCTATTTGTTTTCTTTCATGAGTTTAAAGACAACTTCCCTACATTCTTGCATTGTTGCAATACAGGTGGTAGTTATAGTTCCAGAAGTTTTTCATTTGGTGTCCACCACTATAGATTTTGTAGTCTCAATTACAACTTGATCCTCATTGGTCCTCTTTCATTTGTGGGTTTTCTTTTTTATTACTTTTCTCTTTCTATCAAATGCAAACATCCTTGGGATTGATTATGGACATTTTTTGTCAACATTGGCTTGTGAATTCCTCATAATATATTCCGGTGATTTGAAATGGATCTGAATCGATGAATGGTGTAAGACTCAGTACCTATGATTAATTAGGTAATTCATGAAGGTTAGAAAACATTGTAAACCAATGAAAATGTAAATCTTGAATGAGACAAAATGAAATGAGAAGGAAAAATGTGATAATTAAAAGATTTTAAAAAAATGAATAGTAAAGAAGGTTCAGGAATGAGAAGTGAAGGGCCATGGATGTTGGCCTTCCCTTACCCCCCAACTCCCCCCATTTATTCATCACTCTCATTATCAAAGGGTATTTTTTCCAAGGAGAGAAGGATGGATAGAAATCCAAGAAAGCATTGTAACCAAAGATTATCAAAATGAAGAAATTGAGCCCCATTAGAGGTTGAGTTTTCCAATTGGGTTTTCAGGGTAAATATTTGTCTCGTGGTGTGCTTAAATTATCATATGAATTATTGGTTGTATGCTTAGACTTTGTTTCCTTCTTCATTTCTCAGAAAATGTGAAATTTCCTATTAAATTATATACATAGTACATTTTCCCACTATCTTCTGATGAATGTGAACAGTTCCAAGATCACCTCCATTCATTTCTTTATGAATTAGAGATATGTTGAAGGGGATAGTCAACCCTATTGAATAGACCTGGCAGTTGACTTAGAACTTGTCGGTCGATCGACGTGGTTAGAAGTAGAAGTCAGTCGGAGTCTCTGCTAACTGACCGACCCAGGAAGTTAAGCAGTCACAACTTCATGTTAGAGGTATAAATAAATAAACACATGGAGACTCAGATAGTTGCATGGGAGAGGATATATGTAATTGTGTTGTATTTTCTATCATATAATAAAAGGAATCTTCTTTTGGCTCTCATTACTTATGTATTTCTATCTCTATATGTTTATGTGTAGGCATGTATCTCTATGATGGCTATGTAAGGTTCTATTGGTAACACTCTCTACTTTCCCTTTGATTACAACATTGGTTCCATTGTCAGTAGTAGTGAACTTGGGCATGTAGAAGTATACATAAATGCTAACTCAACAAGACATACGTGAGTGGTGGGAGTGAAAAATGGAGAACTACATCAGAAACTACCCAAGAATGAATAACATCTCACTAGTCGAAGCAAGGTCGTGGTTCTTTCAAGGACTCACGAAATATTTCTTGAAGCTATCCCATAAGCATTGTTTCAACACATCAACATATCCGGTGATGCGTAGATTGACACCTGACGAGGCGTTATGATTGAAGTTGATGAATGGAGGAAGAACGAACCTACATGACTGGCTTGAATGAATTATTGAAGATTATATTTCAGAACAAGTCATTGAAGATCGGACGTCCCTAGACAAAATAAAAGAGAAATTCTACACCAAATTGCATGACGTATTTTTCTGCATGGTTCCAACACTTCTTCACAAATTCCTTCTCGACAAGAGATTTTGTGATATTTTTTAATACCGATCAATATTAGGCACACTGTTACTGAATAACAACTTCCAAGAAAGAGACAAAAGGTGGGAAGAATTTATGGACGCAAAGTGAAAACATACAAGAGAAGCCTAGGATTACTTCTTGAAGAAATAAACATGTCCAACTCTCCCAACTTAGAGTAATTTGGGTCGGCAATGAGGGGTCGTTTGATATTGTGATATGTCATAAAAACAAGAATTAGTGTTTCCCAAGCCTAAATGTCGTCAAGAGGAAATCAAACCCATAACCTATTCACGGATATCCAGAAAATAGAACGAGATAAAAGACAGCGGAAAACAAAAGAGCTTTGTAACCAGTGGAACAGTAAAAATTTGAATAGAAATATGTCAGGGGAAGTCCAGCCAGTCAGAGCATGTGATAAGTCGGATTCAGATAGATATCGACCGGACTTAGCAACAACAACAGTTGTGGAGACACTCGATAGATACAGTGATGCACAGTTGAACTTCCATCAACCGGTTGACAAACTGGAAAGTATGTACTATGAAGAATCTGGACCAACTTTATGTACGTCTCCCACACCAGAAACTAGTCCAAGGATAAGATAATTTATCCAACAAAGGCTGAACATCGACGACCAATCGGAAAGATTATGGTACAAAATGGATCACCTGGGAAACCTATGAGATGCATTGATTGTCGATGCTGAAAAAAATGATGTCGAAAATATGATTATTCAAATAAAATACCTCACTGACTCGACCCCCCTACCACATCTAATATTAAGAGAAGAAATTAACTATAGTCTAGAAGCGACACAACCAGTTGAACAACGGTTGGTCGAATACAAAGATCAAATTTCCCAAACCGAGGATGCATATTTTGTACTCAAGAAGAAACAACTATTCCTTAAGTATCATCCTTCATTGGATGTAGACAAAAACCAACCAGAAGATTCGACGGCTCAATCGAAAGCAATAGTAACTCAAGCACTAAGAAAACCAAGTGTTCCCACCAAGTAATTCAAAATGGGATTCAATCATATCCCCGTCTACTAAGGAGAAGAAGACCCAAAACGCCATTGGTTTGAATGTGAAAATTTTTGGGATGCAGCTGTTATAGACTAAGATAAGAAAATGGCACAATTTGAAGCTACATTGCGCCATCGTGCCCTAACTTGGTTCATGAACTACACTAAAAAGCAAACTCGTTCAAAGGCAGAAATAAAGAACAATTTTCTAACATTCTTTAAAATCTAGGACATCACACATCTAGCAATGCAAAAGTTAAAAGAAATAAAGCAAAGACCAGGTGAGTCAGTAAGAGAATATGAAAAAATATTTAAATATCTCTTAAGTCAAATCCAGTCGGCGGTCGACCAGAACCTACTAGTCCAGTGGTATGTATATGGGTTACTTCCAATAATCAGATCTTTGTTACGCCTATAGAAGATAACCAATTTCAAAGACGCGTTACAAAGAACACAGTGAGTCGATTCATATGACGATAACCTGTCAACTTCCACCATGAAGAAAATACTCGAGGAAAAGATAGAACACTTGAAAAAAACTATCAAAAATCTAACCATCCGACGTAATGAAATATGGTGCACCACATGCACCGGGGATAGACACACAAAAGATAATTGTCCCCTAAATGAGTGCACGCAAAAAATAGACATCCATCGAGTACAAGCCCAAAAATATTGTAGCATATGTGAATGTCTGACTAATCATAATAAACAAGATTGTCCACGTGATATAAAAAAAATGAAGTGGTTCCACATCTGTGAATATTTCGATCATCGAACTTTAGAATGCCACCTAAATGCGAGAAATCATAATAATATATGAACCATCTACCACACAGAAACCACTGACCAAGAAAACTACTATGGTCAAAGAGAGGATTACTAAGATGGTCATGGTCGAGGTCGAGGTCAAGGAGGTCGATGCGGATTTGGTGGTCGTGGTCGAGGTCGTGGATAACCATATTGTGCTAATTGCTGGAAAAATGATCACGACTATACAAACTATCCTATCAAATATAGGATTGATCTGAATTTCTGCAACATATGCAACATTGGATATCACTCCCTAGAATATTGCCTGATAGTACTCGACAAGATTATACATAGACAAATTGTGAATCTACTACATGCAGTATATAAAGAAGAGGTGAGGAACTCCAAGAACTCACATATTGTTAAAAGGTCAGGCATTGGATGCGACATCCATACTCCACCACAAAACTACGAAAGAAAAAAGACTAGCAAATTCCCAAAATTCAGATAAAGAAGAGAAAATAATGATAGAAGCTCTTAAATTTTTCAATAATTCCACAGAAAATCAACAAAATCCCAGAAGTTGAGATGAAGACACCATCTGGGAATTTTTGCAACTACTCAAAGAAAAATAGTCGATAGGTAGGCTATTGTACCTACTCAACATACTGCGAGAATACAAAGATGGTCAGAAACCAACCAAGGATGCAAATCACCTCTCATATAATAACAAAGATTATGATCCATGAGTTTACTTGGAAATCAAAGGAATGATGATCAATCGGGTGGTAGTTGATTTTGGTTTGCAAGTTAATATTTTACCACGAGAAACATGGGTATGAATGGGCTGACCTAACCTAGCACCCACGATGAATTATCTTAAGTTAGTTGATCAGAGATTAATAGAACCAATCAAAATACTGAGAAATTTTGACACACAAATTATGGGAATACAAACTTCGGTCAACTTTGAGGTGATCGACCGTGTCGAAGGAATACCAGCATATGCATCTCTTATTGGTCGAACATGGGTCAACTATTGAAAGAAACTATCTCCCTGGAAAGAGATAGAATAAAATTAAAAGGAAGTGGGAGAAAAATAATTATTCCCCTGAATCCAAAGGAAGGAAAACCATGGATGGAGTCATGGGATGAAGATCAAGAAGCTAGATGTTTATATCAGATAACTAAAGAAAAAAAATATTATATAGAACCAACCGCAGAAGGAGAAATTTTGAGAGAATCTCCCATGTTGATTGAACATAATTTCGACTCTGCCTTATACAACTGGAAAATAGAGAACTATGAAGAACATGTAAAATATTGTTGGTCTATCGAATTTATTCCAAAGAAACATCTAAATATGTGATATTCAATCCATGTTATACCAAAATTTTATGAAAAACTATCCTGACAAACTCCCACTCTCATTCCAACAGACATTCAGATAAGAAAACCCTTGCAATACAGTGAACGACATACCCCTTCGACTCACATGAAAGAGGTAGAAAAATCCATAGGAGAGAAAGGAAGAACATAGAGTATTGTGGAAACTTTCACAGTCCAGGCTACAAGATGGTGGGAAATACATTCCCCCCAATTACAAACATGGACGATTATGTCGGCATACTTCATTGAAATATTTGGCGACAAGAAACTATCCAAAGATGTAGTAATTCCTACATTCAAACTCGACTACGATCCAACAAAGCATATCCAACGTTGTGAAAGCAAATGGCGAAGAATTGGATATAAGGATGAAAGAGTATGGCCCCATATGTTTCCAAGTACATTATATGAGATACCAAGCAAATGGTACAAAATTGAAGAAGCATGCAGCCACACTTCCAACTGGACCGAAATCAAAAGAAACTGTGTCCAAGACTTTGAATTCAATCCAGTAGAGGAACGCTTGAAATACGTAGCATGCCATATAAAAATATTTCTAGAAAGTCCTTCACCAACTCAACAAAGAGAAAAATCAAAGATGTTGGTCGATGAAGGATCGACATCGACATGCAACTTTGTGTGGTAGAAAACAAGGAAATATCGATTGCTTGGAGGATTGATGTGGAGAATACAAAATGGCCAAGACAGAGATTCCAATGGAAGAAATACCATCCAACACTATAGAATCATGTGAAATCAGTATTAAGCATAACCACAGAACACAAAGAGGATCCAGAACAACTTGACTTCCCAAAAATATTTACGAAAATCAAATAAGGAGAATGACATCTCGATGAAGCAAAGCCACCAGAATGGATGGACGGAGAAATAAGAACGAAATAATTCGACATATAAAATGATGACCGACCAAAAATGGTGAGATTAGGTGATTATTGGTATGATAAGAAAATAGTTGACATAGTCATTCTATTAAAATAGTACCAAGATGTTTTTTCACGCGACTACAAGGACTTGAAAGGACTTGTAGAGGAAATGGGTGAAATGAAGATCGAACTTATCCTAGGAGTGAAGCCAATTAAAAAGCGACCATACCAGTTAGCACATAAGTACAAACTGATTGTTCAAAAAGAGATCGAAGGAATTCTACAAGAAGGAATTATTTATCCTATCGAAAAATAAGAATGGGCAAGTCTAATGGTGGTACAACCAAAGAAGCATGATCCAAAGAAATTAATAATTTGCATCGAATTTCAGGGACTCAAAAAACAGACCATGACAGATCTCTTCCCCACCCATTTTGTTGATGAAATCATAAACGAAGTCGTTGGTCATTAATGGTATTCATTTACTAATGGATTATGAGGATATAACCAGGTACCAATCGCAAAAGAAGATCAAGAAAAAACAACTTATGTGTCAGAATTTGGATCTTTTCCTACATAGTCATGTCATTCGAACTAAAGAACACACTAGTAGTTTTTTCAAGAATGGTGGTCAAATCATTCCAAGAGTACATATACAAAACTATGTCTATATACTTTGACAATTTGACAATCTATAGTCTACTCATAAATCACATACAATGACTTTTACTTATGTTAGAACATTGCAGACAGATTCAACTATCACTTGACATCAGAAAATGCATATTCGCCACACCTATTGGAATCTTGCTCGGACATGTGGCATGTAAATATGGATTGAAGGTTGAAATAGCTAAAATAAATATTATCCTTTATCTAAAAATCCCCGTAAATAAAAAACAAATCAAAATTCTATTGGGTCATACTAGCTATTACAAGAAGTTTATATGCCACTAATCAAACATCACCTTTCCAATGGAAGAGCTTCTACTAAAAGATGCCGAATTCAAATGGAGACAAAACTGCCAAGAATCCTTTGAATTTTTAAAGAATAAGTTGGTTGAAGCACCTATTCTCAAATTTCCAGACTTGTCAAGAAAATTTCATGTCCATGTCGATGCGTCAAACGTATTTGTTGGGTCAGTTCTATCTCAACCATACAATGATACAATGGATCACCCAAATGTGTACGCAAGTCAGAAACTGAATAAAGCAGAAAGAAACGATTTGACTATAGGACAGGAAGCCTTATCAATGATTTTCGCACTACAAAAGTTACGTCATTATTTATTGGAAAACCATTTTACATTATTTACATGACATCAAGCATTAAAATACTTGGTCAATAAACCAATCCATCAAGGAAAAATCTATCAGTGGCTACTATTATTTCAGAAATTTGAATTTGGTGTAATCATTTGACCTGGGAAAAAGAGAATTTGACCTGATTACCTGTCACGACTAGAAACAAAAGAAGATCTGACAATCATAGATGATGAACTACCGAATTCACACTTATTTAGAATAGAATTTGTACCTAAGGATTTAGAAGACATTGCCAATTTATTAGAAGAAGGAAAAGCCATGGAGGACCTCTCAACAAACAGAAAGAAAACACTAGCCTGAAAGTTGCACCATTCACAATCATTAATGGATACTTATACAAAATGGAAATGGATAATGTGATAAGAAGATACATACCAGAAAATGAATGGGAGGATATCATCAACAAATTTGATGCAGGAGAATCTAGAGGACATTTTTAGGACACAATAGCCAGGAAGATATTACAAGTAGGCCTGTGGCGGCCGAATTTACATAAAGACTGACGAGATCAAGTTAAAAAATGTGATAGTTGTCATAGAATGGGACAACCCTTATGGAAAAATGAAATTCCATTAATTTCTATAAACCCTAATTGAGCTTTCTAAATATGGGTTATCGACTTCGTCAGGCCATTCCCATAGAGGGAAAGAAGAATTGGTGCTAAGTACATAATCACTACGATCGAGTATGTGACTAAGTGGGAAAAAGTTGAGTCAGTCGAATCTTGTATTAAAGAAGTAGTAACTAAATTCATCTACGAGAACATCATCACAAGATTTGGTTTCCCTCTAACACTAATTAGTGACCGTGGAACTCAATTTGTAAATGAAACAATTAAAGTTCTACTAGAAAAATGATTAATCGACCATAGAAAAACAACATTTTACCACCCACAAGCAAACGAGGCAGTCGAAGCATTTAATAAAACATTACTCAAGGGACTTACAAAAATATGTGGTATAAATAAAGGTGATCGGGATGATAAGATTCATGCAATCCTCTAGGCGTATAGATCAGAATTCAAAATATCGATTGGACAGACACCATTTTAAGCTAGTCTACAGCTAGGAAGCTATAATTCAGTTACAATTTTGGACTAATTTCGACAAGAGCCAGAACCTGAATGACTGACTATACCAAATGAACAAATTGGAGCAAGAAAGGTTAATAATGATTCATCATCAAGAGGTTCAGAAACAATAGAAAAAATCGTGGCATGATCTTCACTTAAAGAAAAATGATATAAAAGAGGGAGACTTAGTGTTATTGTATGACAGTTGTATAAAAGGCAAACCCAGAAAATTGGAAACAACATGGCTGGGGCCTTATGTCGTGGAAGACATTTGACCGATCGGAGTAGTCCAACTCAGAACGTTATTGGGGAATCCATTTAAGAAACTAATTAATGGGGCACTTTAAAGAAATATCAAGTATAAAATAAAAGAGAACCATGTTAGCAAATTTTAGCAAGGAGTTGCCAACATGAACTGACTAAAATAACTAATCAAACTTATAAGAAATAAATCTTGCTTAAAACTAATAAACAAAAAAGGAAGTTAGACAAATTCAAGTAAAAAAATGAAAAGTTAAAGTATTTAAGGAGTAGCCATAACACTAAAGGAAAAACAACAATAAAATGGAGAGAGAAAGTAGTTTGTGGTCATGCCTGAGACAAGAAGCAGAAGAATTTGGAAAGCACAACTACTTTTTTTAGCCCCGTGAAAGTTCCAATGAACATGACCGAATGGGAATTAAGATCAAAAGTAACACCAAGAAATAAAATAACACTTGATGCAGCAATCAACCTCACTAGGGAGTCACCACTCGTAGAACCAATCCCGATCATAAAATAAGTACCTGCAAAGAAAAAGAAGAGGAAACTAATCATCAATGAATCGTCTAAAGCCATAGATTTGGATCAACTAGTAGAGACAGATGATGTCGATATAGAAACTATCGACATGGAGCAGCAAGAGTCAGTCGAATAAATCGACATAGAACTGGTACAATGGTCAGTAGAGTCAATACAAGTCAATGAACCGTCCATCCCAACACAGCAACAGGTATCCCATCTATTTGATGCATCAGATTAGGAAGAATAAGTCTTTCACTTGGTTGAAACAATTCAGGTCAAGATTAACCAAAATGATAAGGAAGCAGAGTAAGAAAATGACACTCCAAGCACTCAAGTAGACAACGTCGAAAAGCTACAGAATCAAAAACCTTTATCGGAGATAGATCCTACCAACACTGACCAGATTAATGCAGAAGAGACAGAGCTTTGGGACAAATAAAAGATGAATGAACAAAACACCAAACATGAGGAATAAGAAAAAAAAAGAAATAATTGAACAAATCATCCCGACAACACAACAAACAGTAACAAAAGACGACCAAACACCCAAATCTGCAGATAAACGAAAGAAAAGGAAGTCATTCATTATCACCATCAGAACGATTGGAAGAGTCCACCAGGATCGTTGGTCAAAACCTCATTCAACCCAACCACCATCTCTGACAAACATTTGTTTGACTTACATGGAGCCATCTCCAAAGAATCAACAAGGAGATGGAAGAAGGTGTTGAAAGAAGGAAGTCGGGTCAAACGACTAAAACAAGAACAAAAGAATATCTTGGAAGGATGCAGAGAAGAAATCAAGTCGAATGAAGGGATAGAGTAGATATCATAGGTACATAACCCCTTAGATGGCTTCAAGGAACTGATCAATGGAATGATCGAAAATAGTACAAATTACTGACAACAAGTAGAGGTACTGAAGAAAGAAAAAGAAGAAGTTGAGCAACAACGCAACTTAGCACTTAAAGAATCCTAGAAAACCCAAGAAAAAAAATACATGGTATTAGAATCAAAACATCATAATATGAAAGGCTTCATGGATAATGTACACAAATTAACCAAGGAACTCAACCATGGGTAAAAAATTAACAAATTTCAGGTACAAAGGGTTGTGGTCGACAGTATAGAATGGTCAAGGAACTCGACCATGGATAAAAAGGTAAAATAAGCCATCACAGTGAAGTTGGAAAAAGAAAAATAAATTGGACAACAATTATCACAGCAGGAGTGGGAATCGCAGAAAGAGGGACACAAAGTGCAGCTAGAAACAAACCAAGCAGCCAGTCGCCTGAGCCAATTAATCGGGAGAATTCAACATATAGAGAAGCAATTGGATCAAAAACTGGGCACCTCTTAGACAAAAATTATAGCAGAGAAATTTGAGGTGATCACCCAGTCAAAGATTCTAAATGTAGAAGCTCAATAGGCAGTCATCGCTTGGTGTGAATTCATCTAACGAATAAAGAATTCATCTCCTAGTATTATTTGGATAGTCTTCAAGGTCAACAAAGAAATTGAAAAGAGAAGGTAAATTGACGAATCTAGCAGTGGAAATATAGGCACAACAGCTCAGTCAGAAATAGTACCCTAATTCGATTGACTGCCTAAATATCTTGTCTCTTATTCTTACATGCTTCTTTTTGTTTCTCCATCTAGACTTCTAGAATTCTTCATCTACTATAATTTTGTAATCAAAATATGGGAAAAATTATTTTGCATGACCCCTTCTTGCTCAAGACGAGCAAGGAATCGAGGTGGGGGGAGATGTTGTAGGGGCTAGTCAACCCTGTTAACTAGACCCGACGATCGACTTAGAACTTGTTGATCGACCGACATAGTTAGAAGTAGAATTCAGTTAGAGTCTTTGCTAATCGATCGACCCAAGAAGTTAAGAAGTTACAACTGCATGTTCAAGGTATAAATAGATAAGCACATGAAGGAAAAGATAGCTTCATGGGAGAGGATATATGTAATTGTGTTGTATTGTCTATCATATAATAAAAGGACTCTTCTTTGGGCTCTCATTACTTATGTATGTCTATCTCTATATGTCTATGTGTATGCATGTATCTCTATGATGGCTATGTAAGGTTATATTGGTAACACTCTCTCCCATATTTTAATTGTTGCACTTATATAGAGAGTTTCTATTTTGGTTCATTTTAATTTGTTGGGTCAAATTTCTCACTCCTCTAGACTTCAACTCTTCACCCTAATCAATTCCACTACCTAGAATGATTTCAATCTTCCCCAAGGATGAATTGTCATTGTTGGTTGACTAAATCCACAACCAGTCCACTTACATGGGCATTTCATTTCATTGTTAGATGAATTATACACTTGTTGGACTATGATCACATTTCCTTGGAAAAATTTACATATCCCTAGGTGAATTTACTCCTGTCGGGATGAATTTATATCTATCTGGGCATTTTAATTCATTCTTGGGTGAGGTCACATCCCCCTGGGATATTTACTTCATTCTCAGGTGAGTTCACATGCCCCTGGGTGTTTTAATTTGTGCTCAGACTATTTCACACCCCCTTGGGAATTTTATTTTGTGCATGGATGACTCAATCCACTACTGGTTAATTTGTTTACCTCGTAGACTTCTAACATTGATTGTAAACATATCAATCCATATGGGAATTAATACATGTGTCATTTCCTTGTGAGGGTCATTTAAATTTTTGTTGTCCTTGAATACATGTGTATGCATATTCCAATGTTTGTTTCCATTGATATAGAGAAATCCTTCCTTTCCCTCGTGAATGCCAGAGTGATCTCATTGGGTTATGGTGTCTTGAATTAAAGCATTGAAACGATGAGTCGTTGAATGGGAAATGAGTAGAAATGAAATGTTGTTCCCCTAGTAAACTTGGAGAGTATTTTTTCATTTAATTTTGTTGTTTGGTATTGAAATGATCATGTGTATTAATGTTGGATCATGATTCTTCTACAACATTTCTTCTTGTCCTTATTGTTGGAGGAACTGGCATTTTAGGAGACTACTCTAATTGATGATGGGATCCAATTGCATGGTGATACACAGGCTTCGATTCCTTGATTAATGTCATTTAAATTGTTGGTCTGCATTCACATGGATATATGTTAAGTGTTGGGAAACATTTTTAATTACATGCTTGTTGGAGAATAAGGTGCAAGTAATTTGCATGTTAGTTTGATTTGTGTAGAGTTACATGTAGTTTGAAGAACAAGGTGATTGTAGAGGTTGCATAGATAATAATATTTAATGTGATCCCAAGAACAAGGAGACATATATCCTTGTACAAGGCATGGAACACAGGGATAGTGACCTTTCTAAATACATAGGACTCTATAAAATCATGAGAGTAGAGATCAAAAGAGAATTCCATAGAGGATCCATGTTGGTGAAGCGAGTGGGTTATAATTCCCTCATTTATGAATTATATGGTATCAGATCAGTTGCATCCTTGACCGAGACACAACTACTAGAACTTTGAAGAGAACATTGCAGACCTCAACATTGTTAAAGCAAGCAAAGAAAAGTTGGAATAATTAAGGGCCAACAATTCTTAGCTTCATGAAAAGAATGAAAAATTGAAGAAGCATGTCCAAATGTTCAATAAGAGGACAAAAGATATGGAGAAGAACCTTGATACCTATGCCAAACTATCACCATTTCTAAATAATAAGTTTTAATAATGCCAAGACTGTGTCACTACAATCATGGAAGATTGGGACAAGCACATAATGCAACTTATACACTTGGGAGAGAAGGTAATTCAGTTGGATAGGATCACATAGATGTTTTCTCGGCTACACCAAGATTTGGAAGAGGAGTATGCCTTGACAAGGCTCCATGAAGCTATTCAATAGAATCGAGAAGTAGGGCCACCTTCCATTTCCATTGTGCAAACCAACACCATGACCAAGACCACTGATCCAGGGGATCAAATTTTGCTCAAAAATTCAAAGTGTTCGGAATCACTTCAAATCAAACGAGAGCGTAGGCCTCGTTGTTACGAACCCAACACAACTCGTTTGGGTTCAAACGGACGTCGAGAGAAAGAGATATTGTGTTCTGTTCAAAATGAAAAACAAGCAAAAAAGGGGTGCTGACTGTAAAGTCCATACAGTCCGTACAGATGCTGACATGGCAGGCCGTACGACACGTGGTAGGTAGTTATTTGGATAGTTGGCATGTGACATGGCATATTTGCAGCGAACGGGATGACGACACGTGGCCCAGTCAATGGCCGCCATGTGTCATATATCTATTGGTTTAAAATTATGTCATTGGCCGGAGTCGACCCCGCGACCTCTAGGCAGGGGGGAGAGACTTGGGAAGATCCGCCAACCAGTGAGCCACTGGTTTTTCCTTGTTATATATATGGAAAAATATGTATAAATGTTTTCATATGTGTATAGTTTGGGGCGTGACCGGGTTGGGGCTTAGCCCCAGCCCTTGGTCGCACATTGTATTAACATATGACCCAATGTTATACCATTCGGCACGCGTGTGGTTGTGTTTTGTGTTGGTTCCAACGGTTATACAAACGACCCGCCATTTTTCCTTTGACCATTGGCTTATGGAATGGGAGCCTATGTTAATACTTGCGCATGGTCGCATGGGTCATACGACCTTGCCCTTGACGGTTAGGGGCTAGGTGCGCCCGTAACTATCCTACAGTTTTCACGGTTCATGCGGTTGCGTCCGGTGCTAAGTTTTTAAGCTTAAATATGCATGTGGGCTAGGTTGAGCCAACAAGGGTGCGTTTTGTAGATGCAGAGACAACAAGTTTGAAGGGGTGACTTCCAGGAAGCCTATCTTCTTCAATTTTTGGCCAAACGAGGTGCCAACAAAGCCCAGCTAGGGGTTTTTGGATGTTTTGAAGCCATTGGAGCAGTCTATTTGGAATTTTGAGCATTGTAAAGAACATTTTTTATCACTTTGAGAAAATAATACAAATGATCCATTGGAAGCTGGACCAGGAGATGTAGCCCAAGAGAGGGGTGAACTCCTTTATCATTTGTTGTGTTATGTGTTTTCTGTTCACTGTTTTGTTGCTGTTTATATGAATCTTGAATGAGTAAATCCTATTAAATTTGTGTTGCAAGGTTGATCCATTTTCATTTTAACACATAAAATTTAACTTGCAAATATTTTCAAGAATACAAGTCTTCTTCATTTTTAGATCAAGTTGATATCAGAGCATAGGTTTTTGAAGACTTGATTATTTGCAAGTGTTTTGTTTTATGATGCTCACAAGGTTGAAACTCACAAGAGGAGAAGGTCAACTTGTAGAGCCAAGTTCTCATCCTTCAAGGAGGAAGCTTATATCATCACCGCAAGTTTCAAGGAGGCATTCACCGAGTATGGCTCATGAAGAGAGTCATGAACATGTTCCTGCAGAAGATGAAGATCTCAGAAAGGATGTCATGGAAATGAGAGAGATGATGAAAATATTGATGGAAAGGAATACAAGGTTGCAAGGTGAAGGCTCCAACCCTTCAAAGCATAAGGGAGACAGTGGTGATAAAACTCCAAATGGAAATGGAGGCAATGGTTCTTCTCCACCACCCTCTCCTCCATCTTCTTCTTCTTCTAGCAATTCAAGACCTCTTCCAAACTCTCCAAAGGGACATGGTAAAACTCCTTCACAAATTCCTTCATTAAAGCTTGATATTAAATTCTAATTGCCAATGTACAATGGAGAAGTTAATGCTGAGAAATTAGATAATTGGATTTGTCAGATTAAGGTGTATTGTAGGATACAAAAAATTCAAGATGATGAAACTAAGATTCAACTTGCTTCTTTAAGATTGGATAGTGAAGCACTCATTTGGTGGGAATCCAAGACTCGGGAGGACATGAAGAAACATGGTAAATTTTAACCTCTTGGAATGATTTTATTGTTGCAATCAAAAGACAATTTTACCCATTGGCATATATGAAAAAGGCTACTATGGATTGGCAAAATTTTAGACAAGCTAAAGGATAGAATGTGCAAAGCTTTACTCAAGAATTTAGGAGAAGAGCTTTGGTTTTGGGAGTAGATTTGTCTTCTCAAGAAACTTTACTCAAATACATTGGAGATTTACATAGTTATTTGAGACATACTATACTCATGTTT
>ML779490.1:653970-719281 GCA_009831015.1 Picea engelmannii | reverse complement strand
TGTAGGCAAGACAGTGGCTAATTTGCAAAGATATTGCTACTGGCCTAAAATGAATGAAAGTGTTTCAAGATATGTTCGAGGATGTTCATTATGTGCCACAAGTAAACCTAGCAATCGAAAGTTGGGTTTGTATACTCCACTTCTGGTTCCTTCTCGTCCTTGGGAAGTTATTTCCATGGACTTTGTAGGAGGGCTACCTATGTCTAGACGAAATCATGATTATCTTTATGTTGTGGTTGATCGATTTAGAAAAATGTGTATTTTGATGCCTTGTACGAAGTAGGTTACAGCTAAGAAAATGGCACAAATGTTCTTTCAAAATGTTTGGGTGCATTTTGGATTGCCTAAATCCATTATTTCTGATCGGGATTCTCGATTTGTTGGAAGTTTTTGGTCGAGTTTATGGGCACTCATGGACACCAAACTGAAAAAGAGCACATCTTTTCATCTGCAAACGGATGGTCAGACAGAAGTGGTAAATCGAATAGTGGTTCATCTTCTTCGTGCTTATTGCAGAAAGCATCCTAAACTTTGGGATGAGCATTTACACTACATTCAGCATGCTTACGATCGAGCTAAGCACTCTTCAACTCAAACGTCGCCATTTGAAGCATGTTTTGGCTATTTGCCCAAATCTCCTTTAGATTTTATCTTTGGGAAGGATGTTTCTATTGATGGTCAATATGACATTGATAGGGCAGAAAATTTCATTGAACAAATTCAGTCAATACATCAAATGGTGCATGAAGACACCATCCTTGACAGGAGAATCCGAACTTCAAAACGAGGAAATGTGAAGTATCTTCGAGTTGGTCTTAAAGGTACAAATCCAAGAAAATCCAAGTGGATTGAGGTTGGAAAGGTGAGGGAGCTATACCCTCATCTTCAGATAGACTGCAAATAGTCTTTTGGAGGTCCAAAAGCTTTCCAATGGGGAGGTGTGATCCAGGGGATCAAATTTTGCTCAAAAATTCAAAGTGTTTGGAATCACTTCAAATCAAACGAGAGTGTAGACCTCATCGTTATGAACCCAACGTAACTTGTTTGGGTTAAAACGAACGTCGGGAGCGAGAGATATCACGTTCTGTTCAAAATGACAAACAAGCAAAAAAGGGGTGTTGACTGTACAGTTCATACAGTCCGTATGGACGCTGACGTGGCAGGTCATACGACACATGGCAGGTCGAAGGACACATGGCAAGCAGTTATTTAGAGAGTTTGCATGTGACATGGCATGTTTGCAACGAACAGGATGACAACACGTGGCCCAGTCAATGGCCGCCACGTGTCATATATCTATTGGTTTAAAATTATGTCGTTGGTCGGAGTCGACCCTGCGACCTCCGGGCAGGGGGGAGAGACTTGGGAAGATCCACCAACCGGTGTGCCACTGGTTGTTCCTTGTTATATATATGGCAAAATATGTATAAATGTTTGCATATGTGTATAGTTTGGGGCGCGGTCGGGCTGGGGCTTAGCCCCAGCCCTTGGTCGCACATTGTATTAACATATGACCCAATGCTATACCATTCAGCCCGCACGGGGTTTCTTTTTGTGTTGGTTCCAACGGTTATACAAATGACCTGCCATTTTTCCTTTGACCATTGGCTTGTGGAATGGGAGCCTATGTTAATACTTTCACACGGTCGCATGGGTCATACGACCTTGCCCTTGACGGTTAGGGGCTAGGTGCGCCCGTAACTGTCCTATAGTTTGCACGGTTCACGCGGTTGCGTCCGGTGCTAAATTTTTATGCTTAAATATGCATGTGGGCTAGGTTGAGCCAACAAGGGTGTGTTTTGTAGATGCAAAGACAACAAGTTTGAAGGGGGGACTTCCAAGAAGCCTATCTTCTTCAATTTTTGGCCAAACGAGGTGCTGAAAAAGCCCAGCTAGGGGTTTTTGGATGTTCTGAAGCCATTGGAGTAGTCTATTTGGAATTTTGAGCATTGTAAAGCACATTTTTGAGCACTTTGAGAAAATAATACAAATGATCCATTGGAAGCTGGACCAGGAGATGTAGCCCAAGAGAGGGGTGAACTCCTTTATCATTTGATGTGTTATGTGTTTTATGTTCACTATTTTGTTGTTGTTTATATGCATCTTGAATGAGTAAATCCTATTAAAGTTGTGTTGCAAAGTTGATCCATTTTCATTTTAACACAAAAAATTTAACTTGCAAATATTTTCAAGAATACAAGTCTTCTTCATTTTTAGATCAACCACTTTGGTAAAATCACCTTCCTTGGATTCATCTCAAGAGAATTTTAGTGAATTTCAAAATCATACTAGAGGCATTGGTTCCAAACTATTAAAGAATATGGGTTACGATTGACAAGAGCTAGGCAAGAGAAGGAAAGGCATCATAAGCCCCATTGTAGCCACAACATGAGTCAAGCATGAAGGCCTAGGATTCAATGGAAAAATGGAAAATACCATGACTTTGAAGACCATATTTGTAAAGGTGAAAGACATGTCAAAGTTGGCATGATCATCAAGAAGAGCAGTTGTACATGAAGGTGACATCCCATTACCATCTCATCCTTCTTGTGGCAGATTCAAGAAGGGAAATGATGAGGAGAGATTGAAAACTCAACATGCACAACCACTCAAAATAATTAGCAAACCAATCAGCCAATATAAGAAGAAGAAGATGGCCAAGAGTTCTTCACCAAGCAAGAAATTCATTGTTTGTCACTACTGCAAGAAGAGAGGCCATAGGGTTTTGATTTGTTGGCACTCAAAGGTATGTTCATTCGTTGGAAAGAAAGGACATCATGTGGCATATTGTTGGGTGAAGAAATACATATTCCATAAATATGAATGGTTTCAAAGGAAGAATGACAATAATACTTCTCTAATCCAACAGAGAACTCAAAGGCACATGGAGAGGAGTATGGAAAGAAGTCATCATGGTAGCAACATGAACTGTTTCCACCACTACAAGTTGAGTGGACATTGGGAAGTGAAGTGTTGGTAACTTCATCAAAATATTTAGCCCAAAAACCACACAATGAAGAGAAGGGTGTGGAAAGTGAAGAGTACAGAAAATGAAGAGTTCATTTCATCTCCATCCTAAGGAGAAGAATTTTTCCAAGGAGTTGTAGCAACACAAGAGGTCATCCTCAACAATGAAGCAAGTAGTTGTTTAATGGGAGTAGGAGAAAGTAGAAAAAGAGCTCAAGCATGGTATAACATATATTTCATTGCAAGTTGGTTTAAGAATGACTGGCCAAAGAATGAACCATATTACCAATAACCAATATTATTACACCCAATATTTAGGGGCATTCAAAATGGTCATTCAATTGACATGACCACGAAGAGTTGTTTCTAAACTACGAATAAACTAATCATAGAAAATTAATACAACCACAATTCCCATGAGGAGTTGTTACTTGATGGAAGCATGCTAGGATCATAATGAATAAGAAGACTGACATTCGACTTGGATTCATGACTATTAATATGGATTATCTCCAATACTGAGAGGGACATGGGAATGGATGTTGAGTCTAGAGTTTGGATCTGCAATTTCACCAAAGTTTATAGTCAATTAGTATACTTTTTCATTGAAAGAACAAGTGAGCCAACAACTAGAGCCAAATCCATGGCCAGGGACCAAATCCAAGAGCCAGAGTTAGAGTCTTTTCCAATAATCTAGAGTCAAATCCATGTTCTATAGAAGAAGATAGAAGCCAAATTGATCCAGATTGGTTTCCTTGAGATTTTGGAGATCAAAAATCCTCACAATGGGGAGGTGTGATCTAAAATGGATTTGAACCGACAAATGGGTGTAAGACTCAATACCTACAATTAGTCAAGAAATCCATAAAGGTTATAAAAAATTGTAAACCAATCCAAATGTAAATGTTGAATGAGACAAAATGAAGTGAGTAGAAAAAATGGGATAGTTAAAATATTAAAAAAAATACAAATAGGAGAAAAGGATTAGGAATGGGAAGTAAAATTCCATGGTTGTTGGCCTTCCCTTACCCCCCCCCCCCCCCATATCCTTATTTATTCCTTCACTCTCATTTTCAAAGGGTATTTTTGTTAAATTTTCATTATGCTAGGCTCAAGCATGAGGTTTATTTCATTTTAGCATTTACTTGAACAATAAACAAATGTAGCTACACCATTCACAAGTGTTGCAATAACCAAGATCAAAAGAAGAATTACCATGCACAAGAACACAAGAAATATCCTAGGAAACAATTCTACTCAAGGGAAGAAAACCCAACAATCCTTTGCTATATTCTCAAGAGATGATCCCCCAAACCATAAAACCCTAATGCACACAAGAGGGTGCTCTACTACCTTGAAACTTGCACCCAAGAGAGGTGCGCACTTCAGCCCTTAAATTTTACTTGATAAAATTTCCAAAATGACAATTGACAAGTGTGTGTGTGTGTTTTCTCAATGGGGAAATCACCTCTATTTATACTATACCTAGACACAACAAAAGGTGTGTCTATTGGCACAACAGGGCGGACCTCAATAATTCAGAAAATAATTAATTATAACAATAAAAATTAATTATATTTCTCATATGTTGGGGCCGACCTCTACCCTTTACATTACAATTAGGGCTACAGGTAAATCTTACACTTAAACAATATAGCAAGGGATCCACACATCTACTAGTGCTCAACCACTAGGGACAAATCTACCTGTGCTCAACCACAGGGATTTCATACTCAACATAATCATCTGGAGTATCACATCTCTCACACAGAGGAGAACCATACACCCATCACATGGGCACACCCAACCACTGGGGGGACGACTCAAATCTCCAGAGGAGAACAATGCCACATCCATTGGGGGACAACTTAACTCTCACATAGAGGAGAATGATGCCCCATCATGTGGGTATTCCCAACACTTGTCTCCCTCTCAGGTCAACTCAACTTAATCTTAGAGGAGAATGTGTCCTGGAGGATGTCTCACGAATCTGCAATCATCAACACTCCCTCTCAGCTAGGGAGGCATTCTCCACCATGCCAAGTCTCTCACGGAAGTACTCGAACTTCATCCTAGCAAGTGGTTTGGTGAAGATATATGCAATCTTCTCATGTGTAGGAAGGTATTGCACATGTACTTCTTTCCTCTACACCATGTCTCTGATATAATGATATTTTATCTCAATGTGTTTCGATTTATCGTGAAACACAGGATTCTCAGAGAGATTCACACAGCTCTGGTTATCACAATGAATAATGGTAGAATCCATCTCATGATCAAATAAATATGTCAGGATCTTGCGAAGCCACACTGCTTCACGGACTGCCACACTCAACTCTATATACTCTGCTTCTACAGTACTCAAGGCCATAGAGCTTTGTTTCCTGCTGCACCAGGAAACCATGGAATACCCCAAGGTAAAACAACAACCAGATGTTCTATTTCGGTCCACTGTGCTCCTTGCCCAATCTGCATCGACATTTTCTTGCAAATTCATGTCTACACTGGAGGCATATCTCATGCCATATCCAACTTTTCCTCATAGATATCTCAGTACATGCTTCGCTGCTATCCAATGAGTTTGTCTCGGCTGACTCATGAACTGACTAAGTACATTCACTGCATAATATATATCATTTATGGTGTTAACTAGATACATCAATGATCCAATCAGTTGTCAGTATAAATGTGTATCAATATCGCCAAAATCAATAGAAGCATCATTCATTTTCTTCAAATCCATCACCATCGGTGTAGGAATGGATTTGTAGTCTGTCATACCGAATTTCTTCAATATATCCACTATATATTTTCCTTGACTCAAGAAAATCTCATCAGTCCTCTCCCATACTTCTAGTCCTAAGAAGTAGTGTATCATACCCAGATCCTTCATCTCAAATTCAGAAGTCAATTCTCACTTGCATTCAACAATAAGTATTTATCAACCGGTGAGGAATAAGTCATTCACATATAGGAACAAGATCAAGCACTCATCACCAACAATGTGATAATATAGGTTTGGATCAGCAACACTCTTGTTGAATC
The DNA here is from genome assembly GCA_009831015.1 of Picea engelmannii. Lineage (NCBI taxonomy): Eukaryota > Viridiplantae > Streptophyta > Pinopsida > Pinales > Pinaceae > Picea > Picea engelmannii. The sequence goes on along the minus strand of ML779490.1, from coordinate 713,269 downwards.
CCAAACTCATCAAGAAGTCATCCATCTTCTTGTACCAAGCACAAGGTTCCTGATTTAGTCCATATAGGGATTTCTTCAACCTACACACATGATATTTTTCGTCGTGTATCACGAATCCTTCTGGCTGCTCAATGTAAAATTCTTCCTCAATATCACCATTGAGAAATTTTGTCTTTACATCCATCTGATGTATTTTCCAACCCATGGATACATCTATTGCAATGATAGTACGGATGGAAGTGTATCGAGATATTGGAGCAAATATCTCCTCATAATCAATCCCCTCCACCTGTGAGACTCCTCTGGCTAAAAATATCACTTTGTATTTCTCGACAGTTCCATTAGTTGCATGCTTGATCTTATAGATCCACTTGGAAGTTACTACAAAATTCCCTTCTGGTCTCAGAACAATATCCCACGCATCATTCTTCAAGATGGACTGATACTCTTATGCAATGGAATTTTTCCATACTTGTTGACTTGTTGCTTCTCCATGACAAGAAGGCTCAGTATCAATGATGTGGCTCATGGCTGAAATATAGCTCAAAACTTTATTTGGTTTCTTTCTCTCTCGGAATGTGCCTTGAGGAGTTGCATGGCCCTCTTCCTCCTACGGAGTTTGTCGAGCCCAGGAAGGCCTTTTATGGCCTATTGCAATGTCTCTGGGAACATCAACTAGAGAAGTTGGATCAACTAGAACAACTGGATCAACTAGAATAATAGTTGTCTCCCTCTAAACTACTGAAGGGGGAGAGGGTATTGTCTCCCTATTAATCTCTATCTAAGATTCTCTAGATCTTTGAAAGGCTATCTCTTCCTCAAATATGACATCTCTTCTCACCTCAATCTGTCTCTGACCAGGGATGTAGATCCAATATGCCTTTGAAGATTCATTGTATCCCACAAATGTACCTTTTCTGCCTGAAGGGTCTAGCTTGGACCTCTTCTCTTTCGGTACATGAAAGTATATTGGACACTAGAATATCCTGAAGTGTCCAATCTCAGGATTCACTCCGGTGAAGGCTTCTTCAGGAGTTATGTTCTTCAAAATCTGGTGGGGACTCCTATTTTGAACATATATTGTTTTCATGCATGCTTTTGCCCATAGAATCATAGGTGGACTTTGTTCATGTATCATTGCTTTGGTTTCCTCGATGATGGTTATGTTCTTATTCTCTGCAACCCCATTTTACTGAGGGTTGTAAGGAACTATGCATTCCCTCTTGATCCCTGCTTCAATACATAAATTACTGAAATCCTTGGAGGTGTATTCTCCTCCATTATCTGATCTTAGTAACTTGATCTTCCTTCCGGTTAGGTTCTCAACTTGAGCTTTGAATTCTTGAAATATTGCAAGGAATCCATCCTTCGTCTTTAGGAAATAAATCCATGTTTTTCGAGAGTAATCATCTATGAAGAGAAAATAGTACAAATATCCATTCAAGGAGGCAATAGTCATTGGTCCACACACATCTGAATGTATCAAGTCCAATATTTCCTTGGATCTATTGTCACTGCTCAAGAAGGACCCCTTGAAATTCTTTCCAATGGCACAACCTCTGCAAACACCTTTATGTTGAATATGTATCTCTGGAAGTCCTGTTACCATTTTCCCTAGAGATGGAAGGTATCTATAATGAATGTGAGCAAGTCTCCTATGCCATAACTCACTCAAGATGATAGTATCATGTAACAAGTCATGGACTGGTCGGATAGTCAACCTGTATAAGTTGTTTTCTCGAACACCAATTACTCAGGTAGAATTCATATGTGATTCCTTGTGCCATGCAAGATATTTTCCTTCGGAAAAGGTAACCTTGTATCCTTTTTCTTCTAAGGAAGAAATGGAGATAAGGTTCCTCTTCATCCTAGGTACATATAGTACCTCACTTAACTGAAGAGGTATGTCAGAATCTAGTTGGAATGTAGAAGTTCCAACCCCTTTCACATTATATATGGCATTGTCTCCAAGTAAAACATCTAGATTGGTCTCTTTCTCAAGAAGATTTGTCATATGATCTCTGTATCCGGTCATGTGCCTAGAGGCACCAGTGTCAATTAAACAAATATAATTATCAGTAGGAACCGTACTTGAGAGTGTTGAAATGAATGAGAAGGCTTCTTCTTTGATGTCTTCATCTCTCTGAAGTCTTGGCTTCCAGGAACTTAAGTTTCTTGATTCATCAAGCCTATCTTCCATCATAGTTATGTTCATCATATTTTCAAATTATTCACAAACCCTTACCAACTGGGCTAGGAAACCTAACGGCTATGCTAGGCTAGCAATATTAGGTTTTTTTGGTCTTATGACTACCAACAATATTCCTTGAAATTCAGAAGACCACTGGTGATATTAAAATCTCCTTCAATGAGCTGCAGAAACCCTAAATTTGAATTTTCTGTAGAAAATTGCAAAACCCTAGAAACCCTAGGGCCAAAAATCCAAAATTCTCGGAATTGCAATATGAGAGTTGTTGGAGGTTCGTTGAGGGAGGTCGTACACCCCTATGAAATTTTTAGCCCAAAAATTTTAGTATTAAGTGTTGGAACACCCAAAAAGGAGAGGGTCGTACGGATTTCTGGAAACCCTAGGAGAGTCGTACTTTTCTGCATAAGAGAGAGGGCGGTTTCTAGAAGCTTTTGCAATGGATTCTTCAAGAACTATGCTCTGAAAACATGTTAAATTTTCACTATGCTAGGCTCAAGCATGAGGTTTATTTCATTTTAGCATTTACTTGAACCATAAACAAATGCAGCTACACCATTCATAGATGTTGCAATAACCAAGATCACAAGAAGAAGTGCCATGCACAAAACACAAGAAATATCCTGGGAAACCCTTCTACTCAAGGGAAGAAAACCCAACAATATTTTTCTATATTCTCAAGAGAATATCCCCCAACCATAAAAACCTAATGGAGACAAGAGGGTGCTCTACTACCTTGAAACTTGTGCCTAAGAGAGGTGTGCACTTCAACCCTTAAAGTGTACTTGCCAAAATTTCCAAAATGACAAGTGGCAATTGTGTGTGTGTTTCCTCAATGGGGAAATCACCTCTATTTATACTATACCTAGACACATCAAAAGGTGTGTCTATTGGCACAACAGGGGGGATGAATCACCTCGCACATAGAGAAGAATGATTCCCCATCACGTGGGTATGCCAAACATTGGGCTCCCTCTCAGGTCGACTCAACTCAATCTCAGAGGAGAATGTGTTTTGGAGGATGTCTCACGAAGCTGCAATCATTAACAATTTTGTCCAAGGAGAGGAGGATGGACATAAATATGAGAAGGAATTATAACCAATGATTTATAGAGTGAATAAATTGAGCCCCATTTAAAGTTGGTTTTCCCAATTGGATTTCTAGGGTAAAATGTTTGTCTTATGGTGTGTTTAAATTGTTGTATGAATTACTGGCTCTATGATCAAACGTCGTTAATTGCTTCATTTCTTAGCTAATGTGTAGTTTCTTATTAAATTATATACATGGTACTATTTTCCATTATCTTCTGATGGATGTGAACAACTCCAAGATCACCTCCATTCATTTATTTATGAATTGGAGATCCATGGATGTTATCACTTGATTGGTGCACTTATATAGAGAGTTTCTATTTTGGTTCACTTATGGCTATTAGGGTGAATTTGTCACTCCTCCATACTTTAACTTTCCATAATGGTCAATTTGACTTCATAGATTGACTTCAATATTCCCCTAGGATGAATTCCCATTTCTAGTTGAATTAATCCACAACTAGTCCACTTATTAGGCATTTTATTTTATTATTGGATGAATTATACACTTGTTGGACTGTGATTACATTTGCTTGGACGAATTTACTTCTCCCTGGGAAAATTTACTTCTACCAGAGTGAATTTATATATCTTTGGTAATTTTACTTCGTTCTTGGAAGAGTTCACATCCCCTTGGGAATTTTACTTCATGCATGGGTGAGTTCACATGCCCCTGGGTGTTTATTTCATGCCTGGATTATTTTTCACCCCCTAGGCATTTTATTTCATGCCTTGGGGACTCTATCCACTATTAGTTGATTCATTTACCTCTTAGGTCACTTCTAACATTCATATTCAAGATCTCAATCCATAAGGTAATTAATGCAAGTGAATTCACATGCCACTCATCTCTTTATTGACTCCATTTGGGGTGTTGGTCTAGATTGAATACATTATCCTGTTCATTTCCTTGTAAGGGTCAATTAATTTGTTGTTGTCCTTGAATACATATGCATACATATTCCAATTTTGGGTAACATTGATATAGATAAATCCTTCATTTCCTTTACAACGATCTCATCAGGTGACAGTGTCTTGAGTTAAGGCATTGAAATGGTGATTCATTGAATGGAAAATGAGTGGAAATGAAAAAGTGTTCCCTTGGAAAACCTAGAGATTATTTTTTCATTTAAGTTTGTTGTTTGTTATTGAAATATTCACATGTACTAATGTTGGAGCATGATGCTTCTACAACAATTTTGCATGTCCTTACTGTTGGAGCGATTGGGATTTTATGAGACTACTCCAACCAGTGATGGGAACCAATTGCATGGTGATAAATGATTTTATGTTCCTTGATTAGTGTCATTTAAATTTTTGGTCGTCATTCACATGGATATATGTTAAGTGATGGAAATGGTTGTTACATACATGCTTGTTGGAGAATAAGGTGCAAGTAATTTGCACAGTTGTTTGATGTGTGCATAGTTACATGCAGTTTGAAGAACGAGGTGATTGTAGTAGTTGCACAGAGAATAGGCCTTACACCTAGACCAAGAAGAAGAATACATAAATCCTTCTATAGGGTAGGGAACAGAGGCCTAGTGGCCTCATTGAAGATGGAGAACTTTGTACAAGCCCGAGAGCATAGATTTGAAGGGACTTCCACAGAGGATCCATATTAGTGAAGTGAGTAGGATACAAGTGTCTCATTTACAGATCATTGAGCCAAGACATTGATGTTGCACTTGTTGTCATTACACATGTTAGACTCAAGTTCATTGTTCACAGACCATATTACCTAGTCTCTACTTTGATCTATGCATGCTACTACTACTACTGAGTGTTAGTTGCCTAACTCCTAATAGTTTCGGTATTATTTGATTATTGAGAGGATGTCTATATTTCTACCACAATGGTCGCTTTTGAGTCTCTATCCCATTTACCCTCTTTATCTCTATGCTCTCCATTGAATGTACCCACAAACTTCTATATCTAATCACTTGGGTATTTTTCAGGTTGATGAAAGAATACCTAGGATCAAAGGTTCCAATCACCCCCATAACATATATTAATAAAATCAACTTCCTATTTTCCCTTTATATAGCTTCTTTCTTACATGCATGCACAGTTTGATCATAAAATATATATTTGAGATAAATTCACGATGTAAACAATGAAAATGTATGTTACCTTCCAAATAGATCAATGTCTAGTTAATGTACATGGGCATCGACAATTTAGGAAGTCTATATTTCCTTCACTCATATTCGCATACACGAGAAGCATAGTTATCAACTTGACAAGAACCATCTATAGTTATCATTTTTTTAGAGGTCGCATTTAGTGGTTGTTTTTATTGTCATTTCAAAAAGTGGCACTACAAATAACACCCCTTTCTTTTCAAGGTTAAAATTATATCATTTTGCAACCATGATCCATAGCGTTTCCAACGAAAACCCTCAAATAAACCCCTGAATCAAAAGGTAGTGCTACCAATAACAACCTTTGATGCCAACGCTTTCAACCCACGGGTCGAAAGGTCTGTCAGCTCTCAGGATCGTATTATCAGTTCATGAGCCGAAGCGGCTCTTTTGATTCCCTTCTGGAATCTATGTTGTAACCCGATCCACAGGTCCTACCCTTTTCCTACACGGTCTTCTGCACTCCGACCACTGCCTCTTCCTAAATAGGAAAGATATACTTTCGGGGTTCAGGGTTTCTTGTTTCCCGATGACAAGAGTTCCCTGTTCTCTTGAACTCCCGAACTTTGATTTTCCGATGCACTCCTTTTTACCTTAGCCCCTCCTGGCTATGCCCCTAGTCCATATGACTAGTCCTCATAAGACCGCAACCTTATCTCCTTTCGGGGTTTCACGACCCAAGCACTCAACCTTCCGTCCTATGGATCCCCGAAATACCGATATGCAATATCCCGATTGGCGATTTCCCGGTCTTCTCCTTCTTCGCGATTTCGGACTTTTGAATGTCGAGATGCATGGAATTCTTGTCCACGGGATCCCCGATACTCCAAATCCTGATACATGCATGAGTTTGACTTTTCAACTGTCCTTTCACTCCATCGGCATTTCGAACTTCGCGGTATCGCGAATCCTGATGCAATTGTTTCGGGACTTCTCACCACAAAAACCCGAAATGGCGTGCAACATGTCCACTCGCCGACTCCTGTGGCCCCACACTGCTCCTTTGGCTGTCGAGATATCGCGGTTCGTGATTTCGCGATTCCTGTTGCAAATGTTACGGGACTTCGACCCACAAAACCCCGATACACGTATTCATGTGTAAATCCGACGGCCCTTGTGGCTCGGATCTACGGTCCTACCCCTCCTGAGCTTTGATTCCTTTAGGAATACTTCACCGTATCTCCCCTGCTTCTCCACAAGATCTGACGGCTCACGGAAATTCATGAATTATCCTCAGAGAATATCGACTCTCCGTCTCTTTCCTCCTGTGTACTTCTCCTGTGTTGTCTCCTGGACGTGGAAATCGACAATCCAGATTATATTGGCTGATTCAATGGCCGATGTTGCTCCTTCTGAGCTTTGGCGCTTTCCTTCTCAGACTTGGACAGATTTCCAAGCTTTTCAAAGGCCTCAACCTTTGCCTATTTTCCCCTACGAACTCTTCGGCTTTTAGTTCATCGCGCGCATAAAAGCGCTAACTCCACCTGAGCTTTACTCCCCAATCCTCGAAGTATTATGACGTCTGCGCTCCTGCAGATTCTTCACATGAAAACGCAGGTGATGTCAACCCTGAGCTTTCCTGCAGCTTCGACCTCCAAGGAAACTCAGTTCTCCTTTCCTTTTCTCCCTCAGATGGAAAATTCAGATACCCTCCTGGCTATCCTTTCCTCAAGCAACCTATTGTTGAGCCTATTAGGGTATTCAACAACCCTGTGAAGATCCCTCAATGGACTCTTCCTTCAGAATACAGAACTCAAAGAGTTATCTTCTCCTATGCCTGTCTGCACACCTACTCAATTCCCACCTGGAAGAGTGTCAAGAATCCTCAATGATTCTGACTTCTTAAGAACTCCCAGTAGAGTTCTTCCTCTGTGCACTCCTTGCACTAGCTCAATGCCCACCTGGAAGATCTTCACATAACTCCTCAGAGTTATGTCTGCAACTGTATTTTCCCCACAGCCTGGCCAAGGTGTTCAACAACCTCACAGGTCTTCCCTGAGTTGTTGATTTTAGCTATTGTGTCGCAACACGTCTTTGTCTGAACTCGCAGTATTCAGAAGTGCTTCAATGCATTGGTATTCAGAGACCGCAGTACTCTGTCACGCCCTCCTGGCATGAAACCACAAAGAACCTTCACCTGAAATCAGACACACTCCTGCAAATGCAAACCTACAGCATACATTCATATCATATAAAGAACACTCACAGACATTCATTTAACACATAGTCATGCAGGAAAAACTGTTATTTGTATTAAATATGGAAAACGCCTGTATTTACAAGGTGTTCCTGAGCACGGCCTGTAACAAGGTATCGACTCCTTCTCTTCTTCTCTCTACTCGCAGACTCTCTCCTATTCTCAACTTTACTTATTTTCATCTAACTCCTAAAGAGATACAATTGATCTTTTTACATGAGGAGGCTCTTCGAGCACTTCCCTCCAAATCTACCTACCCTATTCAATTACATTGAATGGGTCGTCTAGTCCGTTATCTAGATCTAGATCTCGACCTTACAAACATTAAAGGCCGACTTATCTACAGCCTGCACATAGGCATGGCTTCACATCTCAACAGCTTAAACATTTAATTACATTCAATTCTAAATAAAAATGAGGACGACGCCTCTCTTCAGCTTTGAATGTGTGCGCTTGACGTGACTGGCTGGTTGGTTGGTTGACATGGAGAGATGCTCTTGCATCATACTCCTCAGCTACAAAATTCATGAGCTCCTGCTCATGAGCTTCCTATCTCAGCTGTGGAAATCCTCCTGGATCCCAAATCATCCTTTGGAGTTGTTCATCTGCTCCATCTTCCTGCTGCTGTTGTTGCTTTCGCACTACTGTTGCATCCTTCCCTCTGCTCAGCCTCTCCTTGCTGATAGTTTCTGCTGACCCTAACATCAGCTTTCTGATCACATCGATCACTTCATCCAGCTGCTCCAATGGCTAGCCCTGTTCGTGCAGTCTCCTCAGCTGCAAAAACTTTTGGCACATAGGCAGATCATCGTGATCTCTCATGCCTTGTTCATCAGCTTCCAACTTCACTTGTTGGATGTGCACGCCCTGCACTTTCACCCTTTTCTCCAGGGCTTCAATTTTTTCATACAGATCAGCCAAACAAATGTTGTCTATTTATTTTTCCTCTTCTTCTGCAAACTCCCATGTTGCAGTCTTTTCAGTCTCTTGGCTGAAAATATTGAGCCACTCCTCAGAATGCTCATCATCCTCTTCTGCTTCTTCTGCTGTCAACTTCAGTGCTACATCTTCCTCAGCTTCCTGGTTGAATGCATTGAGACACTCCTCAGAATGCTCATTTTCCTCTCCTTCTTGGGCAGCTTCAGATATCTACTCCAATTCTTCGGTGACAGTCTCAGCTAGCTGTCCCCCTATTGTTGTTGCATCTGCAACATAGATTTATGCTTCCTCCTGGGCAAGTGGTAGGAATATCTCGATTCCCCCAATCATTATAAGGCTCCTCAAATCAGCCTCTCGGATGGTGAAAGTTTTTAACTTGTCATCATCTTCATTCACATGGCTTGGGAAACCACATGAATCTTCATCCTTTGTCAGCTGTACCTGTTGATCTAAATCCACCTCTGAGTTTATGAGACCCTCGGGTAGCCTCCTCTTCTCATCCTTGCCCACCTGGCAATATGGGATGCTTCTACTACCCTCCTGGCAGTCTCCGAGATCCCACAGCGACCTCATATCATTGCCCAACTGACAATGTGAATTTCCTTGGTTGTCCTCCTGACAGTCCGTGAGATCTTCAGCCGATCTCAACTCTTTTCCCACCTGGCAATATGGAATTTCTTCTCTGCTCTCCTGGCAGTTCCTGAGATATTCAACTGATCCCATTTCACTGAGATCTCTCCCAGTCTCCGGTTCACATATCCGAACCATTTCCTTAGGTCCGTCGAGGTTTTCAGCATGCCTCAACCATCCTTTTAACAGTCTACGCTGCCTTCTAGCCATCAACTCCTTGACTAGCCATTTTACTTTCAGCTTCTTCATGGGCCATTCATATACCCATCTCTGCTTGGTATTTTGTTGCATCCTCAGTTCAATCTCTTCCATTCTTGCCCTGATGTCGGCAAGTTCTTTTCCCTTTTCGTCTGTGCTCATCAGCTCTGGGATTTTTCTTCCAACATACCTACGGCCTTCAGTAGCCATGGTGTTGTCTCTGTTTGCCCTCCTGGAAAACCTGTTGTTGTCACTCTGCAATCCGAGTGTTTCCAGCCTCATCCTACAGTCCCCCTGACTGTCCTCTCGATTGTTTCTTGCTTGCAAACAACCATCACAGAGTCTTCATCGCTCTGTCTTCTTTTGTCTTTCCCCCCTGCTTGAAATATACAAACAGAGTTCAAGCTATGATACCACTTGACACCAACGCTTTCAACCCACAAGTCGAAAGGTCTGTCAGCTCTCAGGATCGTATTATCGGTTCATGAGAAGAAGCGGCTCTTTTGATTCCCTTCTGGAATCTCTGTTGCAACCCAATCCACAGGTCCTGCCCTTTTCCCACACGGTCTTCTGCACTCTGACCGCTGCCTCTTCCTAAATAGGAAAGATATACTTTCGGGGTTCGGGGTTTCTTGTTTCCCAATGACAAGAGTTCCCTGTTCTCTTGAACTCCCGAACTCCGATTTGTCGATGCGCTCCTTTTTACCTTAGCCCCTCCTGGCTATGCCCCTAGTCCATATGACTAGTCCTCATAATACCACAACCTTATCTCCTTTCGGGGTTTCGTGACCCAAGCGCTCAACCTTCCGTCCTCTGGATCCCTGAAATACCGATATGCGATATCCCGATTGGCGATTTCTCGGTCTTCTCCTTCTTCGCGATTTCGGACTTTTGAATGTCGAGATGCATGGACTTCTTTTCCATGGGATCCCCGATATTTCGAATCCCGATACATGTGTGATTTTGACTTTTCGATTGTCCTTTCGCTCCATCGGCATTTCGAACTTCGCGGTATCGCGAATCCTGATGCAATTGTTTCGGGACTTCTCGCCACGAAAACCCGAAATGGCGTGCCACCTGTCCACTCGCCGACTCATGTGGTCCCACACTGTTCCTTTGGCTGTCGGGATATTGCGGTTCGTGATTTCGCGATTCCTGTTGCAAATGTTACGGGACTTCGACCCACGAAACCCCGATACACATATTCACCTGTAAATCCGACAGCCCTTGTGGCTCGGATCTATGGTCCTGCCCCTCCTGAGCTTTGAACCCTTTGGGAATACTTCACCGTATCTCCCCTGCTTCTCCACGAGATCTGACGGCTCACGGAAATTCGTGAATTCTCCTCAGAGAATACCGATTGTCTGTCTCTTTCCTCCTGTGTACTTCTCCTGTGTTGTCTCCTAGACGTGGAAACTGACAGTCCAGATTATATTGGTTGATTCAATGGCCGATGTTGCTCCTCCCGAGCTTTGGCGCTTTCCTTCTCAGACTTGGACAGATTTCCAAGCTTTTCAAAGGCCTCGACCTTTGCCTGTTTTCCCCTACGAACTCTTCGGCTTTGAGTTCGCCGCGTGCATAAAAGCGCTAACTCCTCCTGAGATTTATTCCCCAATCCTCGAAGGATTCCGACGTCTGTGCTCCTGCAAAGTCTTCACATGCACACGTAGGTGTTTTCAACCCTGATCTTTCCTGTAGCTTCGACCTCCAAGGAAACTCAGTTCTCCTTTCCTTTTCTCCCTCAGATGGAAAATTCGGATACCCTCCTGGCTATCCTTTCCTCAAGCAACCTATTGCTGAGCCTATCAGGGTATTCAACAACCCTGTGAAGATCCCTCAGTGGACTCTTCCTTCAGAATACAGAACTCAAAGAGTTCTCTTCTCCTGTACCTGTCTGCACACCTACTCAATGCCCACCTGGCAGAGTGTCAAGAATCCTCTGTGATTCTGACTTCTTAAGAACTCCCAGCAGAGTTCTTCCTCTGTGCACTCCTTGCACTAGCTCAATGCCCACCTGGCAGATCTTCACATAACTCCTCAGAGCTCTGTCTGCAACTGTATTTTCCCCACAACCTGGCCTCCAAGGTGTTCAGCAACCTCACAGGTCTTCCCTGAGTTGTTGATTTCAGCTATTGTGTCGCAGCACGTCTTTGTCTGAACCCGCAGTATTCAGAAGTGCTTCAGTGCACTGGTATTCAGAGACCGCAGTACTCTGTCACGCCCTCCTAGCATGAAACCACAAAGAACCTTCACCTGAAATCAGACACACTCCTGCAAATGCAAACCTACAACATACATTCATATCATATAAAGAACACTCACATACATTCATTTAACACATAGTCATGCAGGAAAAACTGCTCTTTGTATTAAATATGGCAAACGCCTGTATTTACAAGGTGTTCCTGAGTACGGCCTGTAACAAGGTATCGGCTCCTTCTATTCTGCTCTCTACTCCCAAACTCTCTCCTATTCTCAACTTTACTTCTTTTCATCTAACTCTTAAAAAGATACAATTGATCTTTTTACATGAGGAGGCTCTTCGAGCACTTCCCTCCAAATCTACCTACCATATTCAATTACATTGAATGGGTTGTCTAGTCCGCTATCCGGATCTAGATCTCATCCTTACAAACATTAAAGGCCGACTTATCTACAGCCTGCACAAAGGCACGGCTTCACAGCTCAACAGCTTAAACATTTAATTGCATTCAATTCTAAATCAAAATGAGGACGACGCCTCTCTTCAGCTTTGAATGCGTGCACTTGACATGACTGGCTGGCTGGTTGGCTGACGTGGAGAGATGCTCCTGCATCAACCTTTTTCTCCAAGGTTAAAATTACAACATGTTTCAAACCATGGCCTTAACAACCAATACAATTGTAACCAAAATCTTAAAATCAACCCATGAATAAAAAAATGATACTACTAATAGCACATTTTTTTTTGGGGGGGGAGGGCGCTTAAATTACAACTTGTTTGAAACAATGGCCTTAAAAATTGATGCCATCGCAATGAAAAACTCAAAATCAACTCTTAAATCAAAAAGAGGTGCTACTAGTAACATCCATTTTTTTCAAGTTTAAAATTGCATCTTTGAAAATGAACAAAATCATAAAAAAATGAAAATACATTGTTCCCCAAAATCTCCCATCCCCCTCTTCCCTACAAACCCCCTTCCCCCCCATGAACTGCCTAAATGAGAAACGGGTTTGAGCCAGGGAGGGGAGGCATTCCCCAAATTTCCCTACACCCCTCCCATACCCCATGTGTGTTGCTTAAATGAGTGACAAGTTAGTAAACTCACTATTTATTTAGGCAACATGTGTGAGGGATATGAGAGGGTCGGGAAAGAGGAGGGGCAAAGCAGGAGGCAATGAGAGAACAGAGGGGAGAGGGGTGATTCTAGGAATCAATCATCCACCCTTGTTTTTTTTTTTTCTTAAAAAAATAATTTGTTTTAAAAAAAAAGTCATCTTTTTAATTGTTTTTTTTTAAAGGAGGATGAGGGAGGAAAGAGGGCAGGATTTGATTTTGTTTTTTAATTTATCACATTTACTAATTATTTTATTTTATGTGGTTTTTTAAACATTATTATTATTTTAATATATTTATATAAGATGGGAAAAACTTGTTTTCCCCTAGTTTCGGGATTTTCTACTATGTTATTTTTTCTTTCTTTTATTTATTTTCTTTTTTTACATTTTTTATTTTCTTTATTTATTTTTTCAACAATATCAGTTTTTAGACCATGATTTCAAAAATGTTGCAATTTTAAACTTGAACAAAAAAACACAAAAGAAGAAAGAGTGCTACTTGTGTCATTTTATTTATTTATTTTGGGGTTGATTTTAGGTTTTTTGGTTGCAATGATACCGGTTGTTAAGGCCATGATTTCAAACAAGATGTAATTTTAACCCTAAAGAAAAAAGTGCTACTTGTAGCATCACTTTTCAACTCGAGGTCTAATTTTAAGATTTTGGTTGCAATAATATTGGTTGTTGAGGCCAAAATTTCAAACAATTTGTAAATTTAACCTCCCTCCCACAACAACATTATGAGATTTTAAGGAAATAGTTGTAAAAGATTATAATTTTGAACCCAAAAAAAGAGTGCTACTAGTAACACCACTTTTTTTATCGGAGGTTGATTTGGGTGTTTTTGACCAAAAAATATGGGTTTATAAGGTTAGAGTTATCAATTTGAGGTGATGGTGCTCCTCAAATCAATAACTATCTTAAGAATGAATGATTGGATGAATCACTTTGCATCGAAAAAAAAAAATGTAATGTTTTAAACAAAGTATACAACACCCATCTTATGATAAGTGAGATACATAGAAGCCATATGTAAACATATAAGGATATGAAAGGTGAGGGAAGTGCATTGGTATGTAAACATATAAGGATATGAAAGGTGAGGGAAGTGCATTGGTGGAGAAATAAGTGTTACTTCTACAAGAAAGGAATGCTTCAAGTGGGTCTAAGAAACTACATTCCTTTACCAACTTCGCATAAGGAAATACCAACTCATTTCAACTTATTCTAATCCTTACTTGGATATAAAAATTGTACCTAAAGTTGTACTTCTAGCAGTGAACATACATTGGTTGAACCCTAGTTAAATTTGCTCATCTCTTGACATAGTTCATCCTCAAACTCATTGATCGCTCACGAATCGCATGAAGTCAAAATGAAAGAGAAATCATGGCCAAATATTAAACACGTTATCCAGTGAAGCTATGTTCCATCTTACAATTGAATCCACCACCTTCCCCACACATGTTTCCCAACATCCTTTTAGATTTGATAACTTCAATGCGTCCCACTGCATTATCACACTCGCAAGCACAAGAGCAAGGGTTAGCTTTTGGGATTTGAAAAACAAACCGTGAGCACGAGGGAATAGGTCTTTGTAGTCGCCAATACAAGCTCAAACTTCAATTGCTATTTGCATTCATCGAAGTGATGCCCTTATTTATCCTTATTTGGGAAATATTATTGTTTCTTAATCGAATGATTGGTTACTTCAAAATTACACATGAATGTGAGGGAAAATTATTCCTTCACCTTTATTTCAACAACACCATTCAAATACTCTTATTGAAATTTCAAAAAATTCAAAGTTAAAAAATTTCACCTTTAATCCTAGAGGTTTCCCATATATTTACTCTATGAATTTGAAATTTCAAAAAATTCAAAGTTAAAAAATTCACTTTTAATCCTAGAGGTTTCCCAGATATTTACTCTATGAATTTGGAATCTTAGAGCTGCTATGAAAGATAATATAAAATGGAAATGGAAAATATACAATATTTCACTCTCTAACAACCCAATATTCTAGCCAATCCAAGAAGAAAAAATACCAAACTATTTGGATAAGATTCATCTTTCAACAGAAACTTACCAAGCATAACTAAATCTAAAAAATCACTTTTATAGAAGATATACTAATAGAAAATAACAAATATAAAAACAATAGAACAACCCTTAAATTCTTCAATGATGATGTCAAATCATTCAACAAAATCTCCCTTCTACTTATGTCAAATCAACAAGACATATGTAGCTATAAATAATAATACATAAAAAGCATAGATGGTTGAAAATCAAATCTGGAAATTGCACACATTTTGGATAGTTTAAAACTTCATTAATATGATCAAGACTAAGTTCATGTATAAACATAGCCTTCTCTCAAGGCTATTACAAAGCACCGACACTTCAAAACCCTAGCTAGAGAAAACCAAAAAAACCCTAGCTTAACCCATGAGCTTCAACATGTAAGAATCACTCCAACAAGTCCTCTCAATTAAGACATCTCATTATATTCTTCTTCACCAAATATATCCTAGGTTTTTATTACAAAACCCTCATCTCAAACCTCTAATGGCTAAACCCTAACCAGAGACTTCAATATGCTCCAAGATGTTTCAATAAGACCATGAAACCCTAGAAGCTCCAAGAGAGAGAGAGAGAGACTAATGCACTCATTTTATAAGTCACATATCTACATAAGATAAAATTAGAATGAACATTACATGAATTATAAATCTGAAGGACTCTCTCCTTCATATCTATATATATGAGAGGTAAGGGAGTCCAACAATACAATGTGGGCCCAAGACCTTACAAGAAAACTACAATAAGTTCATGTAGGTCTACACAAATGAACCACTCCACTCCAAGGGTACACATTTATGCTCCAAGGTAATGTCATACACAATACAAGCTCCAAGATGTTGTATTTACTCAAAATGTATCCACACCTCTCCATCCCAAGCCCACACAAATTCCATTGCTCCTCCTCAACCATGTACTCCATTGGGTCAACTACCCTTGCACTATCACAACCCAAGAATCCACGAGCCAACTCCAACCCTCCATCTAAGAATCTAAGCTACTCCATGTTATCTAGGGTTTAATTCCCTACTCCAAGATCCAAAATGCTCCACCTTCTAAGAAGGGCATTCTCCAAGCAAGTGGATATGTCCATGTGTCCATAATGAAGGATGTCCACCAAGAAAGAAAGATAACTCCAACACCCTAGGGAAGAATGGCAAAAAAACACCCACTTGAGGTCAAAAAATCATTAAGAAAGTTGTCTCCACTATTCAAATCCATCATGGACCATATTCTATGTGCCAATCCACATTAGACCATATAGGGGATAAACATACACCATGTACCCCAAAACTCATGAATCACCCCTAGTCATGGAGTAAACACTTTTGGAGTAACTTGAAAGATAACAACTCTCACTAAAAGAGAGAAGAAAGTCTTTGTAAATGATCGATTCCTCGTTGTTGGGTGATTTTCATTTGTTATTGCAAAGGGGAAGCTAGGCTTCAAATTATTAAGAATGATTGAGAGCTACACCTACCTTCATGCTCAATGGAGAGATAGCATTGTTGCAATCACAAAAGGAACTGTAATCCTAACCTATCCCTTTAGGCTCAATAAGGTGACCACAACATAACTGCTTCTCTTCACTTTATTTAGAGGAATACAACCTTTCTTCTATGTAAGAGTGCTAATATTATCATAGTGGCAAGAGGTGTAATGAACCTAATCATATGCTTTCATTTTTCAAAGCAATCACAAGCTAAACCTTCCTTTATAGTTGTAAGGGTGGTAGATCCATCTCACTTTGCAAAAAGAACTATGACCCTAACCTTGCTTTATTTCCTTTAGTTGCTAAAGTGAGCATGTGATAAATCTTCCTTCTAATTATAAGGGAAACAAACCTATCTCACTTCACAAAAATAATTGTGAACCTAACCTTGTTTCACATTCACTAGAGAAATTACAACCTAAAACCCTTTCTTCACGGTTGATCAGAGGATGGAATTATCATAATACCAAGAGGAACTTCAATATCATTGTAGTGATTACTCTCTTTATGATTAGAGGAAGGGTGAATTTTATCACATTTGATAGGGTGAACATGAACCCTACATGTTAGGCTTTGCACTTGTAAGAGTGATATAGTCATTTGCTAAGGCTAGTGCAGTACTATATGTTGAAGATTGAGTAGCTTCGGATGATATCCTTATTGTATTTGACCAAGACAAAACCCTAAAGAATATTATTATATTATATTTGTTAAGAAGGCCATATTGTTCCTTTGTAAAAGTCGTCCCTATTGTGCCTTGACAAGTAAAATGAAAAATAAAAGAGTAAAGTGACAGGTCAGCCCAGACCTAATTTTTGGTTGGCCAGACTACTATTTATAAAGGAGGCTAGGGCCTTATTTGTACACACACACTAGCTATGCAACTGAGAAGAGGAAGTGTGCAAGTATCAGAGGGAGATGTTATTGCAGCTAGGAAGTGATGTTGTGGAAGTTCTTGGTTTATATGTTGGGTATCTCTTGGTTAAGTGGTGTGCTACTCTTCCCTAGTCAAGGGTTAGAGGAGGATATTTTTATTTGTTAGTTCTCTCTTGGAGAGAGAGACATTATTCTTGGTTGGTGAATCTATATTCAGGAAGTTTGTTGGGTTTTTCCCCTTAGGGGGTTTTCCCAGGGTAAATCTTGTGTATGCTATGAATGTTATTCTTTCAGTGATCCTTTATATGCAGTCATTGTGCTAATGGTTTATAAGTAAAAGAACACTAATATAATTAACTACTTAATACGTAAAAATCAACATGGTATCAGAGCGAGCCTAAAAGAAGGAATTTTCATAGAACAGAAAAACTCGTTGAAGAAGCTAAGAGCATAGGAAGGCCCTCCTAACCCTAGCGCACCTTTTCCCTGGAACAATTTTTCAGTTTTGGACAAATTTCAGAAAGTAGGGTTTCTTCATACTAGGGTTTTTGCATAAACCCTAAAAAGTGACATCATCCACCTTGTTGGAGGATGCTGGGAAAATTAAGACGATCAAGGAACTCACCCTAGGAGGGTGCATCTAGTCCCTGGATCAGAATTCTAAAATTTGAAGCTTGAGAAATTAGGGTTTCCTCATAAAACCCTAAGTTGCAGTTGCAGTTGCAGTGCCAATTCCTTCGTGTTAGTTCCTTCATGTCATTTTTTGTGCCAGTTACAGTGCCAACACTAGTTGCAGTACCAGTTCCAGTGAAATTTTTTGTGAAGTGTTGGGACTGATTTTTTATTGTCCTGGTGCGCCTTACCCTAACAAATCTCCAGCTACCATTAGATTACAAGTTGAAGCACCTTTGAATTTTTAAAGGTTCGTTATTGTTTGTCGTTGTTATCGGATGGTGCCACTACATGTCGATGTTGTCGGAGGTATGTACTTACATATATTTAAATTGTATCATTATCTTAAGGGTGTTTGCAGGAAATGGATCTTTTGTCCAAGTAACAATCGTAGACCTAGAAGGATCTCAGATCCAGCACATTCAGAGGAACAATGCACCCCATGTTTGATTTTTTTGATGTGCCTCTATTTGTTATGGAATTATTGTGATCTTACGAACATCTAGGTTGTATTTTGATTTGTTGAAGTTATGACCATCATACTAACCATTGGTCAAAATCAAATTCAAAGTATTAGATTGATTAAGGTTGAGATTATAGATTTTATTCTCTAACTCAGATTTCTGTCAAGAAAGCATATTATCTTAGTACAGAGAGGACAAGTTGAAGAGAATACTTGTCATGTTGGTGAAGGAGACTTGGAAGAAAAACAACACACTCATTCTTGAGGAAAAGACTCCAGGTTCCAGGTTTGATTGATTAAATTGATAAGATTCAAATTTGCACATATCAAGTTTGATAATTTTTGAACACTATAGTTGTGATAGCAATCTTTGAAAAGTTTTATT
Organism: Picea engelmannii; assembly: GCA_009831015.1. Lineage (NCBI taxonomy): Eukaryota > Viridiplantae > Streptophyta > Pinopsida > Pinales > Pinaceae > Picea > Picea engelmannii. Next base: position 694,572 of record ML779490.1, on the reverse strand, counting down.
ATTGAATACTTGGTAGCATGTGAGAACTATTGAGATAAATTCTTATTGTAGTTATTTACTAGATATAACTAACATCTCCTCTAGGAGAAACTTATTTTTTTGTTTCCAGGTTACCATGGAGGAAAGATTGATCACAAGACTATTGAAGACGATTTTTGTCAACAAGACTTAGCCGACAAAGCGTTGTCAGGCTCCCTCTCTAGTCACACTACTTGCGCAAAGTTCCCATTTTTCTCGTTAAATATTGGTGCATTGTTCTTGCTTGCACAAAGTCTCACATGCTCCCACTGAGTTGCTACTACACATTCAAAGAAGATGTTGTTAAAGAATATTTTAATTTATGATGAAATGGTCGGCGATCAATTTCGAAGTTATACATAATACAAACTCTCAAATGGAAACCGGTTTACTACAAACATTCGACGAGAATGATGTGGTATTTGGTAAAGTTATTGAGGCTAATGAACTATCACACATAGTTTCCATTTCTCACAATTTACATTTCATTCATCACCCTATGCCTCACCTTATTATCATGACTATTCTTTAATTAAAAGAGAGTGAGTTAAATATATAAAGTTCATAAACATACCATACTACTTCCATGCTTTAACCACTTTCCAAAACTATGTCCCATTCACTTTTCCAAATATTCATTATTCCATGCCTTGGATTTCATATATTATTACTCACTCCTCATAAAGTTACACCATGCCAAAAGTTTAGTCTTTCACTTTTCTTATTGGTTAAATTAATTATGTAGTGATACATTCATAAGAAAATTGTTTCTCATATGCTAGAAGTAGAATTGCAGCACTAGTCGTTCTTGGGTAGTCCCTGCTGAATAGATGGTCAGAGGTTGCGGGATTTGCACACAATGTGCCAGTTGAGCAAGACATTTTTTCTTAGTTGGCATGTTTCTTGGAAACTATCTCTATTATTGTCATAGAGCTGCAAAAAGGAAGAGAAATTTCACCTTTAATAAGTGGGATTTTGGAGGCATTATCAAGAGATGTCGAAATTGCCAGCCAACAAGTACAAATATGTATAAACAAGAGTCGGTTACAATTGGCTATTCAAAGGAGTACTACATCAGGCATACTGATGGATGTCCCGAGAATTCAGAAGCAGAGAGGCAACGTGTGATTCAGTGTTTGGAGGCTGCCATTAGAAGAAAAACATCTGAGGGCATTAGACTGGAACTCTGCACCAACGATCGAGTTTGGCTTCTGTCGGACGTGACTCGCATATTTAGAGAAAATGGGTTGTCAGTTACAAGAGCAAAGGTGTTAATGCTGGGTGGTAAGGCAGTCGATGTGTTCTATGTGACTGATGCAGCTGGAAACCCTGTTGATACCAAGAATGTAGAAGTTGTTCGCTGAGAAATTGGACTAACAATCTTCTAAGTAAAAGACGACCCTATGTATAAAAAATCTCCTCCAAAGGAACCTGCCATTCGATTGTCCCTTGGAAACCTTTTTTAAAAAAAAAGATAAAAGCCTGGATGGTGCAAACTTAGATAGCCTCTTGCAACGGCTTTCGCTTTGTGATAGTCGTGATCTTATTGATGAGTAGACTTTTGCTATTTGAATTCAAAAGTAACAGAAAAAAAACTCGTGAGAGCAATATTCAATGTGCCTCGGACATCCTTAGGATTATTGCCTTATTATTCAAGAACGCTGGCAACATTGTCAACATGCATAGACGTAGCTTCAATGCTTCTGCAGCTGCTGGAAAAGGAATTCAATTTTTTTTCAAATGAACATTGAAACAAAGACAAAAAATATAAGATTCACTGGGGAATTGGCAAAGTTCAAAATTGCCTTAGCAAGTCTCGTATTTACCTGCGCGCAGCCTTTGGAGGAGATCGGGCGAGGACTTGAGATTGAATGATTACGTATGCGCCTTCTAGGAGAGCTATACAATTATCGTCGTATTGATTCATCTGTGATTTTTTATACTCTTTATTTGGTTCTTTTCTTTGGACATGGTACTGCAGAGCTTGACACACTGGATCCACCAGAGGATTATGAAGGCTTTTTAAGGTGGTACATAAAGAAATTTTAGTTCTTGTATGAGGACTAGAATCATGGAAGATGGTCAAGGATATTTCAACCATGAGGAATACATCAGAGGTTTGCATATCAACATGGAGAATGCTTAGACAAAGTCAAATGGAAGAAGAGATAGGAAAGAGCCTCTCACTATGAGAAGTATGCATAGGGAAGCGCAGAGCTACAGGGTTGATAACGAAAGGATTATGAAGGCTCAAGAAGAGATACTTTAGAGCTTTAATATGTTGCATAAGCAAGTTGATAAGGATTCTGGAACCAAGCAAGCAACTAGTGCTAGACAAGTATCACCATCTAGATCTCATTGCAAAAGGGATGATCATGGAAATGATAGGCAATCAAGAAGCATGAAGTTATAATTATTGCAATATGAATGCATCAAGGAAAACAAAATTTGAATTGGTGCAATGTGTCCTTCATAAATCGATGAAGAATAACCTATATTCAATATGGTGAAATGTTTTATGATATGCATATTTCTAACAATAATTATTATATGCATGTCTCTTGCAAAATTAGAGGTACATAAAGAAACTTTAGTTCTTATATGAGGACTAGAGTCATGGAAGATGGTCAAGGATGTTTCAACCGGAATAGATCATAGGTTTTCATATCAGCATAGAGAATGTTGAGACAAAGTCAAATGGAAGAAGAGATAGGCAAGAGCCTGTCACTATGAGAAGTATGCGTAGGGAAGTGCAAAGCTACAAGGATGATAACGAAAGGATTATAAAGGCTCAAGAAGAAATACTTTAGAGATTTAATATGTTGCATAAGAAAGTTAATAAGAATTCTAGCACCAAGCAAGCAACTAGTGATAGCCATTGGCCAAAGACGCCCCGAAAAACTTCGAAATGATATAAATTTCAAACCAAAGCTCTATTTTGGACAAGGTTTCAGCCATTGGGAAGTTGTTTCAGAGAGGAATGCATCAAGGAAAACAAAATTTGAATTGGTGCAATATGTCCTTCATAAATCGATGAACAATAACCTATATTTTATATGGTGAAATGTTTTATGATATGCATATTTCTAACAATAATTATTATATGCATGTCTCTTGCAAAATTAGAGGTACATAAAGAAAATTTAGTTCTTATATGAGAACTAGTCATGGAAGATGGTCAAGGATATTTCAACCATGAGGAATAGATCAGAGGTTTGCATATCAACAAGGAGAATGCTGAGAGAAAATCAAATGGAAGAAGAGATAGGCAAGAGCCTCTCACTATGAGAAGTATGCATAGGGAAGTGCAGAGCTATGGGGTTGATAATGAAAGGATTATGAAGGCTCAAGAGTAGATACTTTAGAGATTTAATATGTTGCATATGAAATATCTTCTTAGGATTATGAATATCTTCTTCAACTGCATAGCTGAAATCTCTCTAACAACTATAGCTCTTGGAATGATTTGAATTCTACCTTGTTGCCCTTCCTCATCAAGACATGTGATTGTCTTGTGGTAACAGTCTAGGACAACATGATGTTTCTCCAACTAATCCATGCCAACTAGACATTCATATGAACCCAATGGTATGATGTTTACATCTACCTTCATGTTGAGTCCATTCATGTCTATTTGACAATATTTAACCAACTCATTGATCTTTCTCTTAGCCCTCGTGGCTAACTGAACTAAGTAAGATTTATTATGCTTACTTCTTTGCAAGTGAAATATTTCAACAATGTTAGAATTTATGTAACTATGGCTAGCTACGAAATCAATTAAAATTGTTATGGGTTGGTTATCAATCTTACCTTCCACTTCAATCATAGGGGATTGATATTATGCTCGCTTGTTTTCCAAGGCTGCATAAATCCTTGGCATGCTTCCTCCCATGTATTTCATTGTTTCAGTCTCCTAAATGTTGTGGATAGTCCTCATTATTTCTCCTTTATGAGGGAAATCCCTATATAAGTGATTCCCCTCACATCCCCAACATTGAACAGGTTGTTTCCTTGGCCTTTTCCCAAACAAATCTTCATTTTTTTTTCTCACTTTGGGTTGCATGGCCTTACTGATTTGCTTGGGAGTTATTTCTGAAAAATGATGGTTTAAAGCCTTTCTGCCTTTGATCCTTTTTCTCTTTCATCTTGTCATTTCAATCATTTTGGAACACTAGCCTTCCTTTAATTTTCTCATAAATGTGCCTTGCTCTCGTTATGGTTTCATCCAAGTTATTTGGGTTATCATATTGAATCTTGTCACTATAGAAGGAGGGTAACCTACTTATAAACCTTTGGATTTTAACCTTCTCATCCTTAATGAAGTCAACATACTTCAAAAATTCAAAGAACCGCTTCTCATATTCCTCCATTTTCATGGTTCCCAACTTGAGTTCAAAGAACTCTTTCATCTTTCTCTCATAGTAATGATCAGACAAATATTTCTATTGGAAATATCCTTTGAACTGCCTTCATGAGATCATTCTCTCATTGAGGTTATTGGCTTTCTTAAGTTGATCCCACCACATGGATACCTTCCCTTGCAAGTGGTAGGTGGAAATTATAACTTCTACCCAGGATGGGTAATCATGCAGCTGGAAATATTTCTTCATTTCCAACATTCAGGCCTCTGCCTCTTCTCATTTCCTGTGCTCACCATTGAAATTAGGTGGCTTGATTTTCCTGAGTTCACCTTGTAAGATGTTTTCCTTAGGCCTTCTTTTCCTCCGAACAGGAGACACACTTGGGTTTCTCCCAAGCCATGAGATTGCATTAGTTATTTTAGTGGAATGCCTTGGAGAATGATGGAGCTTGGTCATGCTTCTTGACAGCCTATCATTTCCATGATCATCCCTTTTGCAATGGCATCTAGATGGTGATACTTGTCTAGCACTAGTTGCCTAATTAGTGCCAGAATTCTTATTAACTTTCTTATGCAACATATTAAAGATCTAAAGTATCTCTTCTTGAGCATTCATAATCCTTTCGTTATTATCCCTATAACTCTGCACTTCCCTATGCATACTTCTCATAGTGATAGGCTCCTGCCCATCTCTTCTTCCCTTTGACTTTGTCCCAGCATTCTCCACATTGATATGCAAACCTATGATCTATTCCTCATGGTTGAAATATCCTTGACCATCTTCCATGACTCTAGTCCTCATATAAGAACTAAAGTTTATTTTTGTAGCTCTAATTTTGCAAGAGACGTGCATATAATAATTATTGTTAGAAATATGCATATCATAAAACATTTCACCATATAGAATATAGGCTATTCTTCATTGATTTATGAAGGACATATTGCACCAATTCAAATTTTGTTTTCCTTGATGCATCCCTCCCCGAAATAGCTTCCCAATGGATTAAACCTTGCCCAAAATAGAGCTTTAGTTTGAAATTTATATATTTTCGAAATTTTTGGGGGCGTCTTTGGCCAATGGCTATCCCCCTTGTCACGTGAAATCCACATAGCTTTACTTCTCTTACTCCATTTGACATGGTACGGTCGTGACCTGGGTCATCATCCCCTCACGATGATGTGGTTGTGAGTTACATGGAATATCTCTCGGACTTTGCGAATATCAGGCCTTCGGCCCCTTCGATATTCTTGTACAGGTCTACAACTTCCCTGGAGCTTTGAAGTTTGAAGGACTCCTTCCACTCTAGAATCTACGGTGGAGATTATATCCACCCTTGGATCTAACAACTAAGGTTCATTTGTTCTTAACACATAGATTAAACTTGACAAGGGGGGGTCCAACACTTAACTCACGACCAAACCCATGAAGCCACATGGAACTACCTAGATGCGCTAGATCATCATGGCGTACGTGCCCTATCCAACCAAGGTTGGACACCACACACCAGGATTTCAGAACTTTGGCGCTTCAGTGTTTGACGCACTATCCTATATCCTCGAATCTCTCGGAGTCTTGGAGTTACGAAGTCTGAATTTATAGAGCTCCCACCACATACTCTGACCTTCGGTGCTTCGATGCTTCGGCGTTTTGATGCTTTGGCATTTAACACATCTCCCTATATCTTCAAATCTCCTAGATTCCCAAGTTCTACAACTTTCACCATGTACTCTGGCCTTCGATGCTTCAGCATTTTCTTGCCCCTTGTACCTTACGTTTCTCGGAGTATGACTTTGTCGAAGTTTTTCAACACTATCCTTCCACTACTTGACCGAACGGTCAAGAAATTTTCCCAAAGGTCCCTCGATCAACAGTCCATAGTGCTCCTAAATTCCTCCCCTCGCTATGATAGTTAATAGTATTTATTACTCTATCCTTCCACTATACCCGATCTAACGGTCGAGAAGGGTCCTGAAGAATCCTTATATTTATGGCCCACGTCACTTTCTGACATCGACATTCATGTATTCTAGTCGTTTAACACCTTTTTACTTCCAGAGTGGGTCAACGCCAAATTTGACCGTAGCATATATCCAACGATTAGGAAGGATTTTGAAGATCCTTAGATCTACGGCTCGCGTTACTTTGTGACTAAAAAGTTGATCATGGTTTAACGATAAGGCAAGTTCCATGGTAGAGAATAAGAAACTTCTAGTTGTTAGTCAAACTCTCTAGTAACAGTGTCTGCAGGTTTCTTTCGACAGAATTTGAATGTTGTGAATTTCTAACATTCTGGAGTCCTGGACCTCCGAAGTCTCAAAGCTCGAAAGGCTTAGCCCTCTTTCACAACCCTTGATCTAATCATTTTCGTTGATCCCATCAACCTTTCAAATGGTCGAATCCTTAGGAATTTTTTAAATTTATCATGATGAATCTCAATCGTCAATCATGAGATCAAACACAATCTCAATCATTGCTTCTCCAAATTTCCTATAACTCTACAGGAGGCCATTAAAAATCAAATTTTGACAATTCCAGGTCGAAATTCGATCTGCAACTTCACCACTCTACTCCATGAATTCTCTCAAACCATCTGAAGTCATTAAAACTCATATTTCTCTCATGGAAATTGGGGATTTCTCTCTAAAATATTTGTTCTTCCCCAAAATCGGTCACAGACAAAATTTGCAACAATGAATTTCATGAATTCACAACGATCTTGACCCATACAAGCCCGGTGTTTGAACCAGAAGCTCTAATACCATAATGTAAAGTCCCTCAGCCCATCTGAGTGACATTACGGTGCAGAATACTCTTAAAGACGAAATTTCTGCCAACTAATTTAATTCATTTACAGTTAACTCATTTCATGTATCTTTCAACTACCAATTAAATCATATTTAGCTACTATCTACAACCAAAAATTAGAAGCATATACAACATGTTATTAATCAACATGAAATGAAGCTAAACAACTCATTACAACAGCATATAAATCACTTCCAAATACACAAAGTTACTTCACAATAATTAAACACATAATTTAACATAACAACATGATAAGACACTTATATGTTCACAACAATTGTGCAACCAGTTGTTTGGGACGGACGTTCCACCCAACCATAGATTGATTGTTCCAAATCTCAATAGCCATACACCCCTAAGTTGAGGATAGCAATCCACAAAAGAGGGTGGTCTCTCACAATCCACTCACAACTCATAAAAATTTCAACCCAACTGATATTTTCCTACATCTATCTCGATTTTCCACCAACTCTCTTCTTGTTGACCGGTCCAACCCAAGGAATGTACCCCTTCACTGATATGAATCCCTCGGGTGTCTCAATCATTTATCAAGGTCTCTCTGGCACAGGAAGCTAGGAATCTCTCAGTTAGGAACTCAAGGGAAATTGTTGCTAGGAAAACTATCAGCAAACCAACAACAACCACTTGTTGTTTTAGCGAAACTCACACAAGAGTTCACTCTTCAGGCCTGACAACCTCACTCTTCAGTTTTCCAGCTCCAATTCACTCCAAATATGCTCCATCTTGCTCTAGAATTTACCCTCCATGGTTTCATCAACTTCTAGCTCTGTTTCTTGCTCTCTGCTTTCTCTCATGCACAAAACTTGAATAACTAGCACTTCTCTCTCCAACCCATATGAATTTCCTCTCTTTGTATTGCCTTTCTTGACTAGCACTCTTGCCCAATCTGATTGTACTCAACCCCCATGTGCCCAATAAATTTGGGATGTGACCACTTACACCCACCCTCTTACATGTATTCAATAATTGGCTTTGGGAACACTCAATTAGAAATGGAAAGGTTCATATTCAAATAGTAGATTTAGGAAAATGGGTTAAATCAATGTACATGGGTAAATTTCCCCTTGGACCCCTCTTGTGGATTAATTTAGCCCCAATCTCTTGTCCATGTCCCCCTTAGCAGTTGGCATCACATTTTTATTAATAAAACAAGGAAATACAATATGCATATTACATCGCTTGGTCGTAGCCACATATTCAAAATGAAGGGGAAGTTGTTGTCGACACAACAATTGGTGACACATTGGACAAAGAAGTTATATTTTTCTATTATTCCCCTTAAAATACTTATTCACACTTAATATCAAAGATAATCCCAAATAACCATAAGAAAAAATTATCATTTATGGGTACCACCATGTGTCCTTGAATTAGAAAGATATTCCATTTGAGCACTAAACATCAGGTAACTTACAGACCATCACTTGGAGCCAATTTATGGGGTAAATTGTTCCTTAGCTTTCAAACCATAGATAATTTCCTTTAGGAATAACCTATGACTTTCACTGTGTGTGACTAAAACAGTTTCCCATGTGTGTTCCTTATCTCTCTTTTACCTGTCATCGATTTGTTTCATACGAATGTTCATAGCCCTAATGAAGTTGTCTTAGTATCATACAAGCATAGATATGTTTCTAGTGAACACTTATAGCTCCGACGGGTTTATTTGTACTTCCCACACTTTTATAGTGATTTCAAATTCCTATTTATATTTCATACATTGATCACCCTTTTGATATGTATATTAATATTGGATATGCAATGGGTGTAGAGAAAGCGAGGTGATACAAGAATTGTTTTTATTTGATTAGCAAATTACTCACTCTCAAAGTTTAGCCTAAAGTTCCTCCCATCATCAATCATCCTAAGAATCAACTATTTTAATGTGAGGTGAATGAATCTCAAAAGAAAAGTCCTATAAAAAATCAAAGATTTGATGTGCAAGTGTTATAGATATGAATCCTTGGAAACGCAGATGTTCCTCCACAATCACAAAAATCAAGTCAAATGGTTAAGAACTTTGTTTAGATTATCAAATATGATGCTTTTATTGTAATATGTTGATAGTCGTTAAATCACAACCCAAATGTTACCAATGTCATTTGTCTGGGATTCATACCTCCCTACAAACTTCTCATGGTTAAAGCAAGAAAAAAGATGAGGAAAAAGAAAGGAAAACTTTAAAACATAAAACTTTACAAAAAAATAATAATACATTTAATAAAGCAACAGTTGGGATTGAAAACCAACACAAGAATGTAAGGGAAAGGAACCTCAAAATTAACCATGAATTAAGCGAAAGATCTCAGAATTGTACATCTAAAACAAGATTTGAGATTTGAGCATAAAGAATGAATCATCGTAGACTCCAAACAAAATATAGTACCAAATAATAAAATATCCATTCTCGTTAAGCATATTGAGATCTGGGAAAGCATGCCCAACTCAAGATATTAATAATCCACATGAGAAATCGGAATTGGTGAGGTATAAATCCAAGTTTTCTGACCTCACGTCATTTTAATGTTCAGTTGATTTTCTCAATTAATCATACATTCTTTCTTTTAAGATTTCTTGAGATGTAATTCTCTTCCAACTAAACTGAGATGTTAACAAATCCTCTTCATTAAAAAGAAAATAAACACCAAGAAATATAAATAGTAAACAAAGAAATAAAGATTGGATAATCCTAAATGCTTAATAAAGGAAATAACGAAAATGGACTCTAAATTATTTGTACAGTTATGAATTATTTAAAAGGATATCAGTCTTCAAATCATGAGAATCTCATCAGTTGGGCTACACCTCAAAAGAAATTAAAAGAATGAAGTGGTAATTTGTAACTAAAAGTCAAATTTTATTTTATTTTATTTTGCTCTCTTAAGTTATTTTTTCTTTAGAATCTTTGTAAAATTATTATTTCTTTAGAATCTTTGTAAAAGACCAATAGAGAGTAAGGGTAACAACAACCCTCCTTGAATGTATTCTAATGATGGTTCATCCTCAACTAGAAACCGACGTAGTAATTCATAACTGCATTTATTTAAAAGAACAGAAGTGAAACAGTGAAACTTTCAAAGAAACAAGCTAAAACAACACTAACTAATCTAATCCCAAGTGTATACTAAACTACATTGGTTAATCATGACTATATGAAATCATAATGCAAATGCAATGATTCATGTAACTCCAAACCTGCAATCACATGTTCATAAAAAAAATATTAACAATAATTGGATTAATCTAACATGAAAAATAAATTGTATTACCCAATATTCTACTCATCGTAAGAAAGATAAAATTATTATTATTTACAGGAAATTTTACCTGAAAAAATTCCCTTAACCATGTTTTAATTCTATCTTGAAACTCACAATGGTAAACATGAAATTGTTGAAGTAAATGTTAGAATATGAATGAATGTGCTCGTTTTACCATTGACAATATCACTATTGTCACCCAACCATAGGCCGAAGCCACCCTCTGAGCACCTTGACCTTGATAGAGAGAAGAATCCCGGTAGCAATTCAATAGCCAAGCAAGACTAATGCACCAAGCAAGAAGTAACCAAAGCTGATCAGAGAGTCCCACCCAAAACTGGCACACCACCTTCCCCAGAACTTGCGCACAAGAGTGCTAGACTATAGTGTGCATAACTGGATTTCTGCGATTCTGAGAAGTGTGTCAAATGAGAGACTAGCGCCCTATATTTATAGTATTCATGGAAGACTTGCCTGGGCCAAATTCTCTCTCTAGGTACTAATTAAGTCATATTAATTATCTCTCTTCAGCCGACATCTCATCTAGGGTTACTTTCATTTCTTTGTTTTCTTTCGAGACGTTCTAATCTTGTCAAAGGTCACAATAGAGGTTCATACCTCCCAAAGATACCATAATATCAACACTCCCTCCTAGCTAGGGAGGTATAACTGATAATGGTCTTGAGCACAAACAAACCATTCAACTGGTAGTATCACGAGCACCGTCATTATTATCCGACTAGATAATCTCCATGACAACTGGTACAATATCAATTGATAGAACACAACTGTGTCTATCCATGGTAGTACGCAACTACTCAAACCGTGACACATATTCCCAAACAATGGACCATATCCACCATAGCATCATATCTCTACTGTCTGGAGACAAGCAGTCTCCATAACAATCATCTGATATCAACTTGCACAGAAAATATTGTTACAATAAACTGAATCATCTGGGCCAATCTTTCATTCGCATCTGTGAGATCTGAAAGAATATCTGCCCTCATAGTAGAACATCAACGATGGGTTATCTGGATTATTCTTATCAAACAAGGAAGAATGTTTGTTCTGATTTTTGAACCTAGACCATTCCTCACCCTGGGCCATTCCTCCAACATTAAACAAAGTGTAACCTGGAGAGAATGAATATGCCCTACGGAATGCTTGTCCCTGATTGTTGATCCTGGACCATTCCCCACCCTGGGTCATTCCTCCATCACTAAACAAAGTGCAACCTAGAGAGAATGTATCCACCCTAATGAATGACTGTCTGAACCATTTCCCTTGCTAAGCATAAGAGGAAAAGACTGTCCTGTACCAACCTCCAAAACAGACCATTCCTCATGTTAACCACAATGAGAAATCGTTGTCCAACGAGGCGGGCCAATCTTCTTGAATAACCCTCAAGAAGAGAAACTTCCCTAGACCACTCCACATGTTAACCATAATGGGAAGTCGCTATCTATGGTACATCAACAATATGGACCATTTTCCAAACTGGAAAATGTTTGTCCGTTAGAAATCTCAATCCACTTTTCGAACAGGAAAGAATCTGCTCAAGCTGGACTATTTTTCAATATTGAAAATGAATGTCCTCAATAATATGTCAGTTCTCCCTCCCAACCTGGAGAGTCATTTCTTCCCTTTCAGCTAAGGGAGTTATTTCCACGATCCCCATCTTCTCTCGAAAATATGCAAACTTTATTCTGGATAGAGGCTTTGTCAAGATGTTTGTTGTCTGCTCATATGTGGGGATATACTCGAGCTTTACCTCTCCTTCCTGGACTTTATCTCGAATAAATTAGTATTTGATCTCAATATGTTTTGACCTTTCATCAAACACGGGATGTTCTGATAATCTTATAGAACTCTTATTATCACAATGTATTATGGTCGAATCTGAAATCTGATCAAATAAATCGGAGATTAAATTCCTTAGCCATATTGCTTTTGTGCATGCTTCACATGCTGTGATATATTCTGCTTCTGTTGTGCTGAGTGCGACAGACTTATGTTTCCTACTGCCCCAAGATATCATAGTGGAGCCCAAGTTGAAACACATTCCTAAAGTACTCTTTCTGTATTCTGCACTTCCTGCCCAATCTGAGTCTGTGAATACATGAAGTTGTATATCACTGGATGCAGTATATCTTAGGCCATAGTTTATTGTCCCATGAATATATCTTAATACATGATTTGCAGCTATCTAATGCTCATGTCTCGGTTACACCTGCAACTAGCTTAGTGTATTCACGGCAAAGAAAATGTTTGGTCGAGTATTTACCAAATACAGCAATGACCCAATTAATTGTCGATATAGTGATGGATCTACTGGATCAGAATCTGAATCTTTCACTTTTCTTATATATGTATTCATAGGAGTGTCCATGGACTTACAATCCATCATTCCAAATTTCTCAAGGATCTTTATTGCGTACTTTCCTTGTCCAAGGAATACTTCACCACGCTTCTACCATACTTCTAGTCCCAAGTAATAATGCATGAGAGCTAGATATTTCATATCAAATTCAGAAGTTAGTTCCTTCTTGCACTGGATGATGAGAGACTCTTCACCTGTTATGAATAGATCGTCAACATATAGTAGTAGAATTACAGGTGCATTGTCCATGACTTTGTAGTAAAGGTTTGGATCTGCATGACTCTTGGAGAAACCAAGTCTCGTTAGATAGTTGTCCATTTTGGCATACCAAGCCCTTGGAGCTTTCTTGAGTCCATATAGGGATTTCTTTAATCTGCAAATGTGAGTGTCTCTGGAATGTACCTCAAACCCTTAAGGTTGTTCAATATATACTTCTTCTTCGATTGTTCCATTGAGGAAAGTTGTATTTACATCCATCTGATGTAATTTCCATCCCATGGAAGCGGCAAGAGATATGATAGCTCTAATGGAAGTATATCTAGAAACCGGAGCAAAATTTTTGTCATAATATTCTCCCTCCTTTTGGGAGAACCCTCTAGCTACAAATCTTGCTTTATATTTATCCACGCTTCCATTTGTTGCATGTTTGATCTTATATACCCATTTTGAAGTTACCACTGATTTTTATTTAGGTCTATGTACGATTTCCCATACATCATTTTTCATAATGGATTGGTGTTCTTCTGTCATAGCTTATTTCCATTGTCCCTTTTGAACTGCTTCTTCAAATGTGGTAGGTTCTTCATCTAGAAGCCTCGCCATATATGTTGCATAACTTGTGAATATTTTAGGCTTCTTATTTTTTCTGAATGTTCCTTCTCGAACCTTGAGTCTTTTTGTGTCTTGTAAGGTAGCTTCAAGCTAAGCTGGTCGTTTCTTGGTCTTAGGTGCGATATCTGAATCAATGGATTCGCATGGTTGCATAGGATGATCAGGTTGTTCCTTTTCATCATTTTGGTTTTCTATGCTTTCTTCAATAGGTTCTTCAATCTCTTCTTCTTCTATAGTTTCTTCTATGGATTTCTTGAATGTTACGTCTCTGTTAACTTTGATCTTATGTTGTTCTATAATATAGATTCTATAAGCCTTGGATGAATCGCTATATACCACAAATATCCCCTTCTTTCCTAAGGGTTCTATTTTATTCCTTTTATCCTTGGGAATGTGAGAGTAAACATGACATCCAAATATTCTTAGGCTTTCCACATTAGGTTTCTTACCTAAGAAGGCTTCTTCTGGATTTATGTCCTTCAATATGCGATGAGGACTTCTATTTTTCACGTATATTGTTGTCATGGTTTCTTCTCCCCATAGGAACATAGATAAACCTTGATCATTTAGTAGTGTTTTTACTATTCCTTCGATGGATCTGTTCTTTCTTTCTGCTACACTATTTTGTTGAGGATTATGAGGAATAGTCAGCTCCCTCCTAATCCCTGTCGATTTGCAGAATGCAATGAATTCCTTCAAGGTGTATTCTCCTCCATTATCTATTCTTAATGTCTTGATCTTCTTGTTTCTGAGGTTCTCTATTTCTGCTTTGAATTCTTGAAACTTGTTGAATACTTTGTCTTTTGTCTTCAGTAGATATAACCAAGTTTTTCTTGAATAATCATCTATGAATATTACGTAGTAAAGAGATCCTCTTAGAGATTTGACTGGCATTGGACCACAAACATCTGAGTGTATCAGATCTAGAATCTTCTTAAATCTATTTTTGTTGCTTGGGAATGGTTTCTTGATATTCTTCCCAAGAGCACATCCTTTGCAAATTCCTTCATGTGTAGATTGCAATTCTGGTATTCCTTCAACCATCCTTTTGAGAAAAGGTAATGCTTGATAATTAATATGAGTGTACCTTCTATGCTAAAGTTCATTGGGATTTACTTTGTCATGTACGAGAGCTTCTTCATTTTGTTCTAATAGTCTATATAGGTTCGGACAACAACTTCCAATAACCCTAGCATTCTCTATGCTGGAATCTTTATGCCAAGATAACACTTTTCCATCTATGAAAGCTATTATGTTTCCTTTGTATTCTATGAAAGATATCGATACAAGATTCTTTTCTAAACCAGGTACATATAAAACATTGCTTAAATGGACATTTTTACCTGTTTTCAACTTGACGGAGGCTTGTCCAAATCCTTCGACTGGGCAAGTGCTTTTGTATCCAAGATCTACCTTGTACGATGTCTTCTTCTCATTTAGATTTGAGAGTCTGGCTTGATCTCCCTTCATGTGCCTAGAAGCTCCACTATCGATTATCCACATGTCATCTTCAATTGTTCCAGTGAGTGTTGAGTAGTGTAGAAGACTGATCTTTTCACTCATGTCTTCGGTTGACTGGTAGTTGGTCATGCCTTGATCTAAAACTTCAACTCTGACATTTTTGTCTTCTAAGAGAGCCAAAAGGTGCGTTGAACTAGGGCACATTTGAATATCTTCTCCTTGAGCGAGATGCTCCATCAGAAGGTGTCGAATCTGGGATTTAGGGTTTCTGCCACTGCTCCTTCTAGTAACCCTAGAGGCAATGTTTTGGAAGTTGCTCTTGTTAGTAACCCTAGCGACAGTTCCTCAGCGAACTTAGTATCCTAATGGCTATTCTTCCTTCCAGCTATTAGACTGAATGAAGGAGGTGTGGGCCCATAACCTGTTAGAATATGAATGAATGTGCTTTTTTTACCATTGACAATATCACTATTGGCACCCAACCATAGGCCAAATCCACCCTCCGAGCACCTTGACCTTGACAGAGAGAAGAATCCTGGTAGCAATTCAATAGTCAAGCAAGGCTAATGCACCAAGAAAGAAGTAACCAAAGCTGATCAGAGAGTCCCATCCAAAACTGGCGCAACACCTTCCCCGGGACTTGCGCACAAGACTGCTAGACTGCAGTGCAAAGAACTGGCTTTCTGCGATTCTAAGAAGTGTGTCAAATGAGAGACTAACGCCCTGTATTTATAGTATTCCTGGCAGACTTGCCTGGGTTGACTTCTCTCTTTGGGTACTAATTAATTCATATTAATTATCTCTCTTCATCCGACATCTCATCTAGGGTTACTTTCATTTCTTTTCTTTCTTCCAGAACGTTTTAATCCTGTCAAAGGTCACAATAGAGGTTCATACCTCCCGAAGCTACCATAATATCAATAGTAAAAACATAGATAGAGATGATATCTACTGAGATTTATCTAAAGCAACCCCAAGTACTATATCGTGTGAAAGAATATTAGTATTGATGGTATTATTAATTTTGTTTACAACAAACAAATTATCAATATTATTATATAATGGGAACTTCTTCAAGAATGATTATTCTGACCAAGTCTCAATTGAGTCATTAAAATTTAGTTGAAAGTTTTTTTGATGATTGTGAAGGGTTCATGGATGAATAGTATAGCTAGTAAGAATCATGTGGATCAATTTCAAATATTGAACCTTGTGGAAGAGTATTAAAATAGATGGTATTATTAATCCTCGAAGACAAAGCAAGATGATGAGACACAATCATTGGTTGAAATCACAACATGATATTCTCTTGATAGATCCTCCTAGGTTCATATTTCAAATTACCAACAAATTGGTATGAATTAATTCGAAACATATAATCTTCCACCCATTCATAAGTTAAATCATCAATACTAAAACAAATAGAATGTCAGCATAACCTATTGAACAACCAAATTCCTGCAATCACATATACATTGAAATTATACAAAAATAAATCCAAATTTTTATTTACAAAAATACATCGTCATTATAGTGCAATGGAGAATTATCCATGTGAAACTCTTCCAACCAAGCATAAATATAAACAATGAGGTCAGAATGAGCATCTTTCAAAAATTGTGAAGAGTTTTCAAGAACAACACTTGCCTCATTAGAGTAAAGAGTTGTAAATTCATAATGATATTTGAATGAATATTTTATCTCTAAAGCAATGTGTTTACTTTCAAGAGGAGGAGAAAAAAAATGAGAATTAGTTGTGTACCCATTTCTTGATCGAGACATATCGCATTTTGTACTATAGATTCCCATGTAGAATTGATGACATGAGAACCCAACATAACCATTACCATGGGGTGAAGTGCCTCAATGCCATCAATATCCAATGTATCATAAAAATGACCCCTCTTTCTTTCAAGTCATAGAAAGAAACAGAATCAGTATCAACAAATGAACTAAAATACCTTGCGTGTGAGTTTTTAACATCATCTAAAAATGATCATTCACTTCTTCATAATCTTGAGCTAGACTAACTGTAAATTGATAACTACTATATTTCATAATAGCTTCCTCATCATCTAAGTGTGAATCTGAATATAAGTAAACTTCCATATGAGAATTAACAGAGTAATTATTATATGAGTTGCAATCAACAAACAGATTTGGATACAATGACAAATATATTTCAGATAATAATAAATTAAAAGCTTCTCTATTGATTATATGATGATGATTATTTTTTATATCTAGGTATTTCATATAACTTAATGACATTGAATTGATTTCAACCTGATCTGTCTTCATAATAAGAAGTATTATGAGAGACTTCAACATCATTAGTTGATTCATAGAAATCAAACATAGATTCATACTTTGTTGGTAGACAAATATCCTCTGTAGTATGTGTATTATGAGAAAAATTAATTTCATCATCATTATCCTTCTTATGTATACAAGGAAGAGAGAAAAGATAGAGAAAACCTTCCATGAAATCTTCTCTAGGTTTGTCATTCAAAGGAAATCTATAGAAAATTGACATAAATTTGGAAAATAAATATTCAATGCACCCACCTTCAAACTTGGGCAGATCTTCTAGTTTCAAATATAATTCTCCATAAGCATAGTTATGATGGGCATCAAGAAATATTTCCATGAACTGTTTCCATGAGTAAATATATTTGACTGGTAACACCTAAAACCAACTTCTGATTCTTAGAGGCAAAGTAAGGGTAAATTATCCACAAATCTCATTTTCATAGCATATATCTAAAGAATTATAAATAAGATTAAATTGAGAAACATGCTAAAAAGCTGAATTTTCACCCTCTCCATTAAAGCTCCATTTCCTCAAGCAAATGATTGTCATTTTAGAAATGCTTCCATTAGACTTAGTGATCAAATCGCCACCTTAATGAAAGGGTATGCAATTTTCCTGTCTTCCCAGAAAGTTGTATGGGATTCAACCCAAAAGTATGATTAGAGGGATTCGAACCCAAGTTCCTAATAAAATTTGAGACAAGATTTATTTTATTTCCCATCTTATTAGCCTTATAGGAGGGATGAAACCCAACCCTGTCATCGATAATAAAGTCCACCAGGCTTTCAGATATCCCTTGGCAGGTGTAAGGCGAAGGGTCAAAACAACTTCCTTCCCAGAGCTATTGGATATGGGTTATTGGAGAGGACCTTTTGTGGTTACCTCTAGCGCACTCTATCCTGCTAGCTAAGACCACATCCCGGTAGCTCCATTGCTTGGGTTTGACAGCACAACTTTGATGAATTGCAAAGATATCTTAGAGGATACCCCCTTGCCCCAGATCCTTTATTACTCCCGATATCCTACTACCTTTTTTCTGTATGCCCTCGATACCCCTTGCCCCAGATACTTCTTTAATCCCCAGATACTTCTTTGATGTTAAGATACCCCTTTCTTCATTCCCTCAATACCCCTTCCCCGGATACTCATTTTATCCTCGGATACTCATTTTTCGGATACCTCTTTATTCTTCATGCCCCGGATACCCCCCGATTCTTACTTATCTGCATACACCTATTAGATAGACTTTGATTCTTTAGAATTATATTGACTTTCACTATCAAGGGACCAAGACATATCCAAAACTATAGGAAAGTAGTCTCAATGGGTGCCCCAAAGGGTCTAGTAGAGTCAAACTGGTGACCAAAGGCTAAAGAACAAGAGGAGAGGTTATAGGTGACCCTACCTAAGCACTGGACATCCCAATGAGGCTGCACATATAGGCTAAGCCAAGGTGACTCAATGGAGAGTGGTCCAACATAGAATAGCCTTTGTATTAAAAACGAGAAGTACCAATGTCATCCTCGACCGGGTGGGTCGCGTATCGTGAAATCACATACATAGGTCACACCCAAGTACCCTTAATTGGATAAGTGTTATGTGAGTACTAAGTGATAAATCCATATTCTACATGAAGAATAGATTTTAAAGTAATAAAACCAAATTCAAGATGTTAAACACAACATTCTTATTTATTATTTACTATTTATTATAACACAAATGCACCCACACAACATATAACATGTATCATAGAGGAAGAGAGGGAGGCAAAGAAAACATGCATATTCATCCCACAACAAATCAACCATTATGTCAGTAGGAAAAACATACCATGTCATTTTTATATGTTAGATAACAACTATTAATCAATCGGGCAAAGATTAGTAGACCATAAACCCCGCTACTCACCCTGATATTCAACCCCCCTCCTATCACCGCCCATCTAGTAGGAAATAGCATATCTTCTAGCTAGGTATAATTATCCCAACCATATACGAGGACTGTATTTTAAGGGATAGTTTTCTATAACAAGAACTATTCCCACCAAACAAAACCCCCCTCTTTATCTTGATAAAAATATGCAAAAAGAAAAATACAAAGGATTTCAGACTCTTCCTCCCTTTCAGCCTGATACAAATACATAAGTTGAATCTCAAAAGTCCCAGCCTTTCGGCAAGAAAATCTAGCCTCTAGAAAATACCTCCTTTTAAACTCTCCATCAACACATTCCATTCGATTTCCTTTTTCTTTCTTTTTTCTCCTTGGTTACAACCACTTCCCAACTCATGCTTCAAAAAATTATATTATTAATCATTGGATCAATATACTATGATATTTTCTCCAACAATAGAATTGTTTCAAATTGTTTTCATTTTCTAATCCAAGGACTTTTGTTGTATAATAAATTTAAAATTGTTATACACGTGACTTCACATGATTGAGGATATTGAATTCATACTTTATTTTCCGTCTGCTTGTCTCCTACATCAAAAACAATTTTAATATAATCATTTGATATTTATATTTAACAAAAAATGTTTATGGGAGAAAATAAATTAATATGAAGAATTTTCTCACAACTTATTACTTCTCTTTATGATTTTTGTTTTAATTTTCCTACAATAATTGAAATAATCCCATTATGATATATATAAAAATAAATATATTTAGAATAAATTTATATTATTTGGAACTTACATAAACATTGATTAAATCAAATAATAAATAAAACCAATACAATTCTTCGTCCAAAATAGTAAAAGGAAATAACTATGAAAAATTAAAGTATAATGATTAAAATTTAAATTGATGGATTTCATACAACAATTACATGGATCTTTCTTGTTGCAAATTTGTGATTTAATTCTCAGGAAATTTGTGTCCCATTTCTTTATATTTTATTGGATTTTAATATAGTAAATTTGTTGCCCCTTTTCTTTTAATTTTTTCAGGAAACAACAATTACATGGATTTTTCTTGTTGCAAATTTGTGATTTAATTCTCAGGAAATTTGTGTCCCATTTCTTTATATTTTATTGGATTTTAATATATTAAATTTGTGGTCCTTTTTCTTTCAATTTTTTCAAGAATTTTTGCAGTCAATTTGACAAAAATAATTTACCCAAAATGTTCCTCACATTTTCATCTTTCCAATGAGCCATTTCTTGCTTAATTTGATCATCTAAAACTCAAGATATGACTCATTGTTAGCACTCAACATCCATAGATTTCTCCCTTAGATTAATTTTGGACCATTGATCTGCGAGCTTATTTTTCATCCCACATGCATTGTGGGAAGGCATTATGAGATGTTTAAATTGTTTTTTCCGCCCATAAATTTGTATGTGAAGCTACATGGAGTATGGAATGTGGAGCCCAGACTAATATTTTGTTCGTATGTGCAAATTCGTGGGGTTCAAATATATCTGGGATACATGACATCCAAAAGATTAGAATAGTTGCAAGAGTGAAATATCAGATCCGGATATATCTGGGATCGGGAAAATCCGAGAAAACTTTAAGAGTGAAGTATGTGACATATCCGAATGTCCATATTGAACCTCTAGAAAACAAATAAATAATTTAAATAAAAATCAAATTTCAAATAAAACAAATAAAATACCTTACTTGCATGAACATTGATTGTTATATGAGAAATAAAAATCAATCTTGGTCATAGATATCCATGAAATGAGGATGAAGAGGTGGCGTATCTGGAATCCGGATGTTGGATGATATCTGGATATCTAGAACATCTCAAATAATGACATAAATGAATCTCATGAATTAATGACATAAATGAATCTCATGAATCTGGATGACTTGAAAACAAAATCAAAGGATGCCTCAACGAAAACATGTGGCATCCACGTTGACTAAACAATATCCTTGTTGTGACATGTGGCTCTAAGAGACACATCATCTTTCACGTCATAAAAATACGACAATAGTACAAAAAATTCTGAGGGCCATAACTTTGTGTTCCAAACTCAGAATGAGAAATTTTATACCACTAGAAAGTTGTCGACGAGTAGAAGATGATGATAATCTCAAAATTCAAAAGTAATGAAACTAAGAGAAGAAAAAAATTATAACCTACTCAGTGCATTAAAAGTAAATTGTACATCATGAATGTAATCAAAATCAAAACAAGAAGATCGAAACTTTTCATATCCAATCCAACACCAAAATAAGTAAGACTATAAAAATTTAAAGAGCAATAATAATTATCGTATCAAAATAGTTAATTGTACCACCATAAAACCAAAGTAAAAATAGTAATTAGCTTCAAAGTTTAATCGGGGAGGACCCTTCATTTTGTTCAAAATGAAGGGAAAGTTGTTGTGGGCACAACAATATCTAAGAGTGTGTTATCTTCAATCATATAGAGATCATTTTCAAAGTAATTATTATTCACCTTATTCCTTTCTCCTATCCCCTTTCTCCTACTCCCTTTCTATTATTCCTTTCTCCTATCTCATTTATATTATTCCTTTCTCCCATCCCTTTGTTCTTCTCCTTTCCCCATACCCCTATTGTTAATATATATCTCTTCTACATTATCCTTGAGCTCTTTCTGCAAGACAAACTTTCCATGAATTCTTTCATTTACTCTCTATGCCTTGATCGCTATGCTCGATCAGTCTAACCTTGATCAATCTAGCCTTGAGGGTTTCTCCACTATAAACCTTGGTGATCTCTTTTGGTTTCAAAAAGTATCAAAAATAAAATAAAAAAATGAATGAAAATTCATGATGATTTCAAGTAGGCCCAAAAAATAGTGGAGAATGCTTGGGTTTGTCTATTTTTTTTAGTGAAAGCAACAAGGCACCATTAAAGAATTCACTTTTTCTAGGTGCTTTTTCTCTTTGGTCTTGGGTGTTTGCTAATCATCTTAGCACAATCTTCAAAATCCACCACATTGGAATGGTACTTAAAAAAAACTTCAAACTTTATCAATACCCAACACTTTATAATAAGTGTGCATATTTTTCTAAACCCACGTAACTTTAGAAAAACTTAAGTGACACAATATTGACTAACATTTTTGAAATCCTAATGCACATGATTGTTTCACTTTTTCTAGGTGCTTTTTCTCTTTGGTCTTGGGTGTTCGCTAATCATCTTAGCACAATCTTCAAAATCCACCACATTGGAATGGTACATAAAAAAAAACTTGAAACTTTATCAATACCCAACACTTTATAATAAGTGTGCATATTTTTCTAAATTAGAAAAAACTTAAGTGACACAATATTGACTTACATTTTTGAAATCCTAATGCACATTATTGTCTCTTCTTGATTATGAACTTCAAATAATTCGATCGCAAATGGACTTTAAGATCATTGCATTGCTTTTATACCATGTTAAAAATTGAATGCATAATACACAGGATATGTGGAATATATGAACTTTGTAAAATGTGATCATTGTGTACAATAAGGTACACATTTTTATATTGTTGATGATTACAGATGCATGAGACATCCTCCAGGACATAAACCCAAGAGAGAGTTCTTGAGATGGGTGTGTGGTTCTTATCTGAGACAAAACTGGAATGTTGTGTTGGCCTCCTCCTTACAGAGAGTTGAGAAGAACTCCAGATGATTCTCCTGTGTAACGCAGTGAGAAAGAAGATCTGTTAAGTTAGACGTGTATGTGGATGAGCACAGGTGAACGTGTGAATTCCCATGAGCTAGATGCATCGTTATGAGACAGAGATGAAAGCGATCTATTAACCACGTCTGAGCAGAGAGTTGAGATGACGAACTCCAAATGACTCTCCTATGTAATGCAGTGGGAAAGAAGATCTGTTGAGTTGCACGTGCTTATGGATGAACACGGGTGAACGTGATCCTAGTGGCTAAGCACTAGCAAATGTGGTTATCCTATGAGACGCAGTGAGATAGAGATATGGACATCCATATAGATGTGCCCCTAGTGGTTGAGCACTAGTGGGTGTATGAGATCCCTTGCTATATTGTTCAAGAGTCAGACTCACCTGTAACCCTAATTGTAATGTAAAGGGTACAGGTCGACCCCACCTTAATGTAAAAGACAATTACTATGGTAATTATTAATTATATTGAGATTTGTTGAGGCCATCCTTGTTGTGCCAGTAGACACTTCTGTTGACAGGTTCAGTCTAATATATGTAAACGTAAAATCCCCATTGAGGAAACATATCACAAGTGTGAGTTTGGAAATTTCAGCAAACACTTGTTCTTGGGAAAACTGTGCACCTCTCTTGGGCGCTAGGTTTCTAGGGTTTGTGAGCACCCTTTTGTGTGCTAGGTATTTATGGTGGTGGGTGTCTTTCTCTTGAAGAATAGCCTCATTTCTGCAGAACCCTATGACCCTCCTAGGGTTTCCAGAAAATATGTACGACCCTCCTTTCTGAGGTGTTCCAGCTCTTAATACTTGGACGTTGGGGCTGAAATTTGGACAAGAGGGTACGACCTCCTTCAGTGCACCTCCATAACCTCTTAAAGTGAAATTCCGAGAATTTTTTTTATTTTTGGCCATAGGGTTTCTAGGGTTCCGCAAATTTCTACAGATTTTTTGTTTTTAGGGTTTCTGCAGCTCTTTGAAGAAGCCTTCAAGATTACCTGTGTTTTTCTGACTTTCAAGGCTTATTGTTGGCAGTGATAAGCCCAACAAAACCTAAGTTTGGTAGCCTAACCTAGCCATTAGGTTTTCTATCCCAGTTGACAAGGGTTTGTGAAGAATCTAAAATTATGATGAACAGAACTATGATGGAAGATAAGCTTGATGAATCAAGCAACTTCAAGTTCTTGGAAGATAAGACTTCAAAGGAAGACTTATTGTAAAAGGTGACACTGTGACTACCTTCTTCATGAAGATGTCAGAGGACAAAGATCATCCAGGTGCCATTGGAGAAATCATATCAGCACCCTCAGATATGCACTTGTATATATATTATTTGTATCATTGTCATGAGGGTAATTGCAGGAGGAAGAAACCTTTTGTTGAAGTCATGGATCCAGAGGGATCTCAATGCATTCAAAGGAACAACACACTAGAAGTGAAGACTCCAAGTTTGATTGTTTTAATTGTCATTCCTCTAACCTATATTTCTAAAGTTTACTACATTACAAGTAGGTGTTGTAGTTGTGGCAACAATTCTTAAATTGTTTTGATTCTAGAGATGTATCATTATTCTTCTTTAGGAGATATTCTTGTTTTGGTTCCTCTTGTTTTCTTGTTCCAGACAGGTTAACAACAAAGGAAGATGTTTATCCTTCAGAGGGAGTCACTTGACTTCGGAAGGAGTCACTTGACTCAGAGAGAGTCAAAACTATTTGAGAAAGAGGAAGAATAGAACCATCATTGAGGCAACCAATGCAATAATGCATGATCAAAATCTTTCTATGATTCTATGGGCTGAAGCATCCATGACATAGTATATGTTCAAGACAAGAGTCTTCACCAGACTTTGAAAAACATAACTCCCAAAGAAGCCTTCATTAGAGTGAAGCCTAAGATTGAACACTTCAGGATATTTGGGTGCCCAGTGTATTTTCATGTACCCAAAGAGAAGAAGTCTAAGCTAGACCCTTCAGGGAGAAATGATACATTTATGGGATAAAAATGAATCTTCGAAGACATTCCAAATCTACATCCTTGGTCAGAGATGGATTGAGACAAGCAGAGATGGTGTCCTTGAAAAATAGATAGCCTTTCAAAGATCTAGAGAATCTCATATAGAGATTGACAGTGAGACAATACCTTCTCCCCCTTCAGCAGTTCAGAGGGAGACAAGCATTATTCCAACTGATCCAGTTGCTCCAATTGATATGTCCAAAGATATTGCAGTAGGGCATAAAAGGCTTGCCTAGGCTCACTCTGCAAGAGGAAGAGAAACATACAAGCCTCTCAAGGCACATCCCGAGAGAGCAGAGAGATTTTTTGAGCTATTATTCAATTCATGAGCCACTTCATTTTGAGCCTCCTTGTCTTGGAGAAGAAATAGGAGAACAGGTATGGAAAGATGCCATAACAGAAGAATACCAGTATATATTAAAGAATTATGTATGAGATATTGTTCAGAGACCAGAAGGGAAGTTTGTGGTGACTTCCAAGTGGATCTATAAGATCAAGCATGCAGCCGATGGAAGTGTCGAGAAATATAAAGCAAAATCTATAGCCAGAGGATTCTCACAAACAGAGGGAGTTGTCCATGATGAGACACTTGATCCAGTAAGCCCGATACACTTCCATTCGTACTACCATCCATGAGTTGGAAACTATATCAGATGGATGGATTCTTGATGAGTTTGGGTTTCAGCAAAAGTGTTGTTGATCCAAACCTATATTATTACAGTGTTGGTGACGAGAGCTTGATTTTGGTGACTTATTCAAAAAGCCTTGTTGTTGGATACAAGAAAGATTTGACTTCTGATTTCGAGATGAAGGATCTGAGTATGATGCACTACTTCTTGGGATAAGAAGTATGACAGAGGACCGATGAGATTTTCTCGAGTCAAGAAAAATATACAGTGGGAATATTAAAGAAGTTCAGTATGACAGAATGCAAATCCATGGTGATGGATTTGAAGAAAATAAATGATGATGATTAAGACAAGATTGATCCACAGCTGATTGGATTATTGATGTATCTGGTTAACACTGGACCTGATTCATGTTATGCAGTGAATGTACTTAGTCAATCCATGAGTCAACCGAGACAGACTCATTGGACAACAACGAAACATGAATTGAGATATCTACGAGGCACAATTAGATATGGCCTGAGATATGCCTCCAGTGAAGACTTGAGTTTGCAGGGATATGCAGAATGGACAGAAAGAATAGTGGACCGGAAGAGCACATCCGGTTGTTGTTTTACCATGAAGTTTTCCATGGTCTCCTGGTGCAACAGGAAACAAATCTCTGTGGCCTTGAGTACCACGGAAGTAGAGTATATATCATTGAGTATACGAAGCAGTGTGACTTCATAAGCTTCTGACAGATTTACTTGATCATGAGATGGATCCTACTACTATTCATTGTGATAACCAGAGCTGTGTGAAGCTCTCTAAGAACCCTGTGTTTCATGACATATTGAAACACATCGAGATAAAATATCACTATATCAGAGACACGGTGCAGAGGAAGACAACACACGTGCAGTATCTTCCTACCTATGAGCAGATCGCAGATATCTTCACCAAACCGCTTGCAAAGACAAAGTTCGAGTATTTCCATGAGAGACTTGGCCTAGTGGAGAATGCCTCCCTAGCTGTGAGGGAGTGTTGATGATTACAACTGTGTGAGACATCCTTTAGGACACAAACCTGAGAGAAAGCTCCTGAGATGGGTATGGTTCCTATCTGAGACAGAATTGGAACGTTGTGTTGGTCTCCTCCTTACAGAGAGTTGAGGAGAACTCCATATGATTCTCATGTGTAACACAGTGAGAAAGAAGATTTGATGAGTTAGACATGCTTGTGGCTAAGCACAGGTAAACGTGTGAATTCCCATCGTTTTCATCTCTGTGTGATAATATAAAATGGTAGCAAGGGATCCCACTAAACCTCAATATTGGCAATGATGTATCTTGCATATATGGGACACTTGAATATGAAAATCCCCTCTATCTCAATCTCGTGTAGATGACACAACTAACATATCCTATCCACCTATGGGATTTGGTGATTGGTCTCCACATAGCTGACGAGAACGTACCCTCAACTAGCTAAGTGGGATCTTGAGGTTGTGTAACCAATGCACCTAAATATACTTAGGATGGCCAAGGAGAGCATATGTTTGTTGCAACCAATGCTCAGAGTAGAATACCACTTTAGGGCCAAGACACTGTCGGACAAAGATCCAAGTGACCTAAATAAACAATTGATAAATGTCTTCCTTTACCTAAGAACATTATAGCACCATTTCAGGATTCATAAAGTATAATTTTTTTTTTCTATTGTGATAGATTGTTGGACAAATGATATAGACAATGTCCACTATTAGGTATCATGGTAACCTCATCACCAAACCTTTTTAGGGGCAATTCATTAGGAAAAAGAGAGAGGCACCATCTTGTAGAACTAGTATTTTAAGCCATTGATGAGTTGTGGCCATCTAATATTGTGCAGATAATTGCAAATGCAATACTCATGTGCATAGTTGAAAGGTAGTTTTGACAAACTAGTATAGCCATATTTCAAACCTTACCTTGTGTGCAAGCGTCAACAAATTGAAGGATTTTGGAAAACCTTATCGGATTGCAAAGTTGATGGAGGATTGACAAACAACTAGGTGTTTATCACTACTTGCAAGCCATTTAGCCCAAGTTTGGCTATGCACATTGCTAAAGTGATATGATACTTGATTTCCTTCATACTTCATTCTTCCTCAACAATTATGGGAGGTGAAGGTGGCTTTATGTCCCATTGCTATTATTGACTTGGGACTTCAATCCTAATTAGACATTGCAATTGATATGAGGTGTAAGATTCTTGATCATTTTTAAGATTATGTTAAATTTGGGATTAATTTCGTTGGAGGGATATAGAATGCTCTGATGAGTAAGATGGATTTGGCCCATGTTTGAAAGTGATCAATGAAAAAATTGACTCTATGTGAGAGTCGATTAATCCCATCATATACGAGACACCTTGATTTAAATCCACAAGTAATGGAGCATATACATGGATTTGACCCATGTTTGAAAGTGACCGATGAAAAAATTGACTCTATGTGAGAGAGGATTAATCATATATGAGACACCTTGATTTAAATCCACAAGTAGTGGAGCGTATACATGTGATGTAGAATAAGTTGAGCATGCATTTTCATGCAATATTGTATGCCTTCTATCCAAGATGATGGTTTGTTATTAAATAAAAAAACACACCCCCATTCCATGATAGAGAGGTGAAGGGATTTATAATTGTAGTGAACAATGTTTATGGTACTAGAGAAGAGACAACCATGATTTGCAATCAATTTGTATAATTTCCACACGTGGAAGACGAATTCCATTTTTGGAACAATGAGGGCTTGTAGGGTGGGTGTGTTACGAGGGATCCAATAGATTGGCATAAAACTACATGGAATCTATATTATCAAAAACTCCAATCCTAGGCATTGGAAATGTGTTCCAACATTTTGAAAACATTTTTTTTAAGAAATACCTCTAAAACACAATTGAAACATTTCAATAATATTTTGAAATTTTGAAACATTGCATCAACTGTTTCAATAGTCTTCAGTCATTTTAGTTGACATTGATTATTTCAATTGACATCTTGGTCGCTAAATGAAAAGAAAACTTATTTAAAAAAAAAAAGAATGTTAACACTAATTTCTTTATCAATCAAGTTATAAATAGAGGGCTTGGGCTTCTCTTAATGATAACACATTTTTGGTTATTTCCAAAATTAAAATCATAAACGCTATTTCTAAATTTGTTATCCCTTTGCTTCTTTTATATATATGAAAAGATGAATGAATAGGTTAGGGCTCTGGTGAAGGCTAGTAGTGAACAACATTTATGGTACTAGAGAAGAGGCAACCATAATTTCTGGTCAATTTGCATCATTTATGCACAAGGGAATTTTCATTTTTCAAACAATGGAGGGTTTGTAGGGTGGGTGTATTCTAAGTGATCCAACATACTAGTGCAAACTTCATTGAATCTATGTTACTAGAAACTCCACCCCAAGGTGTTGGAAATGCATTCCAATGTTTCCAAAACATTTCTCTGTACGAAATGCCTCTAAAACATGGTTGAAACATTTCAATATTGTTTTCAAATTTTGAAATGACATATCGACCATTTCAACAGAATTTTCAATCATTTTAGCCACTGTATGGAATTTTTAACCAACTTCTTAGTCACTAAAATGGAAAGAAAATGTTTGTTTTTCAAAAAGAATGTTAACACTAATTTCTCACTAATTAAGTTATAAATAGAGGACTTGGGCCTCTCTTAATAACTCTTTTTTTAGCTATTTCCAAAATTAAAAATCATGAACTTATCCCCTGGATTCATATATATATATATATGAAAAGATGAGTGATGAGATAGGGTTCTAATGAAGGCTAGGGTTTTGGGAGATGGAGATAGGAGACCAAAGGGCATAGTGAAGGTGTTGATAGAGTCACAGTTTTAGATTGGGTTGATGGACATGCTTAGAGAAAGAAAAAACATTGTATCCAAATTGTTGCTAGTTGAAGGACAATATCTCTTCCTAGTAATTGGATTATTGAAGATGCTATGTTAAGTTACATAGATGTGCAACAACTTCTATGAGAAGAATCCTCCAATGTTGAAGATGCTCCCATGGATTGGGGAGACATTGTATAAGGTCATACTTGGTCAAGTGAAAATCTCTCCATTAAAATGGGGCTTTTCTCAATCTTCTTTAAAAACTAGGAGGAAACATCTACACTTTTGGAGGCTCTATGGTGATGAGAGTTTATTTCTCTTTCCCCAAACTAATCAATTGTATTCGTCTTTTACAATTATTGATAGACAATTGTTATGGATTCAAATGGTAGGCCAACCTCTTCTTCTATGGAATTTAAAATATGTGGAAAGTCGTGGGTTCTTTGGGTGCTTTCCAACTTGCCAACACAGGAACCCTAAAGCTTGAAGAAGTTTCACATATTATGGTTCTCATGGACATGAATGCAAGCATTTTTGACAAAATAACCATGGAATGCGGGGATCTAACAAAGTAAGCAAGAGCTAGATTATGAGAGCATGCCATTCAAATGTCAATATTGTCATGAGGCATGGCATATCTTGTGAGACTGCTTCAAGAAAGCTTTGGCTTACAAGAAACAAACAACAATTGCAGGTTAAAGTGGACCAACTCATCTGAATGGGAGTATTAATGGAGATCCCCTTGTGGCAAGATTGACTACTAGTGGGACACTTGTTGATCCACTCTCCTCGGTTAATAGTTCAAAGGGATAGGCAAATGAAGAACTTGCCATAGATGAGATGCTAGTGACAAAGGAATTCGTGCCAATCTCCTATCAAAAAGTGTCCTTCCTCATCCGTAGTTTACACGTCATTGTGGTGGACACTCTTGGAGGCCTCTCCCAATGCATAGCATCCATCATATGCCTTGCACTTCTCATTGGATCATTGGATTGGCAATGTATGAGGCTTTAAATATCTATGGTTCATGGAGGCAGTTTCAACGAGCAACCTCGAGAAATATACCTATTACAATGGGGTCTATCAATTCATTTGAGGCCCCAAGGCATAGCAATGATGCCCAATGGGAAAAGGTAGAGTGTGACACAAGAGCAATGGGTGAGTTAAGATGATCCCCCTCCATTCCTTGACTTGTTTCTAGAATTGTGAGAGACACATGTTATGGATGAATCGATGGAGCATGGGCCAAATGGGTCCCCAATAAATGTACACCAATCAAGATCAAGGGACAATATTTCACTCACCTCTTAGAAATAATTTTCTCTATCTCATCCAAAGTATGGGGTTTGTGATTATCAACACAATCTAGACATATCATGGGTCCTAGGCTTGATTGACATGTGTTTTCCTTCCCAACATCGGAAGATAGCCTCACCCCAACATAAGATCATTTGGAGGATTTCAACATTTCAAGTCAATGATCAAATGTTTGTAGCTTTGATTGCATAAAAGGTAAGAGACAAAGGTTCATCCCTCTAGATCTCACCCTCAATTTTAGGAGGATGACCCATTGGGCATTTTTTCTAAATTTGAATCTGCAGCCCTATTTCTTAGTTGGCCACTTTTGTAGCATGAACAAGCCACAATGCTTTGATATTTTGTTTTTGGGCTCTTGTAGAGTTTAGCAAGGTCTATATGATCTTCTTTGAATCTGATCTAGGAAAAGTTATTTTTCATTTGTGACTTGTTTTTTGTGGACTCTCGGGAGTATTCCCAGAGTAGAACTAGACCCTTCGAAGTGTGAAGCAAATCTCCTTGTGGATTTGATGATTCAATGTAGCACAATTTAGTGCAGCACTTTTTAAATGACAACATGAATTTATTTTTGGAATATATATATATATATATATATATACCATATTGTATCTTGATTTTATAAAAAATTGGCATACCCCATTCAAAATTTGTATCCTGATCCATTCATGTTTCTGTATCTGTTCAACTTAGCATTGAATGCGTGCCTCTGACATTTGCTACATTGTTTGCTTCCACTAGTCATAAGATACTTTTCCATTTAGAGGAAATCAAAATTGTATGCTATTTTGTTATTTTTAATTTGGAATTTGAATGATGGTAATGACCTTTACATTTAACTTTTCAATGGTATATGCATACATTCATGTATGTATGCATGCATGGCATGCACCCCCAAACCCAAACAAACATGGATTTCGAAAATGGCTCTGCCACATCGGGACCAGCACCAGCATCTGTACCTGCACCCACAACTGGAACAATGAACCATGCATATCTTGATTATTTCCCACTCAAATAGAGATTGATTCATTTTTAACATGAAGTCATCATAACTATTTTACCTTGAAATTACTTTTTATACAGTGTCTTATATCAGAATTCAAACTCGTGAATGTTAAAAAGAGACGCTAAAAATGGTGCCATTGCTTAAGCTCCAATATTGATTCTAGTCTGTAGGTTTTCGTTTTGAAATCAAATCTAGGAGCTGTAGAAATTCTTACCTTTTGTTTAGATTAAGATGACTACTGCAAAGTCCAAAATAAAAGCGCAAGTTGCTGCTTGAATTAATCAATGATTATCAAAACACAATATCAAACCGATGACACAATAGCCAAAATTGTGCTCCATAGCACTATACCCAAGCTAAAGTCCAGTTAATCTAATAAGCTTGCCTGGCACCAATTACTTAGCAATACCCTAAGATTCTGACATATCTATAAGAACAAAGGCATATCTAGAAAATTCCAATGCAGTAGTACAGGAGTGAAAAAAAAGGAGGCCAAACCTAATCTATAATATACTGAAATACAAATGCTTGAACACCCGTATATTACAGAGATCTCCAATGAATTAGAAATTTTATATGATGAAATTTTATATGATGCTGATGAAATGGACTTGTTGTGACTATGACTGAACAGCCAATCTTTGAAGATGCTCCATGAAGATCTGAAAGCTCACATCATCCGTAAAAATAATATCTCCTCCCGGTGGAGGCCCCACATCTGAATTGTAAGTTGCAGAAGGATTCAACTTTGCCAACAAAAACCGTGCCTGCACATTTGTATGATGTAAAGATAATTGCAGAGAATAAAATCACTCTAACAAGGAAGAATACAAAGGAAATACTACCTTTTGAAGCAAATTCATCAAATGGAAATACCAGAGAAGAAAGAAAAACAAGAATTGAAAAGAAATTAGTAAATTACCTGTGACCCATGTTGGTCACAGACAACTACGCGTGGCATGGGAAAGCGCTCCTTAAGTATTGAATCGGCTTCATCTCGAGGGGCTTGCAATAACTGAGAAAATGCCTGTGAATTTGAAAGAGAAAAAGCAATTTAATAAATATTCAATTATGAGATTCCTTTACTTCAATCCATTTGTATTTGGTAAAGCAATCTAAATGTTTACTTTGAAATGCCACCTTCATTTCAGGTCACCTTTTGTGTCCACTTGGGAATGGCTATTTATTAATCTAACATACTAAGTGCAAGCAATGATAAAATAATTATTAATGATGCTGATTACAGGTACAATTCTAATCCTATTATCATACTAAGAACTCTACAATGTTGTAAAGTTACAATTTATTTACTGTCAGAAACGTTTTACTTTGGATGGAATCCAATACAATCATTAATGCACCTTATGTCAATATGACTCACGAGCTAAGGAATGCACAAAAACAAGCATAGGTCTACTTACAATCACTTGGGTGCAATACCATCAGTTCTAAAGAAGAAGAAACTTCGTATGCTTTTAACATGCAACATCTTTGTGTTTGAGTATATAGAAATCTAATGAGTACACTATAATCATTTTTGGGATTAAATTGATCAGACTTCTCATGTTTTCGAAGTGACCATGTCAAAGAGGTTCATACCTCTAACTCTCGTTAGAAAGGCTCCTGGCTAACTACTCAATCACAATCCTAGTAGTGTTAGCTTTCTTGTGGATCTTTGATGCAGGAGCATGAGCTCAAAGAACAAAATCATTATTAATTTGGAAGTCAAAATCAAGTTTACCAAAGAGAGTTGGTTCTCTTAATTATTTTTGCTGTTTTAATTAAATTTAGAGGTCAAACCAAATAATGGAACAAGGATTTTGAATCCTTCTTTGTAACAGAGAATAGAAGTTGTTTCGATTTCTAGGCTAGATTGTAGGATCTAGGGTTGAATAATGTAATTCGATCCAAACATAGTGGATCTGAGAAAACCGAAATTGTTTGTATTTAAGCCGATCGAGGCTCTTGTGTTCAGAGTCGAGAGTCGAGGATCGAGAGTTGAGAGGAAAAGCTTAGGATGTGGAACAGATTGATAAATCTTTGATTATCAATAAAAGAAATCGAATTTCACTTGGAAACTCTCACTCTTGGAGCCGATTGTGTATATCTGTTTGATCTCTGGTAGCAAGATATCTGAGTTTTTCTTATAGATTCATGCCAGGAGCTCATCCAAATTCACTGTGGAATGAATGTAAGTATATTCTGTGATTGAATTTAGTAAATCGAAGCTCTGTTCTAAATCTGAATTCTCTGTCAAATACTTCTGTGTCAGCATTATCATATCTGGAAATCGTGTGGTTTAAAATCGATCTAAGGCTAAGATCGACGATCACAACTCATTGCGGAGAAGGTAGACGCACACGGTTTAACATCGGCACCTGTACCCGTAATCCAAATCAAACACGGTATTTTTTTAAGTTTGAAATCCAATCTGGAATCGGAGGGCTTGTATTCATTGCAGAGATTAAAAGGTGCGGTGGTGGACCCTACTTTTGGCAGACCCGTAATCATATAGAATACACCTTGTTGACTGTTTGAAATCCGACTGTGTTTGAAACTTGGCATTACGTTGTATCATTAACCCAATCCCCACCGTAGATCTGCAGATCTAACGGTTACTGTTAGTCTGAAGGCCGAATAATAGTTCTGTGGGAATTCAGAAAAGGTTTTATTGATATCATTACTGCATTAATCTTACAAATACATATGGAAGATTATTGCATGGAAGCAGAGCAAGTGTAGGTCTCATACAGTAAATCAGGAGGTATCTACTGGTATATTAGGGAGAAGTTCACTGATTGACCAAGTATGGTGAAGGAGTTGCAAACCACTATGTCAATATCACAGAAGAGGAAAGAAACCACAATGGACTGATTGCATTCCAAGGTTGTTTAATAACAGACTGAAAATTAAATACAATCACTGGGGATTTGACAAGCTAAGACTAGGAAATAGCGAGAACATCTGAGGAACAATAAGACTACTTGCAGATGAGATCCCTGATTTTCTCTCACCGTTGGCTTTGAGAGGATAAATCAAATCAGTGTTCTTACAGTAAGCGCTGCCTCAAAGATATGACCTTTTGCAGAGTCTCAGACATGAACAAAAAAATAAGCTTAGAAGTGTACAGCTTAGTGAAGCATTTATTCATCCCTTTTCTTTGTACTTATGCTTCATTGGTAAGACAAACATTCCTTTGCACTATTTATCCATTGCTTTGGCTTTGACCAGAAGGGTACATGGCCACATCAACCTCTTTTATATGTTGCAACTTCGAAGACTATTTTATTTTTCACACTAATAGTAATTACAGGACAATACATGCATGATATAGGTATCAGAGTATTGAGGTACATTTAGGGCATTTGTTCAAGTAATCATATGGTGAAGGATCCAAAGCAACTTTATTGGTGCACTTCTGTTTATGTACTCAAATGTTTTTTATCCTGTTAATGTTAACGTGGCTTATCACAACTCGAAAAAATCAATCTCTTTCCAGTGAACTCATAATCAAATCAGCTTTCCCTTTTACATTAACAATAACATGCACTGCAATTTTGAAAAAAGTTGATTTCTTTCCAGACTAATAGGTAACCCGACGAGTTCATAATCAAAACAAATGAACTTATTAATTTTCCCTTCTTACATTAACAAAAACATATATTGCAATTTGCAACTTGAAGAGAAGCTCGTCTTTCCAGAGCATTTGGTAATCAAATGACCTTATAAGTTATAATTAACAGAGAAAGCAAAAATGTCCACAACTAGCAAAATGCACGCTCAGTCTGGACCTATGCTCTTATGACTGCCTTCTATTATAACTTGGGATACTTCTACAATCACATAGTACTGGTACATAATCATGTCAACTTCATATTTTCACCTTAAATGACCACCTAATTTGTCAAAATAATGGTGACAAAGGACAAAATATAGAGGTAGCATCCTTATTGGTGGTCTTGTCATACTGATTTTGCCATTGATTACAGGTCCTTTTGATCCTTATTGGTGACCTTTTATTGCTGTATCTAGGCATTTTCCCCATTAAGAGAAAATATATATTGCGACATAATAAGGGCTAATCTCTCCAAGAGTGTCTGGAAATATAAAAAGTGAAGAAATGAATGACTGAGAAGCACTCTTAACAGTGAATGCTTGGCCATATACAAATCCATGTTGCCATTGAAGGGTTGCACAAAAAGTAGTGTTGCAAAGCATAAGAAGAATTACATATTCTTTATCCAGCCAGGCGAGGCAATACAATACTTGGGGATTCTCTTTGAAATAGATCTTTCACCAAGCAATGGAGACGAATTTAGAGTAAATTCAGAGCCCGGTTACAAAAATGTTTTGGACAAGACATTATGCTAAGATAAAAATACTAGAATTAATTTTAGGAGTAGGTCACATCTTTTACTCCCATCTCTTTCATACAGGAAGGAGACTCAAAAAACTGGAGGAAATTCCTTTGAGATTCCCGTGGGGAAAACAAGGGGGAAAGGGGGTCTAACCTTAATAGCCTGGAATATTTGCAGTCTCCCTCCAGAGAAAAGAGATCTTAAAGATACAATGATATCCTTTCCCGTGGGGCAATTTTGTATGCGCAAAGTTAGACAGCAATGCATATACTCACACAAGGAAGAAAGCAAGTACAAAGGAGATTTCTATAAATGTACCATTTGTAAAATATATTTCACTAGATATATACAAGAGTATAAAATTGGTGGAAAGTAATCATATTTGACCAAGTCTCTTAACCATCTCTTTGACCAAGTCACCTATGAAATATTTTACAACAAGGTATGTTACCCCCTCATACTAGAGGCAACTAAGGAAATCATGTCTCGAGGCCCACAGGTAGCAGACAGGGAGTGTCGAGAGCCAGATTGACTAGCGTAGCCCTGCAGGGCCCCTCCTATTCATAGATGCACCACCATACATCACCGACAGCAAAGCAACATCCACCACACCAGCCTGGCCCCAGAGGATAGCAGGTCTTGCTTCATGAGGTAATAAGTCTGGTATCATGGTAAGTGTCACCCTAATAATTGAAGCATTTGAATATGTTGCAAATAATTCTTTCTTGATTACAGAACGTTTGCTTGGAAATTATACTCTTTTCCTTATTTAACCATGGTGAGTGTCATTCCGTCCTAGTAAGTTGGTCACCCTCGGGAATAGGGTGCTACTGGAGGGTTCCTTGAAGAGTCATCGTACTACTCTCGATCATACTTATCACCTTCCATACTTATCCCTTTTCATCTCCTCATCTTTTGGGATTTTCGGGTGCACTAACCCGAGAAGGGATTGTACCTCATTTCATGGGAAGAAGGGGTTTAAGGCCCAAAGGGAAATGTCGTTGGTAAAAGATAAAAGACAAATCATAGCCTTCTAGATACTCGCCCAAGAGGTCTTGAGAACAATGAAATGTTTCTCCTAAAAGAATTGAAAAACCTACAAAAGCAAACTCACATTATATAGATGTCCCGATTGTTGAGGTGTGTACACATATGTGGTGTCCCTTTCTTTCCATGCATATGGCACTCCGTGTACCTCTAGCTTCAAGTGACGTTGTGGTACTCTTTTCTTTCCATGTATTATAGTACCAAATTGTTTTGGACTTTAATTAATCAATGGCAATAAATGGGCTTGGAAAAAGGTTGCATTGAAAACAAAGGTGTAGCACACCCTCTACAAAGGCACTCATAAATGAGACAATACGAACTCTTGTATGTCATGAACCCCATGCCCGAAAGTCTTACCCCACTCCACCTCATATTCACACATGGCTTAGATAGGTTTCTCTCAGAAAACAAGTTGGACTTGGGGATTCACTGACCCAATAGGATGCCTTGACACCCCTCCCACACCTAAATTTGACAAATTGTATAAGGTCTTTGAGCATCTATTTAGTTTGAAAAGGGAAGTTTGATGCACATGTTTGGATGGTTTGATTATTAGATGTGGCTTACTTGCCATGATTCGTGTGACTTATGGACCCTTAGAGGGCGTATATGTTTGTCTTTGCAGGAACTTGCCTAGTGGAGAGGTATTCATGAGGAGATGACCTCATTCGGACCTTCATGAGGCTTTGGAGCCCAAAGATGGATGCAAAGACCCCACCTTTGGGGCAGGCTGGTGATTAGCATTTGCACAGTGAAGAATGAGGTCGTTTCCTTGGGAGGCACCCTAGCATGGTAAACGATGGGCTGCCACCTTCTCCCACCAGGACGCTAGCCTTTGGAAGCTTGGACATCACCCTTGTAGCCCATGACGTCACTAGGGCTTGATGGAGATGATGACGGAAGTCTGGGATGTGACATTTGGCACGTGTGATGGTGATGAGTGGCCTTTGGATGCCTAGCGCCACACTTCTCCAGCCTAGTATCACCTTGTGGAGCCTTAGGTCACCCTAGAAGAGCATGACGTCACCCTTTAAGGGATATTTTGATGTAATTTTATTGAATTTTAAGGGAAAAATGTTAAGGTCGACCCTTCTATTTTTTCATTGATATTTTTAGGGGAGAGGTTATATAAATACACCTTCCCAAATTCATTTTTAGACATAAGACTCCTCTCACAAGGGAGGTAGATCTGAAATTTTCACCCTATTGGAGCTATTGGCTGAAATTACTAGTGCGCACCTTTTGGAGGATTGGTTTGGATGCTTCTTGGATTATTTTTGGGTGAAATTTATGCAAACTAGGGTTTTGATGCTTGATTACTCTTGGTGAAGTAAGTAAAATCTGCAATTCTCATCTCATATTTGGAATGTTTATGGTATATTTTACTTTTTCATGTTGAAGATTATGAAATTGCTTGCTTGAAACCCTAGGAGTAAGGAGCATAAGGTATTTCTTCCTTTCTCTATATTTGCATTTTGTCAAAATTGCTAAGAAGATCTTGACTAGATAGACTTCTAAAGCCCTAAAAGTGCTAGCACTTTAAAAGTTTTGTTCTAGAGCTTGTTGCAAATATTTTTTTTAGTGTCCAAGGAGAAGAGGAACTCGCTAGAGCCCAAAAGAGCTTGCACTCTAGCTAAGACTCCATCTTTGACATTAGAAGCTTGAGGCCTTGAAGTGCCAACACCTCAAGACTTTATATCTCCATCCTTAGACCATTATTATCATTTATCTCTCCAAGTTATTTGTTGCTGTTGTAATTGACTCCATAAGCCCAAAAGGCGCTGATTTCTATTGCTCTTGTGAAGGATTGATCAAACAAACACTCAAACTTCATTATCTCAAGCTTTTACTAACTATCTCTAACCCTAGCATAGCATAAATTACTAATCTACTTGCTTCTGTTGCAAAACATTGCTACAGCCATACTAACTGCTGTAATTTTCTGCATACACTAATCTAACTCATAGTTAACATACTCAGAATTTGCTTGTGACAATTGTTAAATAATCCACTTGATATATGCTTAATTTTCACTATCTTTTCTTGCAATTCTGAGCACTAATTCTTGTGGCTGTTACAATTTACTCTTGGCTGTTATAAACCGTCATCTAACTGTAATTTTGTTTCAGCCATCATATAATTGCAATGTCTATTGTCTATTGAGGTCCTATTATCATAATTGTATTTGGAAATTGCTATATACATGCTATATTGTTCTTGTTCCGGGAAGGTACACCAATTACTCTTGTTTGCCTCAAATTCTCGGACATAGACATTCTTGACTTGGGTGACCAGTGAGAGGGGGGTATATCTTAACCATATCCTTAGTCTACCCAGCCCTTTAGGTCATCGGGGACGCCTCCCTTGGGTTGGACCTTCATCCATCCCTAAAAGTGGGGATTTCTCACTGAGGTGACAGTGGTGGGATTTCTTGTTATTATGCCAATTTCATCTACTTGTCTTGGGCTTTGGACAAGTACAAATTGTGCGATAACAAGGTAGATGAAACAAAAATATAAAAGAGAACAAAACAAAATAAAAATATAATACATATTTGAACCAAGTCCACTAGACGAGAACCAGAAAGGCCAAACCACCTAGAAGCACATGACTTGAGGGTTGTTGAGAATTATAGCTCAGACAGGAACTTCCACACAGGTTATGTGTCAGCATGTGGGAAGTAGTTCGAGATATTTTCGAAAAGTAATTTTCAAAAAGTAATTCTATTTAGGAAAAGTAAATTATATTTTGTAATTCACTTTAGTTAAAAAGTGAAAGTCTTATTTGTAACAATTGAGTGTAAAAAGTGTATTTCATGCATGCATGACTTAGACTAGGAGTAATCTCAGAAATAGATTAAGGTTTTGGTCTCTGCTAAAACTTTAAAGACGAATCAAGATAGAGAATTCAAACACACATGAATAGTTGAGCAAGTTGAGAGAGAGAGAGGGAGAGAGAGAGAGAGCAAGGATTCAGGCAGGGGCAAATCCGGGCAGCAGGAAGCAGTCCATACAAGTGTCGTACAGTTTTGTACAGGTGTGTGGACGTCGGTACAGTCGCACAGACAAGCCATACAGGCTGTCTTGTAGGTCGTCCAACAATTTTCCGTTATTTCTGGTTTTTTCTAGCAAGTTGTGAAATATCCCTGATCCGGCTGATCAAGATATTTGCTACGATCCTACTGCTCCTACGTGCAGATCTGATACTCTGGGGGTTTCTGGATGCGTTTTAGGGTTTGATGTAGATGATCTTTGTTTATAGTGTTTGCATGT
>ML779490.1:631544-648927 GCA_009831015.1 Picea engelmannii | reverse complement strand
TTTATT
Organism: Picea engelmannii; assembly: GCA_009831015.1. Lineage (NCBI taxonomy): Eukaryota > Viridiplantae > Streptophyta > Pinopsida > Pinales > Pinaceae > Picea > Picea engelmannii. Next base: position 648,921 of record ML779490.1, on the reverse strand, counting down.
ATTCCTTGATTATATCACTTTATTAATTAATTAATCATTTTGCCTGTAAAAAGTGATTTATCCATCCTAATGGCTTCTCCGGCCACTAAAAGTCACTTCTCATCATCTTATCCTATAATACTCTTCCTCCCGATTCCGATGAGCTATTACACTAATATGTTTCTCCGAGTAATATGCCCATTATGACCTTCTTAGTGAATTTAATTAAGATATGACCCATAATAACTCAAAATTACGGAAATCGTCGGAATGCAACGAAACCAAAGCCCAGTTGTGCGGAATGGATCCTGATGATGAACGATACAAGTCGGGCCCAAATAAACCCCTCAATATCTCCCGAACTCTCTGTCACCCCTATCTGGCTACTCGGGCAGGCATAACACTCTGAAATGTTGTAATGTTATAATGTCCCAAAATGGGGACATTACAAGTTGTTCAAGCTCAATTCAAGGTGATTTCAATAACCACGCAGCTACTAGTTTTAGGCAACTTGTGGAGGTTTCCTTATAAGTTTTTCAAATGAATGAAAAGCTAAGTTTAAAGGAATAATTACCTATGTATGTCTGAAATTGATTTTTTTTGCTTCTATTATTTACTTTCTAGCTATTGTGTGATTAATGCTATGGTCTGAAATTTAATTTCAACATTAATTAAATTCAGCAATTACTTTTTTAATTGAGATCATAAGGACTTTAGTCACCTAGGGCTTGCGATTTTCACATAATATCAGAGCTTATTTCTCTGATTGAGATTCTCTAGGATTTGCAACGATAAATCAACTGCAAGTAAGGATCAGCAGTAAGAGGGTTTCAAAGTTTCATTCTCAGATTTGGGAGTTTGTGCACAGATCTCAAAGATGGCATCAGCTAGCCTCAGGTTTGAAGACAGTTTGGATGGTGCCTCCAATTTCTTATCATAGAAGCTAAGGGTTACACTCTTACTAGAAGAGAATGATCTCTGAGATATTGTAAAGGATGTTGCTACTCAACCTACAAATCCACGGCAGTTGGTAGCTCACAACAAGAGGGAAGTGAAGACCAAGCGGATGATCTTGGATGCCATAAAGGATCATTTAATCCCTCATATATCTAAGAAAAAGACAATGAATGAGATGTTCGATATCTTGGTGAGTCTCTACCAGAGTGAGAACATAAACAGGGAGATGATATTGCGGAACAAACTTAGATCCACAATGATGACCAGATCATACACAGTCACCACTTACCTTATGAAGGTCACACAAGTTCGTGATCAGCTTGCAGTAGTTGGGGAGAAGGTTGCAGATACAAAGCTAGTGAACATGACACTGAATGGATTGTCAACTTCATGGGAACCATTTGTAAAAGGTATTTGTGCTCAGGAGAACCTTCCTAACTTTGAGAGTCTTTGGGATGACTATATCCAAGAGGAGACTCGAATGGAGTCGAAGGCTGACAAGAAGGATGGTGATGAGAACCTAGCTCTATTTGGTCCGTCAAATATGGGCGGAGGTAAAGGACCCATCAAGGGTAAGAGAAAGAGTGAGGAGTCAACCTCACAACTAGGAAAGAAGGACTTGAATAAAATTGAGTGCTTCAGTTGTGATAAGCACAATCATTATGCATCACAATGTCCAGATAACAAGAAGGGTAAAGGGAACAACAACAAAAGCAGGTAGCAACCTCTGCAAAAACTCAAATGAATGAGTTTGTTGTAAAGTTCGAAAAGGATTTCTCGTTGGTATCTTTCCTTTCTATCAACACAATTCCAAGGAATGCGTGGTATGTGGACAATGGGGCATCTCGACATATGTCATTAACACGAAAGTGGTTTTCTAGTCTGAAGAAGCAGGACTGAGGAGTATAGGTTGATCTTGGTAATGATGTCAAGTACCTAGTAGCAGGAGTTGGTATTGTTCCCTTCCATCTTGTTACCAACCCACTTTTGGGGCTAACTAGAGAAAAAGTTTCTCCATGATCCACATTTCAGACAACAAATCCAATGATGCCATTCGGGACTCTCCACAAACAATATCTTGCAAATGCCTCCTATCCATGCTAAGCTCAACTCACTCATATGATATGGTGCATTTACACACACAAGTACATCATCCTGACACTTCATATCAACTGATAATGTTAATACTTAAGGCATGAAAATGGTGATCATGGATTGATTTGGATTATGAATCATGATGCTTTGGAGTTATGATTTTTTCCTGGTCTCACCTTGGTGGTTATTATCATTTTCTAATCGAGTGTTGTCACGCCTGGGCAAAGTTGTACTACTAGGGCGCCTTAATGGGGATAATGTGTCCATATCCCTTACCATAAATGACATTTTCCATCTATCACCTATTTGTTGTCCTTTCTTTTTGGTAGGGTGTTACATGGACCCCCAAAAGATTTGTGTCTCATAATCCCATGAGAAGGGGCTAGAAAGCCCAAGGTTGATGCAACTTTATAAAAAAAAATGATATCGAAAGAGTAAAAGCCCCAATTCAAAAATGCGGGGAAAAGAAACAAATAAGAAAAACAAAGTTTTAAAAATCAATAAAAATGAAGAAGCATGAGCTCCAACCCATCGCTAAGAGGCCATCACCCCAAGTCCTATGCAATGAATGCATATCTTACAAAAGGACTTAGCAAATTAAATGTTAAAAGCCATAAAAGGTTAAATCTATAAAGAAAAAGGAAAGCAAGGGTTTGGAAAGACACAGTGCCAAGGAAAGGGTATCTCATTTCCTAAGCGCTCCCTCTATAAAGTGTGATGTCCCGTTCCCAAGAGTAGGCCAGCAGGGAGTGACTTAGTAGTCTATATGTTCCCGTAGACTATAGTCAGGCACAAACAGGGAACAAGATGGAGAAATAAGGAGGAATTGATGGCTAAACGATGAATTAAGCCAAAATACTTAGGAAAAGTCACTTAAGCCTAAGTCAACGAAGAATTAGAATGAAAAGGTGTAAAGGGGGGCTTAATTAATTAATTAATCACTTTAGGAGGAAAGGCACCTAGCTTAAGTGAGGTCAATGGTGAATTAGATGGGGAAAGGTATAAAGGGAGGAATTTGACCTAATTCCTCATTATGCATTGTTATGATTTGATGTTGAGAGTTCCCAGAGGAGGAGAGCCAACCTTACTGTTTTGTGGATTTTTGGAGGAAACCACCACCCTTGATCGGTTTCGATGTTGAGAAACACACCCTAGCCCATCGGAGATACCATCCAGGTATTTCACCGTACTTTTCAGGAGTATCCATTGCAGAGTGCGCAGCTCAGCCAGTGAGGGCGCAAGTCAGTTTGAGGGTTTGGAAAGTTGCACGAGATTCGTATCCAGATTGCAATTTCCTTCCAACCCATTTGAGTTCCAGCCAGGGCACTTCTATTGAGCCATCCATCGTCAAATTCTGACGATGGAATATTGCAGATCGACTCATTCAGCCATTTAAGGCGCAGCTCTTCCGGACAGACATTTGGTGTTGCATGCAGAGTTTCAGAGCAGATTCGGACAAATCCTTCCGACCTATTTCCTTATTTGGCGAAACGATCATTTTGAGCCATATAGCAGCAGATTCCGTTGGTGGAATCCTTTGAGGCGCATCCAGTGTCCCAGGAGGGGCGCAAACCCCCCAAGGGTCCAAATCCAGTGCCTCAGGGGTCAGATCCGAGATCCGACAGACATCCATTTCAGTCTAGAGACTACGGCGCTTCTATTGGAGCAGTTTCAAGTGCATTCCGACGGTCGATTCTTCAGAACAAGTTTTCCAGCTGGTAGCGGTTACCGTACTTCTCCGGAATCGCATATTTTTGTTGATCTATCCGTGCATGCATCAAATCTGCTATCATCTTCTGATCACGGGTATTTTGATGTTATTTGTTTGTATTCTAGTGACGATCCATGAGATCTAGATGACAATTATTTCTATATTTCAAGTATGCTATTGTATTTCCATGCTTGAGTCGCATAATACATATATTGGGCAGTTGATGTTCTTTACTTCCGCATGCATCCTTTATATATTGTTTAAACCATAAATATGCAACATGCACATGCAATAACTAACATGCACTCGCAATAACTAAAGAATATCTCAAACACACGACTGAAACACATCCAGAAACCCCCAGTGTATCAGATCTGCGAGACAGAGCATTAGAACAGTAGCAAATATCTTGATCAGCGGAATCAGGAATATTTCAGTGGTATCAGAGCTTTAGTCCTCCCAGCTTGTGACTAAAGACAATGAATACAACAGAAGAATTAGATGGTCGTGAACATGTAGGTGACGAATATGTCACTTACAGCAGGCGCAGGGAAAGAAGGGATAGGCCTAACTTTCCTCCCTTCCCTCCCAGTTCAAAGGAAGAGGAAGAGGCACACAGAGAAGCAGAGAGAAGAGCAGAGCACGAAGCAGAGAGGAGGCTAGGTGACAGATATGTGCGACCAGAGGGCAGTGGTAAGGCCCCCGCAGATCCAGACGTAGCCTTCATGCAGGTTATCAGTGATATGCTAGCTAGTCAGCGGACCATGTCTCAGTCTTTGGCTCAGGTAGCGAATAGACTGGCTATGGTAGACATTCCGGGCACACAAGCCACACATGCAGCACATGGGAACTCGGGGGCAAGCAGTAGACCCCAGTCACCCACTCGCACATATACCTCTGCAAGTAGGATTCCATGGCCATTGTTTCCCAATTTCCAGAGGGCATCCCCGATAGCAGCATAGATATCGATAACACAAAGACCGCCCACTCAGGCAGAGGACATTGCAGAGTATCAAAGAGAGTATGCAGCCTTGGGCCACGACTTTCATCAGGATATCACCTTAGTTGAGTATTGTGGACTCAGACTCAGGAACCGTCCTAGAGAGCCACAAAGGGGAGGGCAGTAGCAACAGGGGCATAACATTGACTTCATCCGAAAAGTTGGTAAACTCACCATACCTTCTTTTGATGGATCATCCAAATGCACTACCAGAGCTTGGGTACAGAAACTAGACACCTACTACAAGCTCAACCAGATGACCGAGTCAAAGGCCATCAGTTTCGCCACCCTACACTTGGAGGGTGAGGCACACGAGTGGTGGTATCACGGATTGGTGACATTGGGTCACAATCGTATCACCTCCTACAGAGATTTCACAGAGAGACTCATGGATAGATTTGATAGGAGGGATCCAGAGATCCATTTTAGAGATCTAGCCCAGTTGTGACAAACTGGCACAGCAGAGGCATTCATCTCAGAGTTTCAGAGGGTAGCAGTGGCAATGACAGACATATCTGAGCCCCGATTGGTCATGCTATTCACAGAAGGGCTCACAGAACCCTTGAGAGGATGGGTGAAGGCTTACCAGCCTCATACCTTGCAGGATTCCATCCGGTGCACTAGAGATTTGGCGGATTCAGTGCCAAAAACTAAACCCTTTGTACCACAGAGAGACAAGGATCAGAAGAATCTTCTAAGGGAATGGAAGGGCAAGCCCAAGTTGGATGATGATACGCGATGGGAGTTGATGAGGAAGAAGCTTTGCTTCTCCTACAGAGACCCTTGGGTCCCCGGGCATAGATGCATGGGGAAGGGACAAATCCATTATATTGAAGTGGAATCAGGCAGTGAGGAGGAGGATGAGGATATTCAGGCACTGACAGAGAGTGATTCAAAGACTGAGACCACTCATGAGTTAGAGCAGCAGTCGAAGAAACCTCAGATACCGGCAAGGGCACAACCCCAGGAGGAGGCAAAACCTCGTAGAGAGGTGAAAGGGGGAACCATAGCCACCCTTTCAGGAGTACCCAGGTACAACACTCTCAGGCTCAAGGGCCTTGTACAAGGGCAACGCATGACAGCTTTAGTTAATGGTGGGGCCACCCACAACTTCATAGATGCATCCTAGCCAGGAGGGGGTTACACACAAAGGAGTTTGAGGGATTCCAAGTGGCAGTGGCTGATGGATACACGATGACATGCTTGGACATGATCCCTGACCTTGAGGTCAAACTAGGCAACTACACCCTGACTGACACATTCTATGTAGTTGACCTATCCGATATTGATGCCATGTTGGGAGTACAGTGGTTATATTCATTGGGGGAGATTGGGTACAACTATCAGACGTTGACCATGAGCTTCAGAGACGCCAGTGGATCGAGAGTTGTGCTGAGAGGCATGTCTACAGGGGCACCTCGAGCAATATCGACAAAGAGGATGGAGAGGATCTTTCGTCATGGTGATGTGGCTTACGCAGCAGAGTGTTGGATCACCACGCGAAAGGACTCAGAGGGTAGAGAGCAATACCATCCACAGATCAGAGAGCTTCTAGGACGTTATGAGCCAGTATTTGGACCGATACCACCAGGGAGACCACCAGACAGGGGTTTTGAGCACATGATTGAGTTAGAGGCAGGGGCTACACCGGTGATTACAGCACCATATAGGCACCCCAAGAAATTTAAGGATGAAATTGAGAAAGCAATCAAAGAATTGCTCGCTATGGGGCACACCAGGCCCAGCAAGAATCTGTTTGCATCTTCAGTCGTCTTGGTACTGAACAAGGATGGCACATTACGGATGTGCATCGATTATAGAACGCACAACAAGAAAACGATCAAGAATTGTTACCCCATCGCACGCATATATGAGCTGATGGATGAGTTACATGAGGCAGTCTTCTTCACTAAGATTGATCTAAGCTCAGGATACCATCAGATCAGCATCAAGGAGCAAGACATTGAGAAGACAACGTTCCGATGCCATTTCAGACACTTTGAGTTCTTGATCATGCCGTTTGCATTGATCAACGCACCAGCCACTTTCCAGTCTTGCATTAATCATATCTTTAGAGGACAGTTGAGGAAGTACCTTTTGGTATTCTTCGACGATATATTGATCTATAGTAAGACATGGGATGAGCATTTAGCACATTTGGGGGAGATCTTGGATATTATGCAGGCACATTCTTTATATGCCAAGGAATCCAAATGTGAATTTGGCATGAGAGAACTACTGCACTTGGGGCATATCATCAGTGGGTAGGGAGTACAGGTTCACCAAGAAAAGATCAGGGCCATTGTGGATTGGCCAATACCCAAAAATCTCACGGAGCTGAGAGGATTCTTTGGGTTATGCAATTACTACAGGCGGTTCGTCAAGGGTTTTTCACAGCTGGGAGCACCACTCACAGATTTGACCAAGAAGGGTGCTTTTCATTGGACAGAGGAGTCACAACAGACATTCAATTAAATGAAGGAGGTTATGAGCACATGCCCTATTCTAGCCCTTCCAGACTTCTCGCAGTCATTTGTCTTAGAGTGCGACGCATCAGGGGTGGGGATTGGAGCAGTCTTGATGCAGGGGGGGGCACCCCATTGTGTTTGAGAGCAGAAAGCTCGACGAGTCGGAGAGACTCTATCCTATTTACGACAAGGAGATGCTAGCGATCATGCATGCCTTAACCAAATTCAGACAGTATCTAGTTGGCAGCAGGTTTGTAGTGAACACTGATCATAACAGTCTCAAGTATTTCCTTGATTAGAAAGACCTCAGTGAGAGGCAGCAGAAGTGGGTCTCAAAGATCCAAGCCTTTGTCTTTGACATTGAGTATGTCAAGGGAAAAAGGAATATCGTGGCAGATGCCTTGTCCAGGAGGCCTGCAGGATGTTCGATGATGGACATTTGTACAGATTGGAAAGCTCATTTGTTGGTGGAATACTCCAAAAACAAATTTGCTTGTGATGTGATGGACGAACAAGTGATTGATGATAGATACAGGGTTCTTGATGATGTCATTTTCTACAAGGACCGGATCTACTTGGTTCCAGAATCCACCCTGAAGGGAAAAATTCTGAAGGTATGTCCTGATTCGCCTACAACAGGGCATCAGGGGTACTTCAAAACATATAGGCAGATCAAGGAGAGATTCTCATGGAAGGGACTCAAGGATGATGTGTTGAAACACATACGAGAGTGCACGACTTGTCAGCAGAACAAGTCTGAGCAGACACACCCCGTAGGGCTACTACAACCTCTACCCATTCCAGAGCAGAAATGGGAGAGCATTTCCATGGATTTCATTACAGGCCTCCCTAGAGTGCAGGGCAAGGGACTGTATAGTTGTGGTGGTCGATAGACTGACCAAATTTGCACATTTCTTCGCCATACCCACAGACTACAAGGCCATACAGGTAGCAGAGTTGTTTTTTAGGGAGGTATTCCGGTTGCACGGGTTACCCAAGCAAATAGTCAGTGATAGGGATGGGCGCTTCATCAGCGCATTTTGGCAGGAGCTTTTCAAATTAACAGGCACAGAGCTAGCCACGAGTACCAGCTACCACCCACAGACAGATGGGCAGACAGAGATTGTCAACAAATGGGTGGAAGGGTATCTGAGGAACTATGTGGGGGGACAACAACGCACTTGGGTGAGATGGTTACATATGGGTGAGTATTGCTACAACACAACTTACCATATGTCTACCAGGATGTCACCGTTCAGGGAATTGTATGGATACGATGCACCCTCCTTTATAGAGACTGTGTTTGGGGATAGCAGGGTCCCAGGAGCCAAGGATTGGGTGGAGGAGAGTCAAAGGATTCTTCAATCATTAAGGGAGAACTTGCAGTCAACTCAGAATCAACAGAAGATATATGCAGACCGACACAGAGTTGAGCACGGTTTTGAGGTAGGGGATTTGGTTTTTCTACGATTACAGCCATACCGATAGTCCTCCTTGAAGAGGAGCAGAGCAGAGAAGTTGAAGCCGAAGTTCTACGAGCCATACAGAGTCATCAGGAGGGTAGGCGAGGTGGCATACGAGCTAGAGCTACCGGAAGGTAGCAAGATTCATAACGTCTTTCACGTCTCTTGCCTTAAAAAGGCTGTGGGACAACAGGTTAGCATTTCAGAGGAGTTGCCACCCTTGGATGAGGAGGGTCAATTGGAACTAGTGCCAAAGGAGGTACTAGAGCAGAGAGAGCGCAGATTGAGGAGCAGGGTCATCAGAGAGTGCTTGGTTAGATAGAGAGGTCTTCCAGTGGAGGATGCCACATGGGAGGGAGAGCATATCTTACAACACCCAGGATTGATGTTGCTTAAGGACAAGCAATCTCGGGAAGGGAGGACTGTGATGTCTCGTTCCCAAGAGTAGGCCAGCAAGGAGTGACTTAGTAGCCTATATGTTCCCGTAGACTATAGTCAGGCACAAACAGAGAACAAGATGGAGAAATAAGGAGGAATTGATGGCTAAATGATGAATTAAGCCAAAATACTTAGGAAAAGTCACTTAAGCCTAAGTCAACGAAAAATTAGAATGAAAACGTGTAAAGGGGGGCTTAATTAATTAATTAATAAATTTAGGAGGAAAGGCGCCTAGCTTAAGTGAGGTCAATGGTGAATTAGATGGGGAAAGGTATAAAGGGAGGAATTTGACCTAATTCCTCATTATGCATTGTTATGATTTGATGTTGAGAGTTCCCAGAGGAGGAGGAGAGCCGACCTTACTGTTTTGTGGATTTCTGGAGGAAACCACCACCCTTGATCGGTTTCGGTGATGAGAGACACACCCTAGCCCATCGGAGATACCATCCAGGTATTTCACCGTACTTTTCAGGAGTATCCATTGCAGAGTGCGCAGCTCCGCCAGTGAGAGCACAAGTCAGTTTGAGGGTTTGGAGAGCTGCACGAGATCCGTATCCAGATTGTAGTTTCCTTCCAACCCATTTGAGATCCAGCCAGGGCGCTTCTATTGAGCCATCTATCGTCAGATTCTGAAGATGGAATATCGCAGATCGACTCATTCAGCCATTTAGGGCACAGCTCTTCCGGACAGACATTTGGTGTTGCATGCAGAGTTTTAGAGCAGATCCGGATAAATCCTTCCGACCCATTTCCTCCATTTGGTCAATGATTTGGTCAATGATTTCCTCCATTTGGTCAATGATTTGGTCAATGATTTCCTCCATTTGGTCGATGATTTGACCAGCCTTTGCCAACTAGTCATGTCTTATTCCTAGTTCCCCTACGGTCCTCTCCCCTATACTTCCCCTAAGGTTCTATCCACCATTAAGCCATTAGTGAAAAGTGGATCATCCATATACTCTACCATTTCCTCCCCTGCCTCCAAGTTCTGCAAAACCCTAAACCTGCATTCTCTCTTCTCTTCATCCTTCTTTCATCTCCAAAATCCAAATCCTCTTATCAACAAACTTCCTAACTTGTAGAGGAGAGATACACGGCAAGAGAGCACCCACCCCCCCTCGCCCTCGCTCTTGAAGCGCGCTCCCAAAGGGAGCATTCAGGAAGCGCGCTCATGCTGATGTTTTTGTAGATTCGAGGAGTTATTCTTACATTGGCCTTGGTGTCGAGCATGTGGGAATCTTTGTTGGCACTCACATTGCATTTTTTATTTTGTGAAAACCCTTTTTATGTAGAGTGGGGCTTGGAATTGTTATTGTTGGGGCTTGGCACCCACTTAGAGGAATAAACAATTCTAATTTAATGTTGAGTTTAGAAGGGGCTCCTAAACTCACTCATTAGACTCCTATAAAAGGAGAGGCAATGTGAGAAGGCACCACACATCTTATCTTGTCATTACGGTGTTGGCATGAGTGAGTAAGCACTCTTTCCAAGAAGATTGGGGTGGCAATTTCAGCAAGGAAATTCTTCACTTTGACAAATCTGGTCTAGGGTTTCTGGTCTTTCTTTCTCTCTTCATTCTTTCAGCCTAGAAAGGACAGTCGCACGTGTGAGAAAGGACAGTCGCACGTGTGAGAAAGGACAGTCGCACATGTGAGGAAGGACAGGCCACATGTGTGAGGGAGATAGGATGCACATGTGAGGGAGACAGCCGCACATGTGAGAGAAGAAGATAGTCACATGTGTAGGACCCATACGTATCTATACGACGCATTTATTGCAGGTTGTACCACACATGTGGACCGTACAGCAGCCACAGGCATGCCGTACAGCTATGATGTTAGCCAAGTACGACTGTGACATCAGCAGGGCCATACAGCAGAATTGTAAGTTGGAAGGGTTTTCCGGAATTTTGCTGAAGTTGTAAATTTTGCTGAGAGGGCTGTTTTTGTCCTCATAATCCTCAATCTGAAAATTTTACTGGATAAATATTTTGTGTCTTTTGTGTATGAATGATTTTTCTTTGATCCTTGTGCTTCCACTATAATTTTGTCATTATTTCAGTGTAAAATTATTCAGTGATAACAGCCCTAGTTTAATGTTTGAGGTCACTTGGATGTAATTTTCAGATCTGAAATTGAATGCATTGAATTCTTAAAATTTTGCGCTCCCATCTAGGAGCGATTTCAGGGAGCGTGTTCCCGAGGGGGAAAATTGTTCCCTGCCAAATAACCTCCAAATAGACCCCTTCAGGTGTGAAAAGATGCCAAATGAAGTAGGGCACTTCTTCAACAAGCTGCCAAGTGTAATAAATAGGGTCAACAAGCCACCTGAATGGTTAAATCATCCTCAACATGTGTACACAAAGGTTAATAACCATAGTCCACCTCTAACAATCCTTGAATGACTAAATCACCATGAACATGTGTGCCAATGAGGGGGTGCACTCCATCAAAGTGTTGTACCATGCAAATAAAAGTTCTCCCTACGAAAACCCCTCCATGATCCCAACAAAACATAAAGCCCAACCTAGGGTGCACCACCAGCAAGGGATCATTACATCAAAATACATCATCCAATCTTGGAAAAAGGATAAATCACCAAAATATATGTAGTGCCTCCCTTTTCTAATTCAGACTTAGAAAAAAAGTACATCAACAAGGGTACTATCATCATCAGACATATTTCCCTCTAGGTGATGTCTAGAAAATCCCACAAAGGCAACATGCATCACCCCATTGTAGAAACATCATAGATGAAAGTGACATAAGAAAGTGCTAGCTCCATCCAATCATCAAGTATGCCCCCCATCACACATCAAACACAGGAGAAACATGTAGAACACCCCCTCTTAGTGACAAACAGCAATCATAACATCAACTTATCTAGTCACTAGGGTGCTCCATGAAGAAGATAACACATTTTTATCTAGCCAATTTTTTATGATTGATGTTATATGTGTACTAAATGGTTGATGCTTTAATGATCATCCCTAATCCAATAGTTAAATGATCTTATATCTATGTTTTCATGTTTTTTGCTATTGATTCGACATTCTACATGTTTTTTATATATATGCATCAAAATATATTAAAATATGTATTATATAAAAAATGCTCCTGTTCCCGAATATTTTTGAAAATTGTGCTTCCCTCTCCTGCTCCCTGCTCCCAACAGCCTTGGAGGAGAGAAGCTTCTTAAGAAGAAGTTTTTCTTTTATGTTTTTTGGTTGTAGTTGTCAATCAAGCTTTAATAATTATAATTGTAGCCTTAAGAAGGGGCATTAGAGTATAACACACCCATATGACCTAATGTAATGAAATGAAATAAAGGAGCTTTATCTAAGTGCTTTAATATTTAAGAATGATAGACATTAAGTTTAATAGGGGTAATTAAGAGAAGACAGTTGGGATATGCAACTACCAATGAACCAAATAAAGGAGAATCGATGTCAATGTACTTGATGATTCCACCATTAATAAAAATGCTAGTTTTTCGATTCTTCCGTTCCTATTTCTTGTGATGCATAGTTAATTCATAACAACAAATACAAAAAATAGATCATATATTCCTTGCAGAAAATTCATTAGTGAACAGAGATGCAGGGGACATATCTTCATGGTTATGACAAGTTAATTACCTCATGTTCTGGTTGATTCTGATAGCCAGCATTTCGCCACTGCGCAATAGTCATTCCATGAAAAATAACCACAGTGAAGTAAGCATCTAAGAGAAGGATTCGATCAGCAGCAATGGAAGCAACATCGAGGAGAGTTGGTTCTGGAGGTGCATTGAAACAGTAAGATATCAATGATGGTTGAACCATCACAACTGAGTTGCTGACATTCTCTCTGTTCAAGATCATCCGAAAATATGCAGTCTCATCCGGACTGTTATTGAAAACCTGCTCATAAAATAGTCAACATGATGTACATCATATGGGCATTTTCAAGAGCAGTAACCATGTTAATCTTCTATCTAAACACGGTAGAACTCATTTCTATGAGAAGTCTTAGATTATTATTTTCAAGGATTGTTCCTAATTGAGTTGAAAGGGTGTAGCCAAATAGCCAAAGATGCAAATTCAATTAAAATCGATGTACAAAGACATCTCAAAGTACTCTTAACAAAGACCATATAAATATACCTGAACAAACTGAGAACGGCGTAAATGGAAGATGAACTGAGGAAATATTGCAAATCTTGACGAAAAGCTAAAGGAAGAAGGGTCATCTTTTCGATAATCTCCAAACCTGGAGGACAAGTGGATCAATGATCTGTCCAACCAACGGATTGCATCAAACTCATCCTGCAAGTATCCAATAAACATTGTAAAAATTATGGAAATATTAGATGTTGTCTAATACAAGTCATTTCAATTTATTGTTCTAATCAACAAAATGATGAATAAAATATCATGACAATTAAATGTCCATTTTCCCAGAATATTGCCTCTAAACATAATTTTAAGTCACCCACCAAAGATTGCCCAATCATCTCTACACAGTAAGGCATAGGGTAAAACATATCGCTTGAGTTCTCTGTTGGAGTTTGGCAACTTCGGGCAGTCATTCTCCAAGGAAAAATACAAGAAACCATTACAGAAGACCCTAGAAGACAGAAGAAGTTGGCCCCAGTGAATTATTAAAGAAAACTATTATTAAAGGAAAAGTGACAAGTCGGCCCTGGCAGGTTAATTAAGGTGCTGGAACAAGTATAAATAAAGATAGATTCATTTCATTTTGACACTCTCACTCACTTTCATCAAGGCGCATCTTTGAAAGAGTGTTAGCTGTAGCTAACAAAGTTTGCTGGAGAGTTCTTGGAGACATTCTTGAAGGCACTAGCCTTTCTCTTGCTTGTTCTTGGTCACTTTACTATTGTGCTAGCTCTTGGAAGACGCTAGACTTGGGGTGGATGCTCTGTATGGTATTTTGTGCTTGATAGAGGCACTCTGGTAATATTTTGGACTGTATTCTTCTAGAGAAAAGTTGGCTGGGTTTTTCCCGTGAAAGGGTTTTCCCAGGATATATCTTGTGTCTCTTGTCTCTTGTGCATGTTGTAATTATTTTATGGTAACAGTAAGAAAATCACAAGCAAAATAATTATCAGATCTGGAATTAGTTAAAACACCAACATGCTCAACATAAGCTGTTGTGTCCCTAGACACAACAAAATTGTCATGAAAGTAAAATCTATATAACTGGACTATCTTACATATAAACCCATAATATTATAATAAATCCATAGTTCTGAGTCTTATGATACTTGTAAAAATCCATATATCAGAAATAAGGCCTTAGAGTAACTTGGACCCCAAGTAATGTTAGGTGGGGACCCCCTTACATCATACCTTCTGAGATAGGAAAAGGACAAAATATGATTTTGACCTGTAGTTTTGGGTAGTGGTTTCAACAACTTGTTTTAAGTTCATGGTTTTGGTTAGCCAATCTATCTATAAAAATGAGTGTATTGTCATCAATGTATCATCAGGCAATTGTATTGGATGGATTCCTCTATTTGAAGGAAGTCATGGAGTGTATCCTTCCTTTAATTTAATTGTATAGCAAAACCCTACCTTGAGGGTAATTTTGTTATTGACGTACAATAATTTCTCATATTTTCATATTTGAGTTTTGTTCCTATTATATTTCTGCTATCGTTTAGAACTTTTTCAAGTATATTATGGTTGTAGTGCACATTTACAGCTCAAAGACACTTAATAAGCCATGGGGAAAAGACCAAGAACAAATGAAAGTAATTTCAACCTTCCCAGACATACCTCACCCAAAAAAAAGATAATTGATTCAATTTCAATTATGATAAACTGTACAAGAGAGTGATTACATCAAAAAGCATGCATTTAGACCAAATAAAAATATTACAAGCAAATAAGCTTAGCAATAAATAGAAAACATAACATGCAATCATTGGACAGTATTTTAGTAAACTCCAAGGTCAAATCATGAGATTCCTTCAAAAAACAATCACTAGAACAGTCATGGAAAAGCAAGCGGAAATAAGGCCCACTCTTTTCTACACATTTGCTATTGATCTATTATTTCAGTCTTGCATGATTTTTCAATCCCTGCTTGAACTCGTATTCCTTCTATTGCACACAAACTTCATGTAAAACATGGCAGTGATAGAGGGAACTGAGAATCTGATACATAATTTATGATAAAATATGCAGATAACAAGACAAATAAAAGAAGAGCTTATTTATTTATTAGTTTCCTTATGTATTATTATTATGTTTTGTAGTCTATGCTCCAAAAATCTTATTCACCATAACAAAAATGTACAAATAACTTGAATAGACAAGGGACTATGTTTAGCAAAAGATATGGCATTGTACATCAGATCCCTACAATACCCCAACAATACATTTAACAAAGCTTGGCACTTCCACTTGGCTCTGCAGCAAGCCCATCTACTGACTCCTTTATCCATTTACCACACAAACTCACAACAAATGTTATCCAATGATTCATTGCAGTTTTAACTTTATCATAGAGATCTATTTCTCTGATCAGCTTCTAACATCTTATATTAAAATTTCACCCAATGACAATTATGGATTATATTGAATATGATCAGCTGGCAATGGTTTAGATCTTTAACTAAGTTGTTGCTTCCCACGATGTAATGTCCCATTTCGCCTAGGCAGTCAGAACACCGTGGTGGTTTACAGAATTTCCCGTAAACCAATAGACGGACGAGTTAGGGAAATGATATTGGTAAAGTCACTTTCGAATTATAAAGTGGAACTTAGGAAAAGTGAGTTTATTAATATTAAACCCCTCTTTGAGGGTATTTCTCTCCAATTATTAATTAAATGAATATTTTAATGGAGAAAAAGAAAAGTGAAAGACAAAAAGGACAATGGAGGGTTGGAAAGGGATTATTGACTATTCATTTGAAAATTTGAGTTTTGAGAGAAGAGCTCGATGAGCAAACGAGGGTTTCAGCTGGAAACCCATTTCAGCACTCGGATTCGGCAGTGAAACTATCTGTCATAGCCGGGAGATTGGAGGAGCCATTCCGGTTTCTCATTTGCAGGTATTGGCATTGTGGTTCGAAGATCTTCATTGTGGGAAGAATTTCATTGGCAGATTTGAAGAAGTGAGGGCAATTTCTCTTGGCACGAGTGGAGGAATTTGGGCGTTTTGCCTTGAGCTGGGCGCGTCCTCCTCTCCCTTGCTACGTATGGTCTCCCGTGGTTGAGTTGTGCATCATTAAAGGCATCTTATTCTTTGCTGGGCGTGATTCCTGCTGGTCAGCAATTGTGGGGCTGCGTATACACTTGGCTGGGCCGTATTTCTCATTCCTAGAGGCTGCGACGACTTCTTGTGCTGCGTGGGAGGCAAGTGTGTGGTGGCTGCTGGTCAACCTCCCATTTGTTGACTGTACATTGCATTGCAGAGAGGATAATCGTTGAGTTGGGGCTGTCATCTCACTCCAAATCAGACAGAAAACATTCATTGCAGGAGTCGCCCCCTTTATCAACTCGTGGGGACAGTTTGGATCATTTTCTGAAGGCTGTGAGAGCTGTGAGGATTCCATATTACTACAGCAGACATCCTCATTATTGTTGAGAGGTATTCCTATCACATTTTGATTAACATTGACTCAGCTATATTATTCAATAATAAAACAGCCAATATTCAGTAAATTTGTTCATCTAAATGTGGTTGTTTTCCATTATTATTTTGTGGGTTTCACTTAATGTCGAAACATCATATTATGCATCTCATCGGGGAGGTATAAGGGGTTAGAAAACCAACAAATCAGCCAATCAAACAAGGAAATAGACCGCTGTTCAATTAAATTTCATCTACAGCAGTTAAATACAAAAGCATGCAAAGTGTTTGACGAAAGTCCAACACCAAACTAGAAGGGTTTTTCCAATTTTTGCAACATACAATTTTTCAATGGTATCAGAGCATGATCTTTGCCAGCTGTGGGCGACATTAATGACTGAGGAAGGGCTGCAGAACATCACTTATAGGCGTAGAAGGTATAGAAGTGTAGAGGGCAGAGAAGAAGAAATGGAAGACACTCCAGGGAAAAATGCAAATCTGACAGAGGACAGAGAGGATGGTTTGATCAAAGGGCTTATGAAGGCCTTACAGGATATTGCAGAGGGCCAGAGAGAGACCCGAGAGTTCATGGGCAGAATCACAGGTTATGCTCTAGGGAGTAAGCATGGTGAAGAAAGGGGGGAGAGCAGCAAGAGAGGGCAGATGGAAGAAGGGGGAAACACACA
>ML779490.1:620447-630465 GCA_009831015.1 Picea engelmannii | reverse complement strand
ACAGGGACACAGAGTGACGGTGTTGGTGGATGGTGGGGCATCCCACAATTTTATCGATGCTTCATTGGTAGAGCGGAAGGGCATTACCACCGAAGCCTTTGAGGGCTTTTCAGTGATCATACCAGGGGAGAACACCCTAAACTATACCAGATACGTCCCACGGATGACATTGAGCCTAGGGAACTACACCATTACCGATGACTTCTTCGTGGTGAAGGTGCCTGACACCAATGTGGTATTGGAAGTTCAGTGGTTATACTCCCTAGGGAAGTACTCCACTAACTACCAGACTATGGAGATGGAGTTCCAGGGACAGGATGGCAAGAGAGTGGTTTTGAGAGGCATGAACACTTACCCTCCCAAGGTAGTGACCACAAAGAAGATGGAGGCAGTGATGAGGCAGGACGACATTGCATGGGTTGCAGAGTTTCAGATTTCAGTGCAGAAGCCTAAGGGCGGGGAGCCCAATTTTCCGAGAGAGATAAAGGCTTTGCTTAAAAAGCACCAGAAGGTCTTTGGTGATATACCTCCAGGTAGGCCTCCAGACAAGGGCTTTGAGCACACCATCGAGTTAGAGGAGGGTACGGGAGCAGTGATTACCACCCCGTATAGGCACCCCAAGGCCTATACGGATGAGATCAAAAAGACCATCAAGGAGCTACTAGCGATGGGCCACATCAAACCGAGTTCGAGTCCTTTCGCTTCTTCTGTAGTGTTGGTAAAGAAGAAGGATGGGACCCTCAGAATGTGCATTGATTACCGAGCCCTCAACAAGAGGACCATCAAGAATAGGTACCCTATACCCCGAATTGATGAGTTGATGGATGAGTTGAGAGGGGCCAAATACTTTTCGAAGATTGATCTACGATCGGGCTATCATCAGATCAGGATGCGAGAGGGGGATGAGTACAAGACAGCCTTCAGGTGCCACTATGGGCACTACGAGTTCTTGGTGATGCCTTTTGGGCTAACCAACGCCCCGGCCACATTTCAGTCCTACATGAACCACACGTTTAGCAAGTAGCTCAGGAAGTACTTGTTGGTTTTTTTTTATGACATTTTGGTCTACAGTCGCACTTGGGAGGAACACCTCCAACATCTAGATGAGGTGATGGGCATACTGGACAGACAAGAGTTGTATGCAAAATTGTCCAAATGCGAGTTTGGGTTGACAGAGATGCTCTATCTAGGGCATGTGATTGGAGATCAGGGAGTACAGGTGCACTGGGACAAGATCCAAGTGATTCGGGATTGGCCTCCGCCAAGGAACACTACAGAGTTAAAGAGCTTCATGGGTTTATGCACTTACTACCGGAGGTATGTGAAGGGTTTTTCTCAGCTGACAGCCCCATTGACAGATTTGACCAAGAAGGGGGCCTTTGAGTGGACAGATGAGGCACAGGCAGTCTTCGATAGAATGAAGGACATCATGAGTTTGTGCCCGGTCTTAGCTTTTCCGGACTTTACCCAACCCTTCGTGTTGGAGTGTGATGCATCGGGAGTTGGTATTGGAGTTGTGCTTATGCAGGAGAATCATCCCATAGCTTTCGAGAGTCGGAAGCTTAGAGATTACGAGAAGCTCTACCCTATTTATGATAAAGAGATGTTGGCCATCATGCATGCATTGGCCAAATTCCGGCACTATCTAGTGGGCAACAGGTTCAAGGTCAAGACGGATCACAACAACCTTCGATTCTTCTTGGAGCAGAAGGAACTAAATGACAGACAACAGAAGTGAGTGAGTAAGATCCAGGCCTACGATTTTGAGATTGAGTATGTGAAGGGGAAGAACAATGTGGTAGCCGACGCTCTTTCTAGAATGCCCCCTACTCTATCTTTGATGGACATATCGGAAGACTGGAAGAGTCTTCTATTGGTAGAGTATTCCAAGAACAAGTTTGCTTGCGAGGTTTTGGATGGACAGGTTACGGATGACAGGTACAGAGTCGTGGATGATGTTATCTACTACAAAGGCCGAATTTATTTGGTCCCAGGTTCGCACATCAGGCAGAAGATCATGCAGGTAGCCCATGACTCGCCGTTAGCAGGACACCAGGGGTTCTTGAAGACTTACAGGCAGGTCCGAGAGAGGTTCACTTGGAAGAACCTCAAGGGAGACATACTGAAGCACGTTCAGGAGTGCGGAGTTTGCCAGAGGAACAAGGTGGAGCACACCCATCCGGCCGGATTGTTACAGCCATTGCCCATTCCAGATCATAAATGGGAAAGCATCTCCATGGATTTCATCACCGGGTTACCCCGGGTGCAGGGGAAGGATTGCATTTATGTCGTGGTGGATAGACTCACCAAGTTTGCTCACTTCTTCGCTATTCCTTCAGACTACTCAGCAGCACAGGTGGCCAAGCTATTTTTCAGAGAAATTTTCCGTTTGCATGGGTTGCCCAAAACCATCGTCAGTGATAGAGACAGCAGGTTCATGGGAGGTTTTTGGCAGGAGATTTTCAGGTTGGTGGGTACCGAGTTGACACCGAGCACTAGTTACCACCCGCAGACTGATGGACATACAGAGATCGTGAACAAATGGGTGGAAGGTTATTTGCGGAACTACATTTCTGGGCAGCAGAGAGCCTGGGTGAAGTGGTTACACCTGGGGGAGTACTGTTACAATACAACCCATCACATGTCCATTGGCATGACCCCTTTTCGGGCACTCTACGGTTACGAGGCCATGACTTTTGCAGACATTGTATTCGATGACAATAGGGCACCGAAGGCTAGAGATTGGATACAGGACAGTCAGGATATCCTGAGAGCATTGAAGGAGAACATGAGGGTGGCCCAGGATCAGCAGAAGATGTATGCGGACAGGCACAGGATCAAGCGCTCATTCGAGGTGGGAGATTTAGTGTCCCTGCGACTACAGCCATACCGACAATCTTCATTGAAACAGAAGGGGGTCGAGAAGCTCAAACCTCGCTACTATGGGCCCTACAGGATAACTCGGAAGGTGGGGTAGGTTGCGTACGAACTGGAGCTACCTGAGGGGAGCAAGATTCACAATCTGTTTCATGTATCTTGCCTTAAGCGGGTAATAGGACAACAGGTGGTTGCCTCACAGGACTTACCCCTTTTGGATGACGAGGGGCGGTTGGCCACAAGCCCCGAGGAGATTTTACAGGTACGGGAGAGGAAGCTCCGTAACAGGGTGGTCAGGGAGTTTTTGGTGAAATGGAAGGATCTAACGGTGGAGGATGCTACTTGGGAAAACAAGCAGGTGTTACAGCTTCCAGGTTTGAATTTGCTTGAGGACAAGCAAATTTGGGCAGGGAGGACTATAATGTCCCATTTCGCCTAAGCAGTCAGAATACCGTGGTGGTTTACACAATTTCCCGTAAACCATTAGACAGACGAGTTAGAGAAATGATATTGGTAAAGTCACTTTCGAATTATAAAGTGGAACTTAGGAAAAGTGAGTTTATTAATATTAAACCCCTCTTTGAGGGTATTTCTCTCCAATTATTAATTAAATGAATATTTTAATGGAGAAAAAGAAAAGTGAAAGACAAAAAGGACGGTGGAGGGTTGGAAAGGGATTATTGACTATTCATTTGAAAATTTGAGTTTTGGGAGAAGAACTCAATGAGCAAACGAGGGTTTCAGCTGGAAACCCATTTCGGCACTCGGATTCGGCAGTGAAACTATCTGTCCTAGCCGGGAGATTGGAGGAGCCATTCCGGTTTCTCATTTGCAGATATTGGCATTGTGGTTCGAAGATCTTCATTGTGGGAAGAATTTCATTGGCAGATTTGAAGAAGTGAGGGCAATTTCTCTTGGCACGAGTGGAGGAATTTGGGCATTTTTCCTTGAGCTGGGCGCGTCCTCCTCTCCCTTGCTACGTATGGTCTCCCGTGGTTGAGTTGTGCATCATTAAAGGCGTCTTATTCTTTGCTGGGCGTGATCCCTGCTGGTCAGCAATTGTGGGGCTGTGTATACACTTGGCTGGGCCGTATTTCTCATTCCTAGAGGCTGCGACTTCTTCTTGTGCTGCGTGGGAGGCAAGTGTGTGGTGGCTGCTGGTCGACCTCCCATTTGTTGACTGTACATTGCATTGCAGAGAGGATAATCGTTGAGTTGGGGCTGCCATCTCACTCCAAATCAGACAGAAAACATTCATTGCAGGAGTCGCCCCCTTTATCAACTCGTGGGGACAGTTTGGATCATTTTCTGAAGGCTGGGAGAGCTGTGAGGATTCCATATTACTACAGCAGACATCCTCATTATTGTTGAGAGGTATTCCTATCACATTTTGATTAACATTGACTCAGCTATATTATTCAATAAAAAAACAGCCAATATTCAGTAAATTTGTTCATCTAAATGTGGTTGTTTTCCATTATTATTTTGTGGGTTTCACTTAATGTCGAAACATCATATTATGCATTTCATCGGGGAGGTATAAGGGGTTAGAAAACCAACAAATCAGCCAATCAAACAAGGAAATAGACCGCTGTTCAATTAAATTTCATCTACAGCAGTTAAATACAGAAGCATGCAAAGTGTTTGACGAAAGTCCAACACCAAACTAGAAGGGTTTTTCCAATTTTTGCAACATAGAATATTTCACACGACAAATAACCCTTAATCAATATTTGACTCCTGAAAGGCAAAACACACTTTGTATGATTCTTATCACATTCTCCACTCATTTTGTTTTGCAATTACCATTAAATGATTTTGCACCCTTCTATGAGAGATTGAGCCCTCTGATCTCTTTAATGATAGGATTCCTCTAGTGTGTGGTGCCATCTTGGAAAATGCATCTATTTCCTCCCCCACATGAAATGAAGTTCATCATCCTTTCTAATAAATTGTTACACACGCATATCAATGGTCTAAGAATGAAGTTTATAATTTGGGAAGATGGTCAATATTGAGAAGGTCCAAACACTTATATTATCATAATACATTATAAACTAGCCGTGCTATACTTGGAGCCCAAACTCTTCTTCTAGATACCATTTTTTTGTTAGTTTTTGGGGTAGCTCAGACAGGGACTTCAACATTGGCGGTGCCTAGCATGTGGAAGTGTCTGAGCGACACTGTCTAGATATCAACTTTATTGTTAAAGTGGCTTTTAGTTAATGACTAAAGTAACTTTTTATAAAGTTGAGTGACTTAAGTGATTTAAGTCATCTCAACGAGAGATTAAGTCACAACCATTGATCTCAAGAGATCACGATCAAATCTTGATCGTTGATCACTTTGGAGATAGGGTTTTAGTCATTAGGAGATTATAAAAGAAGATCTAAGGAGATTGAGAGGCACACAAAGAGTACATAGGAGCAAGAGGGAGTCTTGCTCGTGTACTTGTGATTGAGTGGGCAGGGTTGAGGAAGTGTGCAAAGGGGCAGCAAGTAGATAGCAGCCAAGTGGACTAGTCTATTGTTGCATTGTAATTCCTCTGATGGGCCATTATCCCAAGACGGGAGCCCAGGGTTTTATTTAATAAAATCAAACTCAGAACTTGTTTTCCCGCAAGGCTTTTTCCAGGGGTGTTTACCCGAAATCTCTTGTGCAACATGCGTTTGGTTTCTAATTTTGCTTCCGCTATTTTTATCATTGATAACCTGGTTGTGCTTTTAATTAATAACTTTAGTTTATTGGAATTATTAGTCGGGTGCCAAGTTTAGCAGAAAATCAACATGGTATCAGAGTTGAGACTCTGAGGAAACCAATTTGCACAAGTTAGATCGTTATTTGCAGCAGCGGGAAAATTTATTTTCTATCAGATTTTTTTTAAGTTTGCTAATGCAAAACGGGTAAAGTAACAAATTAAAAAAACCAGGGAATCATACAGATACGTACGAGACACAGACTACTTTAGACAACTGACCAAAGGATTGGCGCGTCAACGCTATGATGATGAATCTGGCTTGAAGGTTTGACAACTGAGGAGCGGCTAGTAGATCGGTCGAGTGGAAGGGCACTGCAGCAGAGCAAGGGATGACTGGGCAGACAAGTGATAGTCATCAAAGAGAGTAACAGAGCAGAGGTAGAGGTTGCGCGAGTGGTTGCTGCAATAACAAGTCATGAAGTAGGCACGCATGAGGCAGCTAGGGACGTTGTTGCAGTGGATCGTGAGTAGTCTACAGGACCAATCGTCGGCAAGAAGGCTACACGCACGGTCAGGGTTATGAGTTGTGGCAAACATGTCCGGCAGATCGAGGATAAACAGCGGTGGTGACGACAGTTGTGGTTACGATAGTTGAGCATTGTAAAGAAGTCGCACGTAGCAACTAAGTGGTGGCAGAAGCAGGGAGTTGTTGCAAACAGTGGGTCGAGGCCAATAGAAGGAATTGTGTGTAGCAGCAAAGAGGACGGTGACGTGAGCAGAGGCGATTGGGAAAAGAAGCCAGCGCGGGCCAGCCACAGGAGTCGTCAGCCAAGGTGAGTAAGTCGTTGGCCAGGCCAACGAGGAAGAAGTCGTAGGCAGACCTAGCAGTGGTCGGGCAGCCGTCGAGTAGCTCTCGGGCAGCAGGCAGGTGCCCCGGAAAGCATCCAGGAGTGCCCAGAATTTTTTTGGCAGCAACTACATAACCCCAAAATTGTTCAAGTAGCGAGCGGAAAATCCAGTCAGCAGGTAGCAAGACTAAGCAAGTCAAATCTTTGAGTTTATCAACAGGTTGTCAAGATGGCAGCGTCATGATTGAGGTTCGGATAATGGAGCATCTAGCCATATGACGAGAATGAGGTCAATGTTCTTTAGTGTTTCAGAGACGGGCTTAGACTCGCATGTGAGATGTGGAGGTAGCACCATGCATGTAGTGAAGGGGGTTGGATGTGTCAGATTCCAGCTAAAGTCAGGTGGTTCTCTAGAGGTGGCAGAGGTATTATTTGTTCTGGAGTTGAAGGTTAATTTGCTCTCAATATCATCTTTGGAGCATATGGGGTATGCAGTCATATTCGTGGATGGACAAGTGCTCATATGTTTAAAGGGAGCGACCTTGCATGCAGCAATAAGACTTGGCATCAGGAAGGGTATGATGTACAAGTTGTTGGGACAGCCTGTGTGTGAGTCCAAGGGGATCTTGGATTCAAGATCAGTGTCAGTGTTAATGTCAGAGAGAGCGCAGGTTGCTCGGAAGAGTGAGTGGATATCGGGGACTCAGGCTTCCTCCTGAACTCTCAGATGACACAGTTGGTATGAGATGACGTTGATGGATTCTCAGGGGCATGAGGAGACTCCTAGGAGCATAGCTTTGTGGAATAGGTCTTCAACACAAGATCCAGTGCAGGTGGCAAGGAAGCTTTTGGTTCAAAGGGAACACCTACAACAGCAAATGGTGTGGAGACAGATCCAGGTGGAGGTTCCAAAAGTGCCTTCCTCGCTAAGAGGGAGTGTTAGTTTTTGGGGTAGCTCGAACAAGTACTTCAACACTGGCAGTGCCTAGCATGTTGAAGTGTCTGAGGGACACTCTCTAGATATCAACTTTATTGTTAAAGTGGTTTTTAGATTATGACTAAAGTGACTTTTTATAAAGTTGAGTGACTTAAGTGATTTAAGTCATCTCAACGAGAGATTAAGTCACAGTGGTTGATCTCAAGAGATCAAAATCAGATCTTGATCGTTGATCACTTTGGAAATAGGTTTTTAGTCATTAGGAGATTATAAAAGTAGATCTAAGGAGAGTGAGAGGCACACAATGAGTGCATAGGAGCAAGAGGGAGTCTTGCTCATGTACTTGCGACTAAGTAAGCAGAGCTGAGGAAGTGTGCAAAGGGGCAGCAAGGAGATAGAAGCCAAGTGGGCTAGGCAATTGTTGCATTATAATTCCTCTGATGGGCCATTATCCCAGGACAAGAGCCTAGTAAGGGTTTTTTCAAGGGTGTTTACCCGAAATCTCTTGTGCAATGTATGTTTGGTTTCTGATTTTGCTTCGGCTATTTTTATCGTTAATAACTTGGCTGTGCTTTTAATTAATAACTTGAGTTAATTGAAATTATTAATCGGGTGCCAAGTTTAGCAGAAAATCAACATTTTTAAAATCATTTATGCATGCATAGTTTCAAAGGCATGAATAACACTTTTAAAGATCATAATAGATCATCGTACCTTGCCATCTACTGATTTTTTAATAGGATGGTGAGACTCGAGGGTCAAACATAACTTTGCACTTATTAAGAACTTGTGTTCTCTCTGTGGCGTGTTATACAACAATCATGTCTATAACAAGGGTAGAATTCTAGTGATTCAAGGCATGTTGCAACCCATCCTTGCGAGAAAACAAATGTTAAAATCTCATTAGCTCACCCTGTTGACCACCTCTCCAACACAGGTGATCAACTCATGTGCCATGAAGAGATGCATCATCAAATGCCATTTTGTCGAAGACTTTGGTTCTACAGGGCATGTGTTTGGCCCAGCACTTTATTTTATAATTGGAATTTCCACACCCCTGCGTGGGTTAATAATGTAATAGGTCTGCATGAGTCATGTCTAGGTCAGTTACCTTGGGATTGGTACAATAGAAGAGTTCCTTTCACCAAGGGTTTTTTATCCTCGGGTTGTCAGTTGGGCTTTTCATCCTGACTGATTTCCCTTGAGTTTTTCCCTCACACTTGCAATAAGTCCTCCAAAATGGTGAACGACGTTCTACTGGGCTTAAGTTTTGGTAACTATTATAGGGAATCATTGTAAATGACCATGCAAGACATCTTAGAAAGTTTCGCGGAATTTCGTCGAGTCTAAGTAAGTTTTTTTTAATTAGTTAATTTTTAATTAAATTTCCCTAAGTTTTCGAGGTTTAATTATTTAATTAATTAATTATTTTTTAGCAATAATTGTAAAAACTAGGTCTTTGGACTTTTGATAGCAGTATTTGTGCTCAAAAAAAATGGAATAGCACCCCCTACATCCATGGACCAAGTTTTAGCTCAGTCGGACAACTTTAGCCATGGGTTAGTCCACCCAGAGTGTCAGTCAGTCTAAAATAGCAATTTTAATTGCTAAAGTCCAAACATGGCAAATTGTAAAAATAGTAATAATGAGTTAGAAGATGTGAAATGTCGAAATGATGGTTAGAGAGAGACCCCCTAAGCATAACTTTAGCCTCCCAACCTTTTCCAACCTTTTATAAACCCTTTCCCACCTTCCACACTCAAAAATCACACCCCCCTAGGGGGATTGACGTTTTTCTTTTTTTAATTAATTTGTGACTTGAGTGTGTCCCCCTCTCTTGAGCTTTCACTTCATTTGACCTCTACATCACCCCTAGAGGTGACCCTACTCACTCCACCTCACTCATCCCTTCATTTTATTTGATTTTTGACCTTGTGGAGCGCTCTCCAAGAGAGTTACGCCCCCCTTTTTGGTATCTCCAATGAAAATTCGTTTTTATTGGTTTGAGGTTGTTTCTCTACCCTAGCACGGATCCCACAACCTCCCCTATGGGTTTTGTGTGATCCCAACACCCCTCACTCATCTCTCACCCTTCATTACCTTTCCCTCATCCCAAGAGGTGCGCCCTCCAAGAGAAGTGTGCCCTCCCTCTTCTTGGAACTCAACCAAATAATTTTTAAAAATTATTTGTGACCTTTCACTTACCTTGGCATGAATCCCACACCTCCTATACACCCTTGGATCTAACCAAGCTATTTTTCTATTTTTCTAAATCCTAGATCTATTGTTCAAACCCTAGATGGTGCACCCTAGCCTTGAGATCTACTCATTTGCTTGGTGGTGGACACTTGTCTTAGATCCAAGAGAGCTAGGTTTGTCTCTCCAAGTATAAATAGATCTCCTTTCTCACTCCCCAAGATACCATATCTTGAGCTATTGGTGTGCTACTTGATTTCCAACTCTCTCCCTCTAGTCATTCATTTCATTTCCATTCTATGCTCTAGGGTTTTGGAGAATTTTCTCTCCAAAACCATTTTTCTTGAGTAATATCAATAAAGGAGAAACTTTGGAGGACAACAAGAAGACTAAGGCGTATGCTTCTTTTTCTTATGCATGGGAGGTAACATTGTGATGATTTCTTTAGATGATTGCAACACT
>ML779490.1:591853-607232 GCA_009831015.1 Picea engelmannii | reverse complement strand
CTTGAGATCCTTCTGGATCTATGGCAAGAGATCCCTTCTCCTGCAAATACTCTTTAGGGTTTAACCATTAAACATATGTAAGTACATACCTCTGATAGCATTTGCAGGTAGTGGCTCCATCTGGTAGTAGCGGTAATCATTGCGAACTCTTGAGATAACTTCAAGGGTGATTGCAACTGGTTCTATGGTTGCAATTGCAACTGGTACTGGAACTGCAACTGGTTCTGAGACTGCAACTACAACTTAGGGTTTTATGAGGAAACCCTAATTTTTCAAACTTCGAGTTTTGAAAATCTGATCCAGGGGATAGATGCGCTGAGCTGAGGTGAGTTAGCTGGTGCAATCGGAATTTTGAAAATCGAACTTTTACGCCCTCAAACTTGATCTGCGGATTTCTGGACTGGTGCTTCTGGTTTTCTGGTACTCTGGTACTTCTGGTACTCTGGTTTTCTGGTACTTTGTGAAACTAGGGTTTCACTTTCCGAGAGATCTAGCCACTGAAAAGGTGTGCTCTAAGTGCCAAAATGATCCTTGGGGGAGGGCACAGCTTTCTAGGTGGTTTTAGGGCTGAAAAGATTCACTTTTGAAAAACACTAATTTGCAGGTACTGCAACAGTGACGTTTTTCTCTTGCGAAATATGCTTCCTTCAGGTTGGCTCTGAAACCATGTTAATGTTTTATGCCATTATTATAGTTCTTTGCATTTCAATAGATAAGAGCAACATAAGAACAAGATCACTAAGAAATACAAATTCAAAAGAGACACGGCATTTATCCTGGGTAACCCTCTAGGGGAAGAAAACCCAACAAAAACTTCCTTATCATAAATTGCCAATACAATGTCAAGAGATAACTCAAACCAATACAGAAAGTCCTCTCCAAAAGATGTGCCACTCTTCTCCTTCTCTCCTTTGCCGGTAACAGATCAGAACTTGTCTCTCAAACTGAGCAAGTTAGTTGTGTTCAAATGAGGTGCTAGCCTCCTTTATTTATACAAGTTCTGGCATGTGTGAAGTGTCTCTTCACTGGCAGGGCCGACTTCTTAATCTGGGTGGGTAAGCCCACCTTTATTATATTTCTGGGTCTTCTTATTAACTGCTGGGGCCGACTTCTTATTCTGCCTATTATAATTGTCTGTTGACCAATCTGCAAAAGGGAATTTGGTCCTAATACAATTACCGACATGATTAATCCACAATGTGGATTAATCCTATAAATAATATATCAAATAATAATAAGAATACTCTTTGCAGTTACATTATTTCAACAAGCCTATTGGGCAACACATTTAAGTAACCTAATTAGATCTATCACATTGCTTAGTTTCATTTCAAGCTTGTCATCTTCCTTTATGCACATGGTTTAGATCTTAATGCTTCAAATCTCTAAAGTGCTTAACAAGTAATTGATTCATTAGTCTATTTTGCTTATATCTATTGAAAGCCATTTGTTTGGGCTTGAAATGTGTTGAATGGTTAAGTAGGTAAACACGTTAAATTTTCTTTCTATCTCTTGAAGGCAAATTGTTCTTGCCCTAATGCTCTTATTTCATAGCAAGCTCTTATTGTGCACGTGATAGTCTTTACTTTTCAGCCATCTTATTTGTTTTTCGTGTGTCCATGAACTCAATTGCTTAAGCTCAAGACAACACACTAAAAGCTAATTTAAGTTTCGGCCATATCACTAAATTGCACCTAAAAAGTGCCTTAAAATCTTCTAAACACTCTAATAATCACCTAAAAGTCTACCTAATCAACTTATATACTTAATAGACTATTTAGGGTACCTTAGACCACCATCTTCACCATCTAAAACGGGGCTTGAGGAAAACAACGGAGGGTAGTGGCAGGGGACTACCCCGTGGCGCACCAGGTGTGTGTCCTCTCCGAGAAATACTCTTGTTTTGGGCTGACTGGTTCTGTTAGGGTTGGCCTTGTTGCCATACTATCTTGAGCGTCCAGCAGTTATTTGGCAATAGGAGGAGGAGGCTTTGGTGAAAGCTAATTAAAATTTGATAAATCTTAAGAAAGCCTAATAATTAAACCCTAGACCAAACCTAATAAACTACTTGGTGGTTTAATAATTAAGAGTGTGGATCATCTTTGACAATCTTAACAACATTTGTGCTAAGTCTTCTAAATCTTCTTAAGTTGTTGTTGATCTTGCTCATGATGATAATGATGTGTTGATGATGATCTCATAAATGTGGAGATGTGATATAATGCTTTAGTCTTTTGACATCCTGCACACATAAGAAGTAAAACGTGGTCAGCTTGTTTTGTATCATTTGTATCCTAGTATTCTTGATTGTAAGTAGTTGTACATGGTATTCTTTAATTAAATTTATTTGTAAATTTGTAAGTAATTTGTAATCTATTGTAACGAACAACCCTTTAACATAGTTGACCCCTTGCCCAATTTCTATGCACTAGTCTTAGTTGACCTAGGGAAAAGGCTTGACTTACATACTAACCCTTGCATCTGGCATTTGCTGCTTGTGCATCTTAGGATTAAAATTCCCCCTAACATTAACAAATTAAAATTAACTCCTAGAACCTAACTGTAACACATCTAGTAACTACGGTCTACCCCCTTTGGCTTCCCTAGGAGTAAGCCTAGACAAAAGAGGTTCCGGTCAAAGTGACAGCGTGCGCTGTGAACCTAGGCATTGTGCCTCCAAGGACACACTAAGTGAGCCGAACTTAGCTCACGTTTGCAAGTGTGTATAAGGACGGCAACACACCCTTACTTGATCTAGGAGCACGCAGACCCTAGCCATAGTTGTGTTGGTTCATCTACTTTCTATGAATTTCGGTTACATAGGAATCTAATTCAAATGCGAAACAAGGATATCATGACTATATTTTTCCTATGTTACACCAATTTTCTGTTGATTTTCTGTAAACCTGGCACCAGGCAAATATATCTAATAAAACAAATTTATTGAATAAAAGCACAGCTAGGTTACTCAACAAAAATTCATCGGAAGCATAAAATCGGAAACCAAACACATTGCACAAGATATTTCTAGGTAGACTACCCTTGCAAAAACCCTCGCGGGAAAACTAGATCTGTTATTATTTTATTTATAAAAAATCGAGGCTCTCGTCCTGGGATAGTGGCCCTTTTAAGAAATACACTATAGCAATAGCCTAGCCCTCATGGCTGCTATCTCCTTGCTACCTTTTCTCAGCCCCTGCCCTTGCACACCTGAGTGCTCACTCACTCTTTGTATACCGTCATTGTGTCTCATCCTCTCACCCAAGTTGCCTTTTATTACATTGAGTTAACCCTAAGTCCAAAACCCTAGATCTCCTCCAAAGAGATCAAACGCTGAGATCTAATCTCACCTTCACTTTAGATCTAACGTCTAGGACTTAATTAACTCACTTAAGTTACTAATGCCAATAACTTAGGAATTTGACTTAATTAATTAAAAGATCATTCACTTTAATAAATGACTCATAAAGTGTACTTCCTAAGGTTTTCTGAGAGGCATTTAGGAAGACTTCTGCGTGTTAGACACAAGCCAATGTGGAAGTACATGTCCAATGCTACAAACATCAACAGTGTCTAGTACATGGGGGCACATACCTAATACGTGTGGAGAACACACACACACACACACGAAAAGGGGTGTGACAGGTGTTCCAAACATAGTGGACCTTACCAGAAATATATAAAAATATATCAATCCATAAAATTTCAAGTTTTAAACTAAACAATGTAATTAAACACTAAGTCTGAAGAATGAAAAAGGTTCCCCCCCCCCACCTAGGGGCTAACTAGAGGAGATCATGTCTCATGGCCCGCAATGAAGACAGTGATCTCGACGATGATGATGATGATCAACATGTCCATGTAGAGCAATCCAACAGCCCCCCTTGGACGCCTCTTTCTTCACTAGCATGGGCTCATCACACACTCAATCAGCAAGGCCCATTGGGAGATGGTGTTTCAGCACATTATGAGGTACATTAGTCCATGTTTCAAATAAAGTGTCATATTTAATACATTAGGCATTTGAGTAATGATCATAGGTTGAAGTTGGATAATGAATCAAAAACTCAAAAGTTATTCATTTTCCCTTGTTTCACCTCGATGCCCATCCTAGGCACTCTAGTCTCGTGTTGTCACTCCTAGGGAAAAGTGGTACCACTGGTGGTTCCTTGAAAGGTGTCGCGTACCATTCCTTGTCATACTTACCACTTTTCCATCCTTCATCCTTCCATTCTCCCACTTTTTGGGTAATGGTGGTTACATGTACACCAAAAAGGCATGTACCTCACTCTCTTATGAGAAGAAGGGGCGAAACGCCCAGAGGTAGATTGCAGCTAGCCAATATAAAAGAGAATAAACGCATTATCAATTAAAAAGGACTTGAATACATCCCAAATGAAAAGCAATGGAAGTGCTAATAAATGCTTGAAACCTTTTAAAGGGGACTTGTGAATCAAATAAATAAAGAAAAAGGCAAATAAGGGGTTTGGAACGCAAAAAGCGTCGAGGAAAGGGTAACTCAAGCGCCAAGCACACCCTCTACAAAGGCAGTCATGGAGGTGAATCCATACATTGTCTTGCATGTCAATGACCCCATGCCCAAAAGTAAACCCCATAACCACCCCACATTCATTACATATCTTTGATGAATCCTTCCAAGAAATATCTCTCTACACCTAATAGAGTCTTTTGATGGCCCTCCCATACTTAAACTTGCCAAATTGCATAAAGTCTTGAGCTTGTGTGAAGTTTGAAGGGGATACCAAATGAAAATTGTTCATTTGTCTTTTGTATTAATAGATGGCTTACTTTGTATGATTCTAAGCACTATTTTAGTACGTGTGGAGCTTGGAAAGAGAAGAATAAATGCATGCTAAGAGGGAGGAGAGTTTAAGTGAGGGAATGGGAAGCGCGTGAAGAGAAAAGTATGGGGATTGCGCCCTAAAAAGTACAAGAAGGTGCACTTGGTAGGGAGGAATGAGAGAATAGAGTCCCACGTGTGAGGGAAGGAGTGTGGAAGGGGAGCTTTAGTGGAGAAGAGCACTAGGAAATAGGAGAGGGAGAAACTAGGTGGCACATAGAGGAAGGGGAGTGGAGTGGAGTGATAGCCACGCGCCACACGTGTGGGAGAAGAGGAAAAGTGAGGGCACTCATGAGGAATGGGAGAGAGTTATGAGAGGGAACCAATGAACTTTGGTTTTTTAAGAAGAAGTTAGGTGAATGGAGGAAGAAAATATGGAATAATAGTGCATGAGGGAGGCTTAAATCAACCTAAGAGAACATTCGCTTGGGTAAGGGGAGTTGCGCCCTACTTTTTATGGATTAATTTGCATTAATGAGGAATTAAATGCTTTTAATGGAGTTAATTGCATGGAAAGTGGAGTTATGACGAGTGAGATAAGATAAGATAATTTTATTAATGTCTGACTAATGACCACAAAAGTAGGTCAAAGGGATTGTTGAGTATAATGATGTCAATACAATGTAGGAGTACCAAAAGGTCTCCTATAAAAGGCAAGATGCAGAAGGTAAAGTGCAATGAGGTAGAGTAGTAGAGAGTGAGATCTACTACGAGGCATGAAGAACCCTCGGCCCCAAGATCAAAAACCTCCTCTGATGATAAGGGAAGATCTAAGGACAAGAGAAACCAAAAGAAAGGACGTAGATCTGTCATGGAATGGATCCATCTCTCCTACCATTTGAAGCCGAATGAAGAAAGTTGAGTATAATCGGGGGTCGCGGGGGGGAACTGGTGGAGTGCATGGATCGTCCACTGCGTTGCTCACTAGTAGAGGTAGTGCACCGACGAGATTTGGGGGATCTCATCCATCTCTTGGGAAGGGAGGGAAGAGATTGGTCTGATCACGTCACCGAGATCTCGTGGGATGAGGGAAGGTCCCACGGCTACATACTAATCTGGAGACCAGGGTTGCGTTGGTGTTGATTTGTCTCTGCGTGCCCCTTTCTGAGGTTAGCACCGTGAAGGAGACGATCCATCGAATAGGGTCTAGTTTCGTCGGAGGCTGAAGAGTATGGGCTCGAAGCCTGAGGGCCTCCTGTATGTATAAGGCTAAACACCGTTCGTTTGAATACCTGAAGAAGCTCATGATGGTCTGAGCCCCCTCAATAAGAAATGAAACCGCCCCCTGTCTCATAATAAATGGGGCACCGAAAGATGAAGTCCTCCTCGATCTCGACTTCTTGTTGTTGGCATAGCTGACAAATCCGGTCTGGTCGATCAATCTGGTGGTCTGTCTCTACCTGAAGTCTATGAGAGCCCACTCTAAACTGGCCTAGAGGAATACGAAGAGTATGTGCCCAGTGGCGGAATCTATACTGTGGTCGAACAATGATCCCATCCCTAAGCTCCAAGAAATGCTCAGCGTAAATGGTCATCTTTGGGCATAACCCATTAGGAGGGTTAACCCAAGTGATCTAGATAAATTGGCTATAAATGTCATCTTTGGTGATCTTGTTCACAAATTGTTTGGTTGGTAGGAGATGGCCAGGTGCATCGAAGGAATACCGAAATGAACGGAGGCAATCAATTTGAATGCCCACGGACTCCAAAAGATTTGAAACACATATGAACCAACCTTGAGCCCAGCCCAATGTGCTAGAGAGGGCAATGATCGCAGAAGAGCAATAATCCAAGTACGGGTACCGGTCTCACTCCTTTGTCAAGCCAGCTAAGCCTTGGATGCAATGTAGAAAAGAGACCAGCCTGAACACCATCTCAAGTCGGAAGGGCCGAGCCCCAAACTCTGATAGGATGATGTGATGAGGAACTAACTTCTTGCATCTAATGATGCGTCGGAGGAGAAGGGTCTAGACTATCTCAACTGAGGCCCAATCAGACTCCAGTAAGGAAGGCCCCCAGATATCCGAGCCCTAGAGAACAGTGGGTCGGATAAGGGAGTCCATAAGAGACATCTCGGATGAGATGTTCTGAAAATGGTGGCGGAAACATTGTCTCTCAAGAAGGGCTAAAGACTCGTAACCCTTGGCAATCCAAGGCTGGAGGGTCGGTCGCAAACTGAAACGGGGTCCTAAAAACCATACTCCCAAGTACGTGTAGGCATTGGTGATCTTGATCTCTTCCCCTCTGAAGAAGAAATGAATGTCTACGGACTTCTTTAAGCCGTTGAAGATCATGACCTTGGTTTTACCCAGGTTGACTGTTAAATGTCGAAGGTCGCAGAAGAGAGCTAGGGCACCCAATTGTCTCTGTAATCCCGCTAGAGACGAGTCTAGGAGGACCACATCATCAGCGAAAAGAAAGATGGGTATTAGAACCCGGTGGAGAAGACACCCATCACTGTCCTAGATATGCTCATGGAGAAAGGCTTCTAGCTCGTCAATATAAATCCCAAACAATGCAGGGGATAGGGGGCAGCCATGTTTAACTCCGATGGTACTCCTGATGAAATCTGACATCCCATGAACTGTGAGAGGAGGCAACCAAGAACCGACACATAGAGGCACACGATGGAAATCATTAGGGTATGGGAGATGCCAATGTCTCTGAGCCTCTGGAACAAAGCTTCTCTCGGGACAAAGTTGAAAGCCTTCCAAAAATCTACAAAGCAACAATAAACTTTCGAAGATCAATGTCGTGCCTCCCCAATGATGACTCGAAGGGTAAAGGTGTGATCAATGGTCTGATGGGCGCGTCGGAATCCTGCTTGTCCCCTAGCTCTGAGGTGTCTACACTTGAGCTCACTAGAGAGCTTCCTATGGGGAGTCATAGCATAGAACTTTGAGAATGTATGGCCCACCATTATCGCCGTGTAATTGTTGGGATCCGAGTTGGGGCCCAATTTGTGTATCTGGTGAATGATGTGGTGCAACCAAGCTGAAGTAAAACCTGTACGAACCACATGGTTGAAGAGATGAGCCAAGTGAGAAACCAAAGCACGAAGACTGTGCTTAAAGAACTCTGCCTGAAAACCTTCCTCATCTACTGCTTTGTTGTTATTCATCACCCAAACAGCCTTTCTGATGTCCCTGTTTGAGAATAAGTAGCATGAGGCGGGTGGAGAAGTAACCTGAATCTGGCCCTGTCCAGGAATATCATAAAGAGTGGATATATGGGAAAACATGGAGTCGAGGTCTAGGTCAAATGGGAGGGAGGATCGGCAGGGGAGGATGGTACGCCAGAAGTTTTTGGGGGAGTAAGGGAAATGGATAAGTCATATCTCCTCTGGTAGATAAAGGGGTGTTTCTTGCAGCAGAGGAGATGATGATACGAAACTTTGAGGCCAAGATAGGACAGATGAGCATGGGTTAATGCATGTCGAAGCTAGCGGAGGAGGGCCTTTCAGTCCTCATCGTACCATCGGTTCATAGGGCAGGATTTGTGTTTTGGGGAGGTAGAAGTGGACCAGGTGGAGTGTGGGTAGGATTTGTGGGTTGCATCCCAAATGGTGGACGAGAGGTAATCATATTTGGTAGAGGCATTGAGTAAGGAGAACTGGGTCTTGGAGGGGAGCATCTGTCAAAGGTGGGTAGAAAAGGTGTCCAGGTCCCCCTCATTTAAGTAGAAGAAAGTGCAAGGTGGGCCCTGGGGAGGGGATGTGGGGGGAGGGGGGGTGTCAGTTAGGAGAGAGAAGGAAGGAAGAGCATGGTCTGCAAGGGGGATGGGGGAAATAGAGAAGTGATAAATAAAGGGGAGTAAGTTACGGCTAGATAGGATGTAATCCACAACACTCGCACCTCCTCCA
The DNA here is from genome assembly GCA_009831015.1 of Picea engelmannii. NCBI lineage: Eukaryota > Viridiplantae > Streptophyta > Pinopsida > Pinales > Pinaceae > Picea > Picea engelmannii. Next base: position 598,509 of record ML779490.1, on the reverse strand, counting down.
TGGGGCCAACGCGTGAAGATGCGAGAATCTAGGAAACCTGGGAGCCCATTCAGAATCAACAACTCTTGATATTCCCCTAAGTGTAAAAGGTCCCACCCATAAGCTGTGAGAGGCCCCAATGCATCGTCAGACATCCGATGAAGCCCCATTGATTCCGAGTCAATCTCCCCGATGCAAAGTATGTCATTTGTTCGGTCGTGGAGAGGAATCTGGGGGGCTTTGGTGCAGGAGTTGAAGTCACCTAGGAGAACCACCTCTTCGACCGCCATGTACTTGGTGATGCCAACATATAAGTCTATAAAGGGGTCCCTATCGGGCCCATTATGAATGGCATGTGACGAGGACGTTGGAGGGAAGTAATAAACGGCAATGAAAATGTCCCTTGGGAGAGGGGAAACATCACAAACCCGAACCCATATAGACCAAGCAAACTCGTCTATGGAAACCAAAGAAATCCTGCTCCGAAGTGAATCTCTAACAAAGCAAGCAACTCCACCTAAACCTTTGATGTCGAACTCCTCGTCTCTTCTCTACATGTTGAGAACTGATGGTATCTTGTAATGTCTAGGAGAGGTCGAACATGGCTTCGATGCGTCTCGATAATGAATAGTATGTCTGATGACCCAAGAGCGTCATACAGTAGGCTCGACGATGACCAGAAAGACCCATTGTCGTTCCAACAGCTAATGAAATTTCCTACGCCCTGTCGTCTCTCCCAGCAGACCCATCATTTGGAAGCCCAAGAACATGGTACCCACCCGGGTGGAAAAGAGTCTCGAATGACTGCTCTGAGGTTCCTAATAACTGCCCATTTCCCTGCCTGGCGTGCTGCTATAACTTGCTCCTTGGAGCATTTGAGCTCTACAACCTATGATCTGGTGAGATCTCTGTCCAAGAAGATCTTACTGGGAAGGGAAAACAACTTTCTCTTAGCTTTGAGGGCCTAAAGTCGATCAACTACAAACCTGAACAGAAGAAAGAGAGTGGAGTCAGACCCCAACCAATCTCTATCAAGAGCCACATCTTAGAGGTCTAGATGATCCCTAAGAAATGATGTTTCAATCACTGTAATATCCCTAAGGCCGAACCCAATTGTAAATGTAAATGCAAATGTACTTAAGTTGGTGAGTTGTATGACATCATTTTATATGCACATTTCATGTTATACTGCGCGCATGTACTACACAGTAAAAGGAGGAAGTGTGCACATTCCTGGATACCGCACGCAGCAACTTGAGTGCACGCGATTGTGAGGCCAGCGAGCCTTTGTGTATATGCTATGTTATATAGGCTGGTGAGCCAGTTATTATAAGCTAGGATGCTTATGTTTTGATTAGGCCGGAGAACCTAGATGTTAAAGGCCAGTGCGTCTGTTTTTGTACATGTCTCATAATTAATATAAATACATCGTTGCGCACAGACCGACCACAATAAAAGAGATGGGGGACTAAACTCCACTGGTTACGGAAAGGGAGGGGCTAAGTTAAGGAAAGGGGCTAAGCTAGGGAGCTTAAGCCAAAAAGGAATATTATATTAATATTTCTTAAATATAAAGTATGGATAATTATTTTATCCTAAGTTGTAAAGTTGGGGACAAGTGGGCCAAAGTAGCTCCCAACATGACAAGTGTCAAGTTGGGGACATGCATACATATTGTTGGGACTTAGTTCATTTCCTATCATCTTTTCCATCATTCCTCCCATCATTCAGCCAGGCAGTCAATCATCCATGAGTATTCACACCCATTGAGTTATCCTTGGTATCTCATGATTGTACCTGAACCCGTATCCATAGCCATTTTGTGTTGGTGTGTCTGGTTAGCTTGGGAGTTGGACTGAAGAAGCGGGTTGTCAAGCCCGTGGGCAATTCTCTAGGTGAGAGAATTGTTGGGGATTGATTTCCTAAAGGTGTTGAAATGCAGCTACAGTGCTCTGAGACTTCCTGTCCGGCCTGTTGCTGAAGCCCGAAAAGGAAGTGGGGCAATCGAAGGACTATTGAGCAGAGAAGGGGCACACTTCCTGGGTGGGACAGGCATGTGGGGAATGAGGGACTGTAGGTTGTTAGTTGAGTGAGCACTTGTGACAGAGTCTTTCCTATTGTCCATGAGCCTTTAGCCTGGTTAGGAATCCCTTTACTCGGGTGGAGTTTAGTCCCAGCTCGGGGGTGACTCACTGTTGAGAGTGATGAACAGTCTAGTCTAAGGTTGGGAGGTTCGTGGAAGGTCTGCACGCAGTTGGTGATATTCTCACAAAGATAAGTGTCAATTATGTGATAAATTTACATGTTGCATTGTTATTTACGTGTTTAATTTTATGGGTTTATCCTATGCGTGATTATAACTGTCTGTATGTTTATGGGTATTTCCTCTATATGTTGCATGTCTATGTTACTGCTATTTCAGTGTGAATCTAAGTTGCACGAAACGGGGAAACGATACGAAGTTTCCGAAACAGGTACGATACGAAACAGGCCCTCAAAAAATGGAAACATCGGGGGAAACGTTGTATATAAAAAAATTAAAATATATATATATATATAGTTTTAAAAAAGATAAAGCATTATATTGCAAGAAAAACATAATGATACACATAAATGACATTTTAGAAGGAAAACCATGTAGGAATCTCCTCTTGCTAATGAAAGTGTGAGGAATGAGTGAAGCAAGTGGTTTCTTATAGCAAATGAAGGATATTTAGGGTTTTGGTTTACATCTAGAAGTTTCTTTTTTTAATTAAAACAAAAACACATAAAATCATCTTCATTCTAATTAGGGAAGGCCAAAAAGGCATTAATTAACATTAACTGGAAGTTTGGGGGGSCCACGGCCCCTTTATTTGCCTAAGTTTCCTTATAAATCCACGAAAACCTGGCCGTACGGGCGCGGTATGGCCCCGAAACGCCGACGGTCGTACCGTACGGTGTTTCCCTTTCGAGAAACATTGTACGGTACGGTCGCCGACGTTTCGGGGCCGTACCGTACCGGTTTCGACGTACCGTATCGTTTCGGGCTCCGAAACAGAGGGGGGGGGCGTTTCCTGCAACATAGGTGTGAATCCATGCATTTACGAAATGTATTTGTATGTTTACGTTTTACATGTAAAGCTTCCGCAAGTGTTCTGTGTGCATATGTTTTAATTGCATGCAGTTAGAAAAATTTATGTGGCATAGCTTAGTTGGTTGTTGGGTGTGTTACAATATGTTCCGCAGAGAGAACAAGAGAGTTCTTTGGTGTAGCGTGGCCCGGCATGGATCTCTACTACTCGACGGGTCTCTGCTTATGGGCGCTCAAAACCGCGACTGTATTGCTCGAAGGACTTGGCCAACAGAATCCTCGATTGTATTGCTACTCGAGACAGATCTCTGCCACGACGGGTTGACAGATCTCTGCTACTCGACGAGACTCTACCCCGACTGTATCTCGACAGAACCCCCCACTGTATTGCTCAAAGGACTTGGTTGACGGGACCCCCGGCTGTATTGCTCAAAGGACTTGGTTGATGGGATCCCCGACTATATTGTACTCGCAACGAATCTCTCCTACTTAACAGGTCGTTAGATCTCTACTACTCGACGCGACTCTACCCTCGTATCATCTATGCTACTTGACGAGACAGGGCGACGAATCTCTGCTACTCACGACAGATCTCTGCCACGAAAGGTCGATAGATCTCTACTACTCGAAAGACTCTACCCCAATTGTATCTGGACAGAACCCCCGACTGTATTGCTTAAAGGACTTGGTTTACGGCACCCCTAATTGTATTTCTCAAAGGACTTGGTTGACGGCACCCCCGATTGTATTGTACTCGCGACAAATCTCTGCTACTCAACGAGACTCTACCCTCATATCACCTCTGCAATTCATAAGCCTTAATTGGCTCAATCACGTCCATGAGACTTGCCATCTCATCCATACACCCTTCGTTTACTTAATTAATTCTCTTTTAATGCTTTTAACCTTGGAAAGTGCACCCCTCATTAATTATACCACCCAACTGCCACATGTCAGAATGTATCACTGCCAAATGCAGAATCTTAACCTCCCACTTGTCAACTTTGGAGGCAACCACCCCTGTTATAAGTAGAAATTGCTAAAATAGGGTCTGACTCCTAAAAAATAGAAAACTGCCAAAAACATCCAGAACGACTAGGAGAACACTGCCATGTGTCAAATATCTAAAAATAGACACTGCTATATCGCCGCATGTCAATGATATCATACTCATCCGATTTGATTTTCTGTGAGGATTCCGAATATGAAATCAGAATCGACATGCGAGCCTCGGTGGTCTACTTGCTAAAAATAGAAACACAAACAAGTCATACCGAAAAAGGTCCCAAAGACTCAAAATGTTTCAAGGATCAATACCATACGCTCAGAATCTTTATCTAAGGCTTGAAGCTCAACCTACCAAAAATAGGAAGTACCTGCATGATCCCTGAAAAAAATGTCATTGGGCTCAAGTATCATGCAAGGACCAACACTATATGCTCAAAACTATCAAATGAGTCTCCAGTCACTGTCTCCTAAAAAGTAGGGTCACCCGTTGTAAATAGACATCTCTTTCAAATCCATGTAAAACTATGCTAGCTCTATCTCTGAAGCAAAAACAACCACAATACCAGTCTTCCAGTTGTCTCTGATGGGAACCAACCTCTGGCTCACACAAGTGCTAAACTCTAGGAAAATCTTTGAATGCCATCCCAAATAGTGTATGTTAGCTCTTAACCCTCTGGATTTTCAAGGGTGAAAATCCAAGGGTTAACAGGACATTCATTAAAATATCTTATGTTATCTATAAATGGATAGGTTCGTAATGATGGCGTAGAAAACCCATAAATTTCAATGATTTCAAGAAAGTGCAGATTTAGTTTAAAGTTAATGCACAATGTCTAGAAACAGCAGCAGCAGGTTAAGTGAGTTGTACATGGAGTAGAGGATTATGTTTACCTGCAAGTGCAGGTTACTTGGGCCAGACATAGCAGGGACTCAATCAATTAGGAGATATTTTTTGGTAGACGGAATCTTACCCATTATGTTTTTAGCTTTTTGGAACCTTAATCTTTATGCTTTTTAGAGTCTTACCAATGTGTTTTTTATGGATCTCAATTCTCTACTGGAGCTAGGAGGGAAACTTTGTTAGAAATGTTAACAGCAAATATATGCATGAAGTTGTCAAGAATGTTGGAGATGATGAGATGTATGGCACGGAGATTTGTTGTGTTGTGCAATACAACTAAAGCATACAATAATACAATACAATTGAAGCATACAGTGATACGAACCTTGCCACATCATCTCTTGGGGATGTGAGCAAGTGATGTTGGCTTGTATTCTACTGTTAGAGCCATTATGACTTGTTCATCAAGATTTGTTGTTTGGGTTAAAATGAATACCCAAAAAACAAGGGTCAAGCGTAATTACCTTCATTTCTATAACCCCTCCATTAATGGATTGTTGAGATAGTTATTGTTTGGCAAAGTCAAATTTTATCAGTGTGCCTCATATCTCTATATTGTAAACAATACTTATGTGTCGAGAGCAATGAGGATGCTTGATAGGACAAGCATGATAGCAAGGTTTATAGAACTTGTTACGTTGATTTTTGAAGGACCTATATTTTTGTTGAGATTCACAAGAAATGGCAAGAGAATTGAAGGAAACAAACACAAACCAAAAATCCCACAAAAAAGAGAAGAACAAACTAGCACTAGCACAATGCAACACTTGAAAACAAATCAGCCAAGGAGCGCAAGCTTAGAGAGAGAGTGAACCCAAAAAGCAAGTGCTAGAGGGAGAAGTAAACCCAAGCACATCAAAGCACAATACTTGATCAATATCGTTGGGCAAATCATCTTAGTGAGAATGAAAATGAATCACATGATGTAAGAATTACATAAGAGAGTTGGGTATATATAGTATATACACAACTTAAGGTAGGGCATTGTTATCCCCGATATCTGGGGATAACTAGGAGATCATGTCTCGAGGCCCACAGGTCCTAGACATGAAGTGCCAAGAGCTGGATTGACTTGAGCATGGCCCTGGAGGGCCCATCCTTCTCTTCTTCGCCAGACTTGTCCTGTCAGCAGCAGCAGCATCCATCACCATCGGCTTGGACTTGCATCAGAGAAGACTCTTGCTCCATGAGGTAATTGGTCCAAGGTATCATGGTATGTGTCATGTTTGATCATTATAACCTTCTTATATATGCATTAGGTTCCTTTCATTTCTGATGACTGCTTGGATCTTACACTAATCCACTTGACCATTGTTAGGGTGATTGACGGGGTGACTTAGCAAGCTTGTATTCATGGGTTTTGGTTAGCCACCAAGGGGGATTTGCAGAGCCATCGTCCGCTCCCACCATTCTATCATTTTACATCTTATCTCCCATTCATCCATCCCATTCCCCGAGTCCGACCATTAGGATGACCTTTTGAGGGTTACACTTTGTCTTGTGGGAAGAAGGGGCTAAAGGCCCAGGGGGTAAAAGTAGCTGGTAAAAGATAAAAAGCCATAGGAAATGAAACCTAGAGATGCTTCGCCCAGGGATCCCCGAGAAGGCAATAAAAGGCCTCTCGATAAGAAACAAAAGGGACCCTAAGAAAAATAATAAAAACAAGACCTAACCAAGAGGATGGGAGGTCTCATC
>ML779490.1:559842-582335 GCA_009831015.1 Picea engelmannii | reverse complement strand
AGTATTTAAAGAAAGAGGGAGGAGCATGAGGCCTTGCTTAAGCAACACCGGAATGAGCCTCCTCCCCTTAGGGTTTTGATTCTAGGGCCCTGCCATTGCAGCACCATAGAACCTAACTCTCTAGTCTTTAGATTTGATCCTCCTAAGACCTTGCCCTTGCTTTTGACTCCATAATACCCTAAGGCACTGGTCTATCTCTCCAATGTTGAGCTTGTTGTGCCAAAACAAACCTTCTAAAACTCTTAAATTTGAAACCCTAACTAACCCTAACGTCTACTAACCCTCAAACTGATGATGACGTCATGCCCTTTTTGAGCCTTTGATTGATAGAAAACACTGCGGCCAGATCATCTGATTATAGACATTGATGTATTGATAAATTTCATTGGCTTGTTTGCAAAACGTTGGCCTCTTTGTCTATTGAACTAACCCTAGAAGAAAGCTGACATCATCTTTATCATAGTGACGCAGCAATCTTGTTATATATGAGCATTTAATGATATTTAATGCATTGAGTCTACTTAAGGGTTAATCATTTCTATTGGATGCTATATCGTTCTTGTATTTATTGAGAAGTAATATTATAAGCCATTGTCATTATTGCAATCATTGACTTCGTCAATAATTACTGTTATTTATGCTCATGTATGTTGAATATTGATAGCCATTAATCTATGAAGTACTAACCACTACTGCATATATTGGTTTTATTGTTGCCTTGTCTCGCAAACAGGTGCCTCCTCTGTGGTGTATCTTCTTTTTGACTATCTTCTTGGCGGTAATCTGTGAAAGGGAAAACTTGCCTTGATCCTTTAAACCTTTGCCTTTCAAAACCCCAGATTGCCAGGGACGTCTCCCTTGGGTTTAGCCACCCTAAATAGAAAGAGCCCCCCATCGAGGTGACAGTGGATGGGGAAGCTCCTGTTACGCCAGTTTGACCCTTACCCTTCAGCTACTTGACCTAAACTACAAACTGAGCGATAACAGGCACTTCCCCAAAGAGGGGTTATGAGCCTACTTGTACAAGGCTAGCCTTAGGCAAACCAAGAAATATAATAATGACTACAATATAAGGTCGGGCATAGCTCAAATTGAAGATTACACCATTCTCAACATCCCCCCTTAAGTTGAACAGGGAGCCATAGAGAAAAATGATGTATACAAATGAGAGTGGGTGTATAAATACCAACCTCAATATCAGGTTGATCATGACTGAAATACAAATGATACTAGGTGTATAGATACCCAACTCAATATAAGGTCAGTCTTGGTTGAAATACAATGAGAGTGAGTGTATAGATACCCAACTCAATATAAGGTCAATTGAGGCCGAAAAAGAATATGACACCCCTATTCTCAACATCCCCTTTTACTCTGAATAGGGAGACACAAAGAGAAGACATTACATCAAAAGATTCAGATCTTCGCTTAATGTTGAATTAGGGGCTACATAGAGAATATATTACAAATTATCCCCTCTAAACACCATATATCCCACACAAATATGATTCCACAAGTTAGTGAAGATGGTTTCTAGTAGAGACAACAAAAATGAGATTTATGCAAGATAGGATCAGTACGAGTTATCAATTAAGTCCTTGTCATGAACATCAATCTACCTAGTCACCCTAGGAGAATCAACAGCATAATGTGGGAGAGAAAGCCATTGAAAGATGTTGAGAAACATCTATAAGAAGTAGTGGAAAAGATCATGGAAAACTATGAGTAGAAACATCATCAGAGAAGGTGAGGAAGTGCTTAGCTCCCCCAAGAGAACGAGTGGTCATAGGCCCACGAATGTCACTATGAACCAACTCAAGAGGTTGAGAAGCATGCCTCGAATCACAATAACTTAAGGCAACCAGTGTAAAACCACCATCTATGTTCTTTATAACCCATCAATAATCAAAGAGTTCAAGCCCATATGCAAAGTGCAAAATCAAATGTGCACTATAATATGAGTACATTGGGTTCAACAATAGTGCAAAGAAGAAGCACCCATAAAGTCTTCAAAAGTTTGTCTTGATAGATACTAGAACCTTTTGAAAAAACTCTACACTATGCCACCATATGATGCAAAACAAAGAATGGAAGATAGTGTTGGCCTCCAATGAGGGTTTAAACTCTAGGTCCTAGGAAACCCTAGAAAAAGTGTGTTGTCCTTTAAGGAGGGTGTAAACCCTAGGAAACCCTAGAAAAAGTGCATTGGCCATGAAGGAAGGTTTAACCCAAGGAAACCCTAAAATAAAAAATAATTAGGTTTAAACCCTAGGAATACCTAGAAAAACAGATGATCCAAAAAACCCTGGTTAGAGATGATCCAAAAAACACTGGTTTGCAGTCGCAAAGAATCCTTAAGCAATGCCACCGAAAAAACAAATGGATCAGTTGTTCAATAGAGTCAGTAAGATTCACATTCACTCTAAAATACCATGTTGAGATTCACAAGAAAGAGTGAGAGAATCGAACAAAAGCAACACACCCAAATTCTACAATAAAGGGAAGAACAAACCAGCACTAGGGGCAGTGCAACACTTGAAGAGAAATCAGCCAAGAGTGCATCCCTAGAAAGAGAGTGAACCCAAAAAACAAGTGCACTAGAGAGAAATAAATCCAAGCACAAGAGAGCGTAGTACTTGATACATGCCCTTAGGTCAATCTCTTTATCAAGAAATTAAAAGAATCACATGATGTACGAATTAAAAATGAGAGTTGGGTATATATACACCACCCAAGAGGTAGAGCACTTTCTCCAAGAGGGATCATGAGACTATGCTTTCAAGGTCGACCTTAGCCAAACCTAGGCATGAAATAATGATTAAAATGTAAGGTCAGGCATGGCCAAAACTGAAGCTTACACCAATCTCAACACAGTTAAAGAGATCTATTTTATGTGGAAGCCAAAGGTTGTTAAGCATTATGGTTATGGCCTTGAGAGCTGCAAGAACTTTGTGAGGTTGTTAAACCATTCAGTTGGAGATTTTTATCTGTTGGGCAGACTTGTACTATGCTGTAAGTCTATTGTGCATCATTGTAGATTTTTGGTTGATGAAGTTAGTTTTTCTACATATCTATGGTATTCTTAGATTTTTATGTCTCAATATATATATATATATATATATATATCATTTTGCAGCCATGTATCCAGCCTTTTCTGAAAATTTGCTGTCGACATTTCAGAAACCGTATCCATATCCATTTCCGAATCCATATCAGTGCAACTTATATCTCAGCCATATTAAAAACTGCTCTCAAAAATTTTATCAAAAACAGGAGAAGCAAGCAAACTGTCGTGATTTAATATCGATACAATTGACAGTTTACTACAGGACCACTGACTGTAAATGACCACTTCATGGACAACACCTCTTAGCCAAGCTATATAACAACAAAAGTCACCTCTGTCTCCATTTTGAATGAAACCACTCGTGCCATGACCACAGCCGCTGCTTCTTGGTCAAATCCAGCAACCAGCTCCTGCATATCAATAGTACATAAAACAAATGTGTTTCAATTCTACAGTTTTCAATCAATCTAAAAAGATATTTCACAAATAATGCCAAAAAATGATGCACTTCAATTACATGGTTTTCCACCACAAATAAAAAGGTTGATTCATAAATAATGCCAATTACAGTCAAAAGGTATTACAGCATATAGATAAAACTGTGTAACAAGTGAGAGGCCCTAGTGAGGGGGTAGAGCCATCTGTTTCACAAAATGAAGAAACTAAATAAATCAATTTAGCAACCTATGCAGCTCCTTTTTCCAAATTTCACTTCATTTTCTGAAAAGGTGAGTCTAGGTAATTTTAGGGCTTTAAACCCTACAATGCTTTTAAGTAAGAAGCACCTTCTTTTCAATGTAAAAGTAATCTCTCTAGCACTCAACATGGCAACCTCAAAAAAACACTAATAACATGTAGAAGATAAAGAAAAATAAGATAGGCGGGAAAGAGAGAGCCACTTCGATGGTAAAATGTGACCAAATCTAGTTTATGGGATTTGTTACCCCCACAATTCTGGGGGTAGCTAGAGGAGAATGTTTTCTCCATGATCCACATTTCAGACAACAGATCGGATGATATTATTCCGGACTCTCCACAAACAGCAGCCCACAGATGCCTCCCATCCATGCTCAGCTCAACTCACTCGTATGATATGGTGCATTCATACACTAAGGTACATCGTTCTGACATTTTATCGAGTGATAATGTTAATACTTGGGGCATGAAAATGGTGATCATGAAATGATTTGGATACTAGATCATGATGCTTTGAAGTTATGTTTTTTGCCTTGTCTCACTTTGGTAGTCATTATCATCTTCTAGTCAACTGTTGTCACTCTTGGGCAAAGTTGTACTACTAGACTTTTAATGGGGGTAATGTGTCCATATCCCTTACCATACCTAAGAAGCCATCACCCCAAGTGCTATGCAATGAATGCATATCATACAAAAGGACTTAGCAAATGAAATGTTAAAAGCCAAATGAGCTCAAAGCTATAAAGAAAAAGGCAAGTTGGGGTTTGGAAAGACATAGTGCCAAGGAAAGGGTATCGCATTGCCTAAGCACTCCCTCTACAAAGGCGCTCATGAGGATGAATATTATACATGGCCTTGCATGTCAATGGCATCCACCCCATGAAGTAAACCCCAATCCATACTGTTGACCACCTATTTCAACTACGGGGTCAACTCCATGTACCATGAAGATATGCCACCTGATGGTGCTACCAAGTTGAAGACTTGTTGGTTCTACAAGGCAGTTTTGGCCTTCAGCACTTTTTTTGTAATTGGAATTTCCGCTCACCTACGTTAGATAATAATGTAATGGGTCAGCATGGATCATAGTTTAGGTCAGTTGCCTAGGACTTCATCATTAGAGGAGTCTCTTTCATCGAGTGTTTTTTTTCCTCAGGTTATTAATTTGGCCTAACCAGCCTTATTAATTTCCCTTGAGTTTTTCACTCCCACAATAATCCTCCAAAGTGGTGAAAGGCATTATAATGGTCAAGCCCTATAGTAGCTAGTGTCTAGGAATATTGTAAATGACCATGCTAGACATCTCCTAGAGTCTTTCAGAATTCCATCAAGTCTAAAGTATTCTTTTTATTTTTTTTTAAATTACCTAGTTAATGGTAATTTTAATTAATTTTTTATAAAAAATGTAAAAACTAGGTCCTTGGGATTTTGACAGGGGTATATGTGCTCAAAAGAAATGGAATGAGACCCCCTACACCCTTGGACCAAGTTTCAGCTCAATTGGAAAAGTTTTGCTAGGTGTTTGTCCATGAGGAGTCCAAGTCAATCTAAGACAACAATATAATTGTTTGATTTGACATAGTCAAAATGTCAAAATTTTGTAATATTAGCAAAATGGTTAGAGAAAAGATGGGAGATGATGCCTAAACCCCTTCCTAAGCTATCCTAACCCTTTTCTAACCTTAATCCCCCCTTTCCACCTAACCACCACTTCAAAACGTCATCCCCCCTAGGGAAGTTGCGCTCCCCTTCTAGAGAAGACTTTAGAAAATCAAAAATTAAAAGGGTGGGGCCCCTCTCTCCCTAAGTGCGCCCTCCTTGAGCCTCCACCTCATCCTTTGACCTTTCAAATGTTTGCCAACTCATTTCTCACTTACTACCGAAGCCCTAAGTGACTAATGTTAATGTTTAAGCCATTATTATAGTTGTTTGCATTTCAATAGATAACAATAGCATAATCCAAGATCACTAAGAAATACACAATCACAACAGACACAGCATTTATCCTGGGAAACCCTCTAGGGGAAGAAAACCCAGCAAAACTTCCTTAATATAGATATTCAATACAATGCCAAGAGATCTCTTAAACTAATACAAAAAGTTCTCTCCTAGATATGCGCCACTCTCTCTCTCCTTCTCCAGCAGCAGATCCGAAACTTGTCTCTCAATGAGCAAGTGAGTTGTGTGTCTAAGTGAGGCGCTAGCCTCCTTATTTATATTAGACTGGCACGTGTGAAGTGTCTCTTCACTGGCAGGGCCGACTTCTCCCACTGGGTGGTTATAACCACCTTCATTATATTTTAGGGCCTCTTTAATATCTGTTGGGGTCGACTTCTTATTCTGCCTATTATAATTAGCATTTGACCAATACGAAAAAGGGGATTTGGTCCTATTACAATAGCCGACAAGATCAATCCACAATGGGGATTGATCCAATGAATAATATATCAAATAATAATAAGAATACTCTTTGCAGTTACATTATTTCAACACTCCCCCTTAACAAGAAGGGTATTCTTCAGCAACATCATGCGAGAGAGAGAGGACAACATCATCAACAGCATCAAGTGGGTGAGAGGACAGCATCATCAATATCATCTTGGAACACTGACTGGTGTATCTATAAATCATCGGAAGTTTTCTTCATCGGCAGCATCGTCATTCTCAAAGGAATGCCATCAGAATCTGCATCAATATGTATTAGTATAAAAACTGATACATCATCATCATCACAGCACAAGGCTGGCTCATCATAATACAAGACTGGCTTTACGTCACAGCTATCAAGCTAGAAGCTCAGTACTTGTCTCATCTCAATGTCTTGCTTTACGTCACAGCACTCAGGCTAGAAGCAAGATACTAGACTAGCTTTACGTCACAGCTATTAGGCTGGAAGCACAGTACTAGTCTCATCTCATCGTCTTGCTTTACATCACAGCACTCAAGCTAGAAGCAAGATACTAGACTTGCTTTATGTCACAGCTATCAGGCTAGAAGCACAGTACTAGTCTCATCTCATCGTCTTGTTTTACGTCACAGCACTCAAGCTGGAAGCAAGATACTCGTCCTGCTTTACGTCACAACCATCCGGTCAAAAGCAGGATACTAGACTGGCTTTACATCACAGCTATCCAGCCGGAAACTCAGTGCTAGTCTCATCATACCATCTTGCTTTACGTCACAACCATCAGGTTGGAAGCAAGGTAAACATCATGCTTTACGTCACAACCATCAGGTCGAAAGCAAGGAACTAGACTTGCTTTACGTCGCAGCTATACAGCAGGAAGCATAGTACTAGTCACACATCATCTTGCTTTACGTCACAACCATCAGGTCGGAAGCAAGGTACTCGTCCTGCTTTACGTCACAACCATCAGGTCGGAAGCAGGATACTAGACTGCCTTTACGTCACAGTTATCCAGCTGAAAGCACAGTACTAGTCATATCACATCATCTTGCTTTACGTCACAACCATCGGGTCGAAAGCAAGAGATGACTCATCACAGCATCTACTCCCCCTTTCAAGGAGGGTCCTTTCGGACTATACCAAGCTTATCTCGAAAGTACTCAAACTTTATACGAGATAGTGGTTTGGTCAACACGTCAGCAACCTATTCATCCGTGCTAATGTACTGGAGCTTTAAGGCTCCTCTCTACACCATGTCACGGATGTAATGATAACGGATCTCTATGTGCTTCGACCTGTCGTGGAATACAGGGCTCTCTATCATCTTTATGCAGCTCTGGTTGTCACATAGAATCAAGGTTGCTCTCATCTCTAAGTCAAATAGGTCGATCACCAACTTTCTAAGCCATATAGCTTCGCCGCTGGCAGAACATGCAGCAATGTATTCTACTTTCGCTGTGCAAAGAGCAATACTAGATTGCTTCCTACTCTGCCACGAGATCATAGCTGATCCCAAACTGAAACAGCATCCTGAAGTGCTTTTCCTATCAGAAACACTTCCTGCCCAATCTGCATCAGTATATCCACTCAATGTGAAATCGTGATCTCCATCATAGCTGAGACCATAATCTATTGTACCTTTAAGGTACCTCATCACATGTTTTGCAGCCACTAGGTGAACACGTCTGAGTTCTACCAGAAACTGACTCAAGGTGTTCACGGCAAAACAAATCTCTGGTCTGGTGTTCCTCAGGTACATTAGCGATCCAATAATCTGTCTGTACAGTGTGGCATCAATCAACTCTGACAAAGTATCGACCAGCAGTTTCAGCTTCACTTCCATAGGTGTATTCATGGGCTTGCATTCCAACATGTCGAATCTCTAAACCATCAAAAAGCTTCACCATCAAAAAGCCCTAATTTTCATATACGGCAACAGTGACGTTTTTCACTTGTGAAAGATGCTTCCTTCAGCTTGGCTCTAATACCATGTTAATGTTTAAGCCATTATTATAGTTGTTTGCATTTCATTAGATAACAATAGCATAATCCAAGATCACTGAGAAATACACAATCACAACAGACACAGCATTTATCCTAGGAAACCCTCTAGGGGAAGAAAACCCAGCAAAACTTCCTTAATATAGATAGCCAATACAATGCCAAGAGATCTCTTAAACTAATACAGAAAGGCCTCTCCCAGATATGCACCACTCTCTCTTTCCTTCTTCTCCAGCGGCAGATTCGAAACTTGTCTCTCAATGAGCAAGTGAGTTGTGTGTCTAAGTGAGGCGCTAGCATCCTTATTTATATTAGACTGGCACGTGTGAAGTGTCTCTTCACTAGCAGGGTCGACTTCTCCCACTGGGTGGTTATAACCACCTTAATTATATTCTGGGGCCTCTTTAATATCTGTTGGGGCCGACTTCTTATTCTGCCTATTATAATTAACATTTGACCAATCTGCAAAAGGGGATTTGGTCCTATTACAATAGACGACAAGATCAATCCACAATGGGGATTGATCCAATGAATAATATATCAAATAATAATAAGAATACTCTTTGCAGTTACATTATTTCAACAACTAAAACCCTAGGAAGTGCGCCCTCCTCCTTGAGATTCTCAATCTTGCTTAAAGGATGACACTTGGAGAGCATCCAAGAGGGCTAGCTCTTGCTTCCCAAGTATAAATAAAGCCCTTCCCCTCCCCTCCCCTCCTCATTTATCATCTATTATTTTCCTACTATTACTATGCTCAAATTTCTCCCATCTCTCCCATCTCTCCCATCTTTCTCTCTTCTTCATTCTCACTCAACATTTTTGGAGAGAAGCTTGTTGCAAGTATTTGCAGCAACCTTCTACTTTCATTAATAGAAGAAAACTTTGGAGGCCTATGGTGTGTGGAGAGTATTTTTGATACATCATCCATTGGAGGTGACTTGTTTTGGTATTTTTGTGTATGCATTGTTTACTAGTTTAGAGTAGAGATCCCAAGCAAAGTCTTTTGCTTGGGTAGATTTGCAATAGTTTTATTGTAGATCTAAATGAGTAGGTTTTAGATTAGCAAAGTATTTTGTTATTTCTAACATCTCTACTCACTCCTTTGTTCTATCTTGTAGATTGCTCACATTATTTGCAGGTCATTTCTAGTGTTGGAAGAGCTATTTTCAGATCTGGAAATTAGTTTATTCCAACCATTTTCACCTCCATAATTTTCTGTAATATATTTTTGTCATTTTCCTTTCGTTTTGGGGCATTCTAACACATAGAATAGGTCGTTTTTAAATACATTTACTTGCTGTAATTTTCCGCAGAAAATTTTTGTATTACTAACAGAAATTTTCTTAAGTTTGTGTCACTTGTGTAGCTTTTCCAGCAAATTTTTGCTTGCTGGTTTTTTGCAGGTTGTTGACCAAAGAGGTGATCAAAAGGCCATTTGGGGCCTCTAGAAGCAAGAGATCAACCTCCCAAGTTTGGGTAACAAGTACCCACCTCTTCTCTTTCTATTCTTCATTGTAAGCAAAACCAAGGGAGTCCCAAGGGCTTGCATTTCTCAAATCTTTGTAAATTTTCTGCGTTTTATTTTTTATTTTTGCCTACATCTAGGAAAGAGTTTGGCAAGGCCAACCATCCTATAACGTAAGGCTAGGATCTTAAATTTAATTTTCAGCATTGTTACTCTATTGTTTGTCCCACTTGTCATTAGGACAAGGTTGTGTGGTTAGGATTCATTTCCAAGTTTTTACTTTTAAGCATTTATTTTTATTCACCCACTTGTGCACAAAACTAGAAGGCCTTGTCCTCCACCTTGTGTACTTGTTGCGGTTGCTTAGTTCAGATTTACTTTTCAAGTCATTTCATTCTTTCTTTGTTTGCCTACAACTAAGAAAGTGTTTGGCCAAGCCAACCATCCTATATCGTAAGGCTAAGTTAATATTATGGTTATTGCTTCTATATTTTCATGCTTAATGGTTTAAATCTTTAGATCTAGAAGTAATCACATGATGTTTGCTTAAGCCCATGGAGGCATAACAATTTACTTGCTCTATTTCATTTCATTTTCAAGTTATCGCAAGCTCTCCTTTCAAGTACTTTGCTATTTCAAGTTCTTTTACTTTCAAGTACTTTAATTCTTGCAATTTACTTTTCCAGGCATTTTAATTTCTTGCAATTTTCATTTCAAGTACTTCAGTTTTCAAGTTATTTACTTTGCAAGTATTTTTCTTTCATTGCAAGCAATTTCATTTACAAGCACTCTACATTGCAGTCACCTAACTAACTCAACTCAACTTAATTTATTCTAAGGTTCAATAAATCTTTAGTTCCTTAGGGCCTAAAATTTATCTAGTAATTAGATACACCTTTTACTGTCCCAACTTTGCTATCAAAAAAGGGACTTAAGGAAGAAGCAGGGGGTGTTAGATCAGGAATGGTCTCATAGCACTAGGTGTCCCCCTTATGGAGTACTTTTGTTCCCCAGATTGACCTGTGAAGCTAGGGTGTGGCCTTGTTTGCCTCACTTATTGAGCACCCAGCAGTCCTTTTGGTATAAGAGTGGAGAGTTCTTGGGAAGTCACTTAGTTTTAGGATTCACTCTCATCTAATTAACTTAATCAATCCTAATTTATCCACTATAACATTGGGCAACTTTCACTTATCTATCTTTCTTGGTTTATGCTTAATAATCTTGCGAGCACTTTACATTTCCATTTACTTTACATGCAAGTTTATTTCAGCACTTTGTGGATGTTAACTAAGTGAATCTAAGAGTTGTGTATTTTCTCTTGGAGGCTTCTTTTGAGCATTTTCATCTAAATTTTAAGTTGTGTTTTGAGTTATTGGTTTAACTCCTTGAAGTTGCGCATCCTTTGGAGGCAACTTCATTGTTTGGGTTTGTATTTGTGGGTGCCATTGAAACAACCCCTTAGAGTTGCGCACTTGCCCTTGGAGGCTTCTTTTTTAGCATTTTCATTCAAGTTTTAAGTTGTGCTTTGAGTTTTTTGTTTAACCCCTTGAAGTTGTGCATCCCTTGGAGGCAACTTCATTGCTTGGGTTTGTTGTTGTGTATGCCATTGAAGCAGCCCCTTAGAGTTGCGCATCTGGTGGAGGCACTCTATGTTTGGGTTTGTTGGCTTGATGTGTTGTGGTGATCTTTTCCTTTGAGCAATCTTTTTTTCCCTACACATTCAAGTTTTTTCAAGTTAGTTGCAAGTTCGTTCTTTGTTATTTTGCCTTGTCAATATGTGTATCTTTTCTGTCTAGGGTATCTTTAGATTTTCTTACTTTGTAGATAATTTTTTATCTTGTTCATTTGTATCTCATTCTACTTGTAAATCTTGCAAAGTAATTCATTTTGTATTTAATTGTAATCTTTTGTAGATTCTAAACTCTCCTTAACTTAGTTGACCCCTTTGCCCAACCTTAGGCACTAGTCTTAGTTGTCTTAGGAAAGGGTTGTTTTTGCATTTAAATCTGGCACTTTGCATTGTTTGCTTTTCATACGGGCTAGATCCCCTAAACCTAACTAATTAAAATCAACTCCTAGAACACCTTAATCACTCACATAGTAACTAGGGACTACCCCCCTTGACTTCCCTAGGAGTAAACCTAGACGGAAGAAGTTCAAGTCAAGGTGAAAGAGGGCTTGAACTTAGGCATTGTGTCTCCAAGGACACACTAGGTGGATGTTAGGTAGCTAGAGAGGTAGTAGTGGGGGCCCAGAGGGCCCATAGTGATAATAGTGGAGGCCATTCAATGTAAGTGTGTTAGGTAGCTAGAGAGGTAGTAGTGGGGGCCCAGAGGGCCCATAGTGATAATAGTGGAGGCCATTCAATGTAAGGTGGACTAGGTCCACTATATTATTAAATAAGGTCCACTATGGTAGTTAGATACAATAAATGTAAGAGGACTTCTTATAAGGTTCTACTTCTAGAAGATTCCTCCTCTAGAATGCTCTTAAGTGATGGTAGCACTATATAAAGAGGTTCAAGCAATGTAATGGGAGATGAAGAGAATTATTGTATTTGGAGCTGAATCTCATTAGGAGGAAGCCCCCTTGAAGAGGCAAGTGAATAGGAGAGGATATCTTCCATAATAAGATACATTGTATGGTGTTGCCCTACTTCAATGGTTTGGTAATAATAAAGTGTGGTTTCTTCTATCTTGCTTTGTGAATATATTGTGTATTCAATATTTGTGGTGATTATATTTGTAGATCTATTCAGGTACTTAACAAGTGGTATCAGAGCACTTTCCTTGGCAGACATTGTAGGCAAATATATTTTATTTTTGCAGATTTTTTTTCGGAAAAGAAAAAAGAGGGCCGCGACATTCCAGAACTTTTCGGTATATTTCTGTGCAAAATTTACAGAAACAGGTTGTAAATCTGAGTTCCTCTCAGAGAAAAACCCAAGTTGAAAAAAAAAATCGTCTGAAACGGAGTACGGTAAGTCAAGATATTGAAGTTTTAAAATCTACAATTTTTCAGGGTTTTTTCCGCGGACGGCGACGCGATTTTTTTTTTTTTCTGTAACAGCTAGAGGCTGAATTTGTCCAAACAAATTACAGATCTAAGTTCCTCTCACAATTTCACCCAATTTCAAAAAAAAAAATCAGCCGAAACAGAATCCGGGAAGTGAAGTTATGAGCATTTTAAATTCAACAGTTTTTTAGGGTTTTTCCAGAAAAAACTGTGATTTTCTGCCGTAACTTATTGTTCTATTTTTTTTGTTTTTTCATGACGGCTGCAGAACCGAAGAGTTCATAGGGTGCTCAGATGGTTATTTTCTCTCAAACCCTCAAAGAAAATCTACAAATCACTGAAGCATTCAAATCCAAATTGTATGACACATTGGATGTTAGATTGCATGACCTTGCAAATGGCCTCAATGATAGTTTTGATAGTATTCAAGATTCATTGGATCGCATGCAGGAGAGATTTCTTATGGCAGACATCAGAGATGAATATAATCAAAAAAATATATGCTTGGTATGATTTTGAGGCCGATTGTGATGATTAGTATATGGATAGTTGGTATTTATGGGATGACAACCACTTTCATATTTTATTTGATGACTCTAATCCACCTTTTGTAGAGAGCATCAATGTGACAAATCGAGAGCCAATGATTATTACCAATGTTCATCCTTCATATTCTACAGTGGTATTATTCCTTCCAGATTCTGCTACGGCCATTTTCCACTATGTGGATAGATCTTCTTATTTGGATCCACATGACAAGTGTCAGTCTTTGGAGCATCATTTTGAGTTGGTTATTGGGTTCCAAAATCTTCCACGGGGAGTTCACATGAGCACTTGGACATGGGACTCAGGCTTAAAATGGTGGTTGGACTACTTCAGCATGGCGGCTTTCCTTTCTACATGGGACCTTGGTTCGCTAGTCTTCTTCAGCATTATGGTCCACAATTATCCATGGGACCCTAGTATATTGTTGTACATCAAGCGTTGAGGACAACACTTTCATAAGGGGGATAGAATGTTAGGTAGCTAGAGAGGTAGTAGCAGTGGGGGCCCAGAGGGCCCATAGTGATAATAGTGGAGGCCATTCAATGTAAGGTGGACTAGGTCAACTATGGTATTTAGATATAATAAAAGGGTAGTTAGATATAATAAATGTAAGAGGACTTCTTAGAAGGTTCTACTTCTAGAAGATTCCTCCTCTAGAATGTTCTTAGATGATGGTAGCACTATATAAAGAGGTTCAAGCAATGTAATGGGAGATGAAGAGATTTATTGTATTTGGAGTTGAAGCTCATTAGGAGGAAGCCCCCTCGAAGAGGCAAGTGAACAGGAGAGGATTCTTTCCATAATAGGATCCATTGTATGGTGTTGCCCTACCTCAAGGGTTTGATAATAATAAAGTGTGGTTTCTTCTATCTTTCTTTCTGGTTCTATTGTGTATTCAATATTTGTGGTGATTATATTTGTAGATCTATTCAAGTACTTAACAATGGAATGGACTCAGTCCACGTTTGCAAGTGTATATAAGGACGGCAACACATACCATTATCATTGCACATACCCCTTGATGGGTTTCCCTGGGACATACCTCTTGGTCTAAGTACTAGCACACCTAATAGTTGGTAGTGATGACCCTCCCATACCTAGACTTAGAAAATTACATAATTTTGTAAGCTAGTGTGAAGTTTGAAGAGGATATTTTGTGAGATCTATCTATTGGATTTTGTATTAACATGACTGACTCTATATGTTTTGTTTGGATTGTGTACTTTGACTTCGGTCTTCATGATGCCTCTTAGATCATATAGGGCCCCTCCTTGGACGATGATTATACATGGTTGAAGATATTTGGATCCTTTGGAGGATGATGGGGGGCTATTAACCCACCTTGTATAAATATCATCCCTGTCACTTGAGGGAGGTCGTTTGGCACCTCTAGGAGGACGTTGGAGGATTTGATCACATTGCTTCAATCACGAGACCCCTTAACACATGTGGACATGACCTTGAGGTCAATGATGATGGGATGTTCCACATAGAGGACAATCGGTTTGATAGGACGTTTCACCTTTTGAGGAGGACATTTGGACTTTTCTTGAGGACGTTGCACTTGGATGGATGACGTGGCACTTCTCCATGCAAGATGGCACCCTTTGGAGATTGGGCGTTACCTTTGGATGATGGAATGTTGCCCTAAGAGCATGGACATTCCACCTTGATGATGATTGGACTCACTTGATGAGACATTAAGGTTTTCCTTGAGAAAACATGGCACCTTTGATGACATCACGACCTTTGAAGGGATTGAGGTACCCTTAGAGATGAAACGTTGTACCTCTTGAAAGCAATGTTTCACCTCGTGAGCCATCTTTTCACCATTATGGAGTGAGTCGTCCCCTTTTTAGGCCACACATGTGAGCTTTCAGCACTATTCTTTGAGACGATTTGACATTTGAGCTTCTTTACTTCATCTTAGAGGCATCTTTGGGGGTCTTAGAGACCTTTCCACTTTCTATTATGGATTGTTTATGTATTTTTTCCTTATCTCTAGAGATTGTGAGAGATAAAGGCATTATTTTATGTTTTTAGGGCTTGTATTGTCTGAAAAGGGTGCTAGATCTCTCATATAAATAAGAGAAGCACTTCTCATTTTCAAATCATTGCTACTTGTGGAGATTTACTACTACTTGTCTACTTCTACTTGTTTCTTCATGAAGAATGTTATGGATGGTTAACTACGATGATTTCTTTGAGAGCTAATGTTTGTGGATCTTATACTACTTGGATGACATGGAAACTAGAGTTTTGATAGATGAAGGATCTTTTGAGTAAGTCTACTCTTTTAAGTTTCATTTAATTTTGCATTGTTAGATTGATGTTGTTGTCAGGTGGTGATTCTTCATCCTCTTTTGATCATTTTTAAACAAACCCTAATTGTCTAAATCCTTGGAAGGTTTACTAGTGGAGTAATCTTCCCTTGTTTCATCCCCCAAATATTTTAGAGTATTTCATAGGGTTAGTAGCGGACTACCTCTAAGTTTTACCTTAAAATTATCCACTTCATTATCCCAAAGGGCTTCTTTTTTACCCCATATGCCCAAAGGAGTAGGCATTATTCTCTTCTTCACAATAGTCAATCAAATTTTCTAAATTTTACTACTTAGGGTTAGGGTTAGGGTTAGGGTTTTAATTTTCTGCAATTTTTACTTTCAGCCATAGAAACCTAAACATTTAGGATTATTTAGGCATACTGTTGCCCTAAACTCATCACTTAAACCCTAAAGTAATTTTTTGGAATGATATTACAGCCATCTAAGACAAAACGTTTATGGTTTTCTCGCTGATTTTTACTGCTGAATTTTCAGATTTTGTTGGCAAATTAAACCCTAATTTAACCTAGGATTTACCCTCATATTTTACTGGATCATTTCATGATCAAAGGGTAATCATTTTACCGCTGCAAATTGATTATTTTACTGCTATTATAAAATTACTGTGGCTGAAAATTGACTGGTTTACTACTGTTATATATTCACAACTGCTGAAAAAAACATTTAATATTGTTGAAAATTGTGTACTCTAATGCTGGAATAATCTCAATTCAAGTAGAAATCATACATTTTTTCTGCTGTAATATTTTTCTTATTGCTGTTATAATTGTCTTACTGTTGATATTTCATAACTCTCTTCCACTTTTCGCCTCATCCTAAGACATTCTCTTATCCACTATTGTTTCGGGATCTTGCTAAACTTACTCTTGACCTGAAAACAGTGTTGCAGGAAGCGCCCCTCCACTCCACCCTCGGAACCCCGCTCCGAGCAGATTCTCCATGGAAGCTTCTCCAGAAGCTCGCTCCGGGGTGCAAAATGGGCGCTTCCTAATGAATCTTGCTGGCCTATTGCTCTATTCTTCTATTTCTTTAACAGCATTTGTGAAACTTTACCTTGGCTCTGATTCTATGACTTAAATCTGGTAATCGAACACTGTGGACTGTGCTAAAAATTTGTACTAAATGCTGTTATAGAGTTGCTCTCATGGTATGTTGGTCTGGAAACTAACACACAAATTGATCTCTGCTTACAACATAAATTTGACAAGACATTTTGGATATTAGTAATTTAGTATAATTCTTATCTTTGCAATGTTTTGATGTGTTCTTGCTCTAGTTAAACCATATGAACAAATCGATGCTTAAATAAGTCCAGTGACCTCATAAAAACGTAAAACGTCACTTTCCATTTGTCATTGTTTTAAGGGTTTACACACAGTCCAAATCTGCGGAGTTCAAGCTACCTCTAAAG
This sequence comes from Picea engelmannii, assembly GCA_009831015.1. Taxonomy (NCBI): domain Eukaryota; kingdom Viridiplantae; phylum Streptophyta; class Pinopsida; order Pinales; family Pinaceae; genus Picea; species Picea engelmannii. The sequence goes on along the minus strand of ML779490.1, from coordinate 565,379 downwards.
CTGATGATAGATACTTAAAAGACTTAATAAATCTTGCTGGTTTGTTGCACTGTTTACATAGTTCATTCCTCTATTTTGACCAGCATCTATGGATCTTACACTGGCTCTGTTTCTATGACTTCAGACTAAGGACTTAGGAAACTACCCTAGCCTAGGGGGAAACCCTAAAGTCAATTAAGCTAAGTCATTATAGATTAGAGTGGAAGTGTGAATTACCTTAAATTGATTAGCACAATTAACCCAAGAAACCAATCCTGTACTTCAAAGATGTTGCAAAAAAATGTGACTTGGAGAGTTACAAAATGGTTTAGTGACAGGAAGTTCCATGGGGTGCTTCATTACTTTACATATCAGTCTATAGATGATAGATTCATACAATTTAGCAACTAGACTCTAGAGTCTAGCACAGTTTAAACTTTATTGTTTTGGACCTTTCAATCTTCATAATTCAGTGCAGATGGACTATTTTGTAATCATAACTATTTGGTCATGAGTCATGACTCATGTTATTGTTAACAGTTGCTAGATGACTGATTTCATTCCATAACTTAATGATCTACTTTCTATTATATGGCTTAAAAATTTGTATATTGGTTTGTAAGTTTGTAATTGCTAGATTCTAGATGGTTGATGCTCGAATGATTAATCATTGATGTACTACTACTTACTACGATGGATGCCATTTTAATGTTACAATGTACAAATATGCATGTTTTCATACATTATGCAGCTAAATTGTCTTTCTGCATGTTTTTTTAATATAAACGCAATATATATAAAAAAAATTATATATATATATATATAACAGACGCTTCCGGGATGCTTCGCTTCCAAGGATTTTTGGAAAATGACGCTTCCCACGCTCCTGCTTCGTGCAACATTGCCTGAAAAGCCTCTACTTTAGGCTTGAATCCCTTTCAGTTTAAATATGGAAATTGACTTATTCCGCTACCTTTCCTTCACCTTATTCAATCCCTATTTTGTTAGTAGTGTTAGTAGTCACCCCAAGGGGCCCTAGACTTGATTGTGTCTTGCCTAGTGACTCTTGAATTCTACTGGAGAAGCCTCCCTTGTCTTGGATACTACTCCAACACTAAAGAGAGGGAAGTTGTTGCCTAGGTGACAGTGGTGAAATCTTCCATGTTCCATTGTCTTAGTGCTTTGTGAAAGTTGATGTTTTGTAGCATCGAGAGGTATTCCCACATTGGTCTTGGTGTCGAGCATGTGAGAATCGTTGTTGGCACTCACATTGCATTTTTCAATTTGTGAAAACCACTTGTAGATTGAGTTGGGGCTTCACAACCACATGGAGGAATAAACAATTCTAATTTAATGTTGAATTTAAAAGGGGTTCCTAAAATCACCCATTAGAATCCTATAAAAGGATAGGCAATGTGAAGAGACACTATCACATCTCATTGTGACATTATGGAGTTGGCATAAGTGAGTGAACACTTGTGCCAAGAAGATTGGGGTGGCAATTTTAGTAGAGGAAATTCTTCACTTTGGCAAATCTAGCCTAAGATTTCTAGACATTCTTTCTCTATTTTTCAGACAAGGAGAGGAGGCCACACGTGTGAGAGGAAGAGAAGAAACAATTTGCACGTGTGTTGTCTATACAGTCCATATAGGTGACATCAGCGTCCATACAGTACGTACGAGTGACATCGGAAGTCTGTACAGGTGACATCAGCATTCTACAGTCCATATAGGTGACGTCAGCAGTCCATACAGCAGGTTTGCAAGTTGGAAGGGTTTTTTCTAGAATATGTTGAAGTGGACTGTTTTTGTCCTCAGAAATTTTCAATCTAAAAATTTTACTGAACAAAAATTTGTGTCTCATGTGCATAGATGATTTCTCTCTGATCTTTGTGCTTCCACTGTAATTTTCTGTCGTAATTTCTGTGTAAATTTATTCAGTGATAACAGCCCTAGGTTACTGTTTGAGGTCACTTGGAAGTAATTTTTGGATCTGAAATTGTATGCATCGGATTGCCCTTGAAAATTTGACATGGTATATGTTATCCCCGATTTCTAAGGATAACTAGGAGATCATGTCTCGAGGCCCACAGGTCCTAGACATGGAGTACCGAGAGCAGGATTGACCTGAGCATGGCCCTGGAGGGCCCATCTTTCTTCTCCTTCATCAGACTTGTCTTGTCAGCAGCAGCAGCATCCATCACCTTCGACTTGGACTTGTATCGGAGAAGACTCTTGCTCCATGAGGTAATTGGTCCAGGTATCATGGTATGTGTCATTTTTTATCATTATAACCTTTAGATATATCCATCTTACTCCTTTTATTTCTGACAACTGCTTGGATCTTACATTAACCCACTTGACCATGGTTGGGGGGATTGATGGAGTGTCCTAGCAAGCCTGTACCCATAGGTTCTAGTTTGCCACTGGGGGGATTTCTGAAGAGCCATCGTCCGCTCCCATCATATCATCACTTTTACATCTTACCTCCCACTCATCTGTCCCATTCCCCTAGTCTGGGCATTAGGATGATCTGTTTGTGGGGTTGCACCTTATCATGTGGGAAGAAGGGGCTAAAGGCCCAGAAGGTAAAAGCAGCTGGTAAAAGATAAAAGCCATCAAAAAATGAAACCTAGAGTTGCCTCGCCCAGGGATCCTCGAGAAGGCAATAAAAAGCCTCTCAGCAAGAAATAAGAGGGACCCGAAGAAAAATAACAAATCAAGACCTAGCCAAGAGGATAGGGGGTCTCATCACGAGCCAGCCTATTATGTTCATGGGTACCTAGCAGTATGACATTGCCATTATCTGGTTACCACGCCAAGGCAGTGACCTTTGGTTGCATGGCCAAGGGAAAGGGGGTCTCATCACGAGCCAGCCTTATCATCTCTGTGAAAGTGCTTGTGGGTAACACTGTCAGCTCTGGTCACCACGCCCAGGCAGTGTCCTCTAGTTAGTCCTTGAAATAAAAAAGAAAAAGCAATAAAGAAAAGAAAAGAATAAAGCCAATAAAGGGCTTGGAAAGAATTGCATCCATGACGGGTACAACTCGCCTTCTACAAAGGCACCCACAGGTAATATCATGCATCCCTGTCTCTCACTCTACCCGTATGTCGGGACATCCTTTGACCACATCACCTCGTTTTACATGGCTTAGATGATACCCCTTGGAGGCTTTCCTTTCCTTATGGATATTAGCCCAATGGGGTATTTTGTCTTTTTCTTCGGCTTTGTATTGTAGGTCTTTGTAATATCTTTGAGCTATTGAATGATATATCAGGGCTTTTATGCATATGTTTGATAACCTTAATGATGAAACGTGATTAACATTGCTATGATCCCTGTGACTAATGAGCCCATGGAGTGCGAAGTTTTTGATGTGCAGGACCATGCCCGACGGACAAGTACCAGTTGGACCGGTACATATGGGGAGATGATTAGTTCGGACCTCCATGGGGCTGAAGAGCCCATCAGATGGTTGTTGGTAGCCCATCAGGGGAAAAGACAGGACAGTACTTGATTGAGCTTTTTCACATGAGAAGAAGAAGGATGTTCCATCCAGAACACTTTGGCTGAGTCCAGCCCAGGAGGGTTGACCCACTTCAGGTGGAACGTCTCCCTTTGATGGCCCAGGACGTCACCTAGGAGCCATTGACGTCATCTTGATAGTATGGCACACGTGACAGGGCAGCTGGCACGTGTGGCAGGGTTTGGAGGCCCAAAGAGGGCCAACGTTTTGTCATTTGTGCTGAATTTTGCCCTAAAAAAGGGCTAACATCTCCCTCAGTAGGGCTTGACATCTTGCTTATGCTCATTTAGGGCTTTGATTTAACAGTTTAATGTAATAACGGTATGATTTTGGTTTGTAGCCTTGTCGGCTATTTTTAATGACCTAATTTTAATTAGAGGTCATGATGCACTACATATTGAGGCGTTTTTCCCTCATTTTGACAATAACACACAACTCACTCTCTTGTGAGGTCTGATTTTTGCACCCTAGTTTGGGTATTTGGTCTTTTGTGTGAGGTGCACTTGTTGAAGGAAGGATTATCTTGGCATTTTTGGCATTTCTCTTGAAGGAAGGTTTACAAATAGGGTTTGCATATGCTTTTTCATCATGATATGTAAGTGTTTTCTTGCAAAACTTCTTAATTGAATGGTTGTAGATTTATATTCTTACATTTATTTATAAACTTTGTTGATTTTAAAACCCTAGGTGACAAGCACACAAGTAGGTCCTTGTTTCATGTCCCCTAAAAGAGAAATATTCAGCCATTGAAGAAGGAACGAAGAGCCTAGCCTTTGCTACACTCTTCTCACTTTTTCCCTTGTGCTAGCTGTGATTTTAAAAGTTAAGAAGGAGGGAACGTCTCAGGCCTAGGTTATCTACACCTAGGGCCGTCCATCTTCTAGGGTTTGGTGATAGAGCCTTGCCATTGCAACACTCTCCCTCACCTCATCCTCTTGTTTTAACTTATCTTTTATGCTAGCCGTTTGCCAAGTTTGACCTAAGGAAGGAGGAAAGAGCACGAGGCCTTTCTTAAGCAACACCGAAGTGAGCCTCTTTCCCCTAGGATTTTGATTCTAGGGCCCTGCCATTGCAGCACTCTAGAACCCTTCCCTCTTGTCCTTAGCCTTTTGTCCCTTCAAATTTGCGTCCTCTTCTTAATTGACTCCATCTACCACTAGGCACTGATCTTAAATCCACAATGTTGAAGTGATAGTGCTCAAACAACCTCTTAAAACTTTTAAATTTGAAACCCTAACTAACTAGCTAACCCTAACTAGGCTGACGTCATACTTGGTTATTCCATCTTGACGCAACACCTTTTGATGATAAGCAATTAGATGATGGTTGAAAGCATTTATTGAGTAAAAGATTGATTAAATACATTGTTGGCTACATCATCTCAATAGTTATTGATGAATTGATATTCTCCATTGCTATATTGATAAAACGTTGATCTCATTAATATCTATTGTTTTACATTGCTTACATATTGATGTCAGATAGTTACATGAAGTACTAACCCACTGAATTATAGCCTGCATATATTATTTTTCTATTGTCTTGTTCCGGGCAGGTGTTCTCATTTGGGCATACACTTCTTTATTGGTTGATTAGCCGGACTATCTGACCTTGGTGGTAACCTGTGAGGAGGAACTTCTGCTTTGACTTTTATACTTTGGCCTCTTCAAAACCCCAGGTTACCGGGGACGTCTCCCCTGGGCTAACCTCCCTAAACAGAAAGAACCTCCCCATCGTGGTGACAATGGGTGGGGTAGGTTCATGTTATGCCAGTTTGGCCTCTATCCTATAGCCTTTAAACCTAGCTACAAACTGTGCGATAACATTTTGGCGTCGTTGTCAGGGAGGAGGAGAGAGCACGAGGCCTTGCTTAAGCAACACCAGAGTAAGCCTCTCTCCCCTAGGGTTCTGTCTTCAAGGCCCTGCCATTGCAGCACCTTGAAACCTTTCCCTCTTGTCCTTTAAATCTCATCCCCTTCAACTTGTGCGTCCTTCACCTTTTGACTCCATAACCCTAGGCACTGATCTTTA
>ML779490.1:527446-549290 GCA_009831015.1 Picea engelmannii | reverse complement strand
GAGGATTTTATGTATTGGTTGAGTTATCTCTTGAACTTTTGATAAGCTATTTATGATAAGGAAGTTTTGTTGGGTTTTCTTCCCCTAGAGGGTTTCCCAGGATAAATGTTGTGTCTATTGTGGATGTGTATTTCTCAGTGATCGTGTTCTTATTATGCTCTTATCTTATGAAATGCAAAGAACTATAATATCAGCATAAAACATTAACATTCTACTTGTCAGATTGTTGATTGGAGTGTCTTGTTGGAGAGGTAGCACACAAGGGCAGATTTGTGTGCAAGGGTTTCTTCTACAAGGCTTTGAGCAGCAAGGGCGCAAGGCTAGAGTGGGATTGAGCAACAAAGGAGAAGGGCGTACCATGCTTGGGCGCATTCACCTTCTTGGACTTGTATAGCAGCTTGAGAGGGGTTGCCTTTGTATCAGGTTCATTTGTTTCATGTACTTGTTGTATATCATGCTTTAGACACCACTTATATATACTTCCATTCCAAACTAGTTTTCCCCCCGGGGGGGGTTTATCCAGGGTCATGTTGACCAAAAATACATGTGTTCATTTAATGCATGCTTAGAGTGTAGATCAGCTTACTTGTGTGGTTAATATCTAGAGGAAGTGTTACTTGTTTTGAGTTATATTGTATGTGCTAACTTTGGGTTACAAAAACACTTGCAAGGGCACCTCAAAGAACACTTAACCTACAAAAACTATGGGCAGAAAGTTACTAAATTGTTTTTTGTCCTAAAACAGCAAAGGACAGTTTTGAAGATTGAAACTTAGAGCCAATTTCAAGGTTAAAGGTAGACCTTAGTTGGCAGCCTCATAGGACCTCAATTTTCTACAATTATGAATGGACTCGGGAGATGTGTTGAGAGTGACGAATGTGCTATGGGTGTCAGAACTCAGGAGGAGTGTGCTCTCATTCTAAGTGATTGAGAAGAAGGGATTCAATGTAGTGCTCCAAGATGGACAGGTGTTGATCAAGCCTAGAGGATCTAGCTCAAACACAGCAATGGTTCTTGGAGTTAGAGAGAGCAACTTATACAGGCTAAAGGGCCAACCTATGTGAGCTATGGAAAATAGCAAAGAGGCAGTGAACAAGGACCAGGTATCTTCGAAGGTTGTGCAGACTCAGAAGGAATCAAACTTCAGGGGGAGTCAGCAGGCTCAGAGGGAGAGTCAGTTGTCCAGAGGAAGTCAACCTTCAAGTTCAGGTGGGAGAGAGGAGTTTTCCAAGACTGTCAAAAAGGTGTCATGGGTTGAGATGGCCAGGCAGGATGCTCAGAAGCGGGAGGCTTCGAGGAGCAAGGTGTCTTCGAAGAAGGGTCCATATCATACAGCAGGATTTGCTTATGTGTCAGAGGGAGCAACTATAGTAGCAGCTCTAATGTGGGAGGCAGAGCTACTTCCAGTGTGGGAGACGGGGCTACTTCCAGGTAATTGTGGATGGAATACCTCCCTCGCTAAGAGGAAGTGTTGATGTTTTGTAGCATAGGGAGGTATTCCCACATGGGCCTTCGTGTCTGGCATGTGGGAATCGTTGTTGGCACTCTCATTGCATTTTTCATTTTGTGAAAACCACTTGTATTTTAAACTGGGGCTTGGTTGTGTTATCACTCCAAGAAACTCCTTAGGGTTGTAGACTAAGGATGGTTGGTAACTTAAAAATAATGTGTAGATATGCTTGGAACAATGAGGTTTTTAATGATCAATGTAATAGACAACTCATCATACGACTAAAGAAACAGTGCTTTCAGGAAACGATAATCAGATCAAGTAAATTGAAAGGAGAGGATGAAGAACACTATTCTTGATTGCCAAATACAACTGAATGTAGGGATTAATACAAGATAGAAAGAAATCCTTTACTTCAAGTCTATGAGCTCAATAAAGAGATAACAGTCTTCATAAGCTAAAATAAACTGAAACAAAGTACAGAAAGGGAAACATGGATATTTATGATATTGAAAACGAAAGGAAACTAAACTTTTATTCTGTAAATAAGAGTCTATACAGTAACACAAAATATATTCCCAGTTTGAACCCTTGTCTCTTAGAAAAGATAGGCATTTATAGCCTTTTACAATCAGTTTTTAAGATCCTAAAAACTTGGATCTGTATCTAAAAATAGCAATTCAAATTAACTAAGTAACTCGATAACAAAGACTTAATGACTAGACTAGCATTCGAATTGTCTTCAATCTTCAAAATTTGGCATCTGTATTCTTCAGCTTCTGGAATCTTTGGTGTCATGAAACATGGCAAAGGCACCTGTCTTGGCAGCTGGATTCTTCAGTTGTTCATAGTCGATACTTTAGAAGATCAGTTTAGCATGTGGTTCTCAAAAACTCCCACGAATCTCTGATGCAGAGTATTTTTCGATCAAGTTGTTAACCCTTTAATACTCTGGAACCTCTTTAAATCCTGTGAAAAACGACCTGCTCCATCCTTAGCTTTCAAAAATGCTTTTTCTTCTTTCACCAGCTAACTCGCCCTATGATTCGCTGGTTAGCTGGTGAAAGCGTTGCCTTTCACCAGCTAACTCGTTGTAAAATTGCCCTGTGCGCTGGTGAAAGCTCTGCCTTGGCCCAAAATGAACTTTCACCTCCAAAACTGTGGTTCTATCAAGAAAACTCAGTGTGTCTCTACTTTATCACCTTGCATGTTCACAGCAACCTGAGCTAGCACTTGCAAATCTGGGTGTGACTTTTGTTTCTGCTTCAATTTTCTAATCTTCCTTTTAAGGCGCTTTGCTAACCACCATAGACTGTTATAGTCTTTGGTGATTTTCCTTTTCCTCTTCTTTTCCTTGACACTTTCACGAGCCAGCTTTTCAAATGCAGCATTTGTTTCTGCGAAATTATCAACAGAGTCTTGTATCTTTCCTTTATTACTCTCTCTAAGACCTCCTGCTGAGCGATCACTTCTTTGAGTTGCTTGATTTTCTGTGTTTTCTGCGACTTAGTGTTCTTTGATGTTTCTCCTTCCTCGGTGTGAGTAAATGTCTCACAATTCTGTGCAAACTCAATGGAGTGTTCAGGACTTTTAATGGCAGGGCTCTCATCTTCTTGCTCTGGCTCTGAGTCTGTGTATGGCAGGTTTAAGATGTTTGTTTTCTTTTCCGTAGGCTACTCTGTAGTAGTTTCAAACTCCAATTTTTTCTTTGACCTGTGAGATTTCACACCAGAGATTCTATCTTCTGGGGGTCCTGGAAGGGTTCTCCTCTTCCTCGAGCTGCTTTGAGGAGTCAATTGCTTCTTTCCAGCTCTCCTCTATTCATTCATGGGCTGAGTCTGAGTTTCAAAGCCCTCCCAAAAAAGAAAATGTTGCCAAGTCCTTCCTTTTTGTCTTAGCTCCTCTAAGATTATCAATTTAATAAGGCCAAAGTGGCAAAGAGTGTTCTTCATACCTAGAGGTTCAGCTCTAATCTTTTTACAGACTTTAGTTAAGCTCTTGTGCAAGAATAAAGGTAGATTTAGGAGAGTTTTCCCTGTAAAGTAGTCTAGAGCTTGAAATGATATAACATCAGTTTGTCGTACCTGCCTTCTGAAGTTATGTAGAGTTGGATGCCCTTAAACAAATCCTGCCACTTATCTTCTAAATGGGAAACTGGCATGCTCTTCTTCCATGCATTATTTCTGAACTTTTCCTTTAAATATGCTCTGAAATTTAGGTTCTTGGTGGCTGTCGTTTTGAACCAACTATGGCCTGATCTTGGCAAACTGGTCGCAGCAGCGATGGCAGCTTCATCCACAATAATTTCTAAAGACCCAACACAGGCTGTATTTCCATCGAATGTTTTAGCAAACGCCTCTGTTGTTGATTGGTGACAGCCATTCTGTAGCCTTTCGACATATTCCATACAGCTTGCGTTTGAGAAGTGTTTCTGCACTTCTGGATGCGCCTGTAGGAAGGACAGACTGTCCAACTCTTTTCTCAACAAAGAACCACTGTGTCTCCTCGCCATCTGTAATTCAAAACCCGAAACGATCTTGCACACAAAACACTGCAATCTACTGTTTGGGCCGAGGTCTTGCGCTGGTAAAAACACTCGGCTTTGTCTTTCAACATTGAAAACTTATCAAACACTTGTGGGTGATGCGTGTTGGGGAAATGATGGGTCGATTTGATGTCACCAACCGAGTAGTATCGCTCCCTCACCTATGATGATGGATTCAAATTCGCCATTTCCAACGCCATGATTGTGAAGCATGCATTTATGAACGAGATCCGCTTTGCAATCCGATTTAGACGTGCAAACCCGAATCTCCATGATTATCCGCTTTCACCAGCGCATCATAATGATTGCATGACGTGGGCTGAGCATGTCATCATTTGATTTTTAAAACGTGGAGAAAACACGCGTGATCCCCGCTTTCACCAGCTAATGTCCCGTCGGAAGCACTCCTTCGCTGTTGAAAATCACCGCTTTCACCAGCTAACGACCCGTGAAAATGCTCCTTAGCTGTTGAAAATCACCACTTTCACCAGCTAACTATCATCTTTGAAACACGCGTTAGCTGTTGAAAGTTTTTATGAAAAATTTTAAAGAGAAGACCTTTATGGATCGTCTTATTCCAAGACAAAATTAAAACCTAAGTTTTGCTACTAGAAAAACTCAAAACAAGTTTGGAGGAAACTACCAATAGCCATACTATCAATCCACAAAATGCAACCATAGTGACTGATTCATTTTGGGAGCTAACAGGTTGGGCCTTCACACCTGCATGGAGGAATAAACAATTCTAATTTAATGTTGAGTTTAGAAGGGGTTCCTAAACTCACTCATTAGACTCCTACAAAAGGAGAGGCAATGTGAGGAGACACTACCACATCTCATAGTGACATTATGGAGTTGGCATAAGTGAGTAAGCACTTGTGCCAAGAAAATTGGAGTGGCAATTTCAGCAAAGGAAATTCTTCACTTTGGAAAATCTGGCCTAGGATTTCTGGACATTCTTTCTCTATTTTTCAGCCAAGGAGAGGAGGCCACGCGTGTGGGAGGAAGAGGAGAAACAAACCGCATGTGTGCGGTCCGTACAGTTCATACAAGTAACGCCAACATCTGTATAGTGCGTACATTCCATACAGGTGACATCACCAGTCCGTACAGGTGACATTGGCATCCATACGTACAAGTGATGTCAGCAGTCATACAAGTGACGTCAGCAGTCGTACAAGTGATGTCGGCAGGCCATACAGTAGTTTTGCAAGTTGGAAGGGTTTTTTTCAAAATTTGTTGAAGTTGTAATTTTGTTGGGAGAACTATTTTTGTCCTCGGAAATTCTCAATCTGAAAATTTTACAAAACAGAAATTTGTGTCTCATGTGCATGGATGATTTCTCTCTGATCTTTGTGCTTCCACTGTAATTTTTTGTCATAATTTCAGTGTAAAATTATTCATTGATAACAGCACTGGTTTGCTGTTTGAGGTCACTTCGAAGTAATTTTCATATCTAAAATTGTATGCATTGGATTGCCCTTGAAAATTTGACAGTGAAGACTTTGCACTTGGTGCTAGATTGTGTGGTATCAAGATTCATTATTACATCATGTAAAAATCCATTAGAGGACTAGGTATAGAATCTCTGAGCTCTGTACAAAAGCTATAAATCAAGACAAAAGAAACAAAAAGAAAAAATTTAGCAAAACTATGAAATACAAAATCTCAGCAAGGACTATCTATCTATTGTTAGATTTTCATTAGTTTTGTTAACATTAGATTTAACATAGCATTTTTATCTTCTTTTAACATTCAATAATCATATACTGAAATATATAAGCAACATATAAACAAGAATAAGAAGACACAAACATTTATCCTGGGAAAACCCCAAACTCAAGAAAAAACCCAGACAACTTTTCTTAGAGAGAATATTCCAGTACAACCATGAACAAGCTCTAATCACAAGAGTAAACCAACAATGAAGAACCATGATAACAAATACTTATCTCTTCTTCTTCTCAAACCCTAGCAAGGGTAGACAACTAATCAACACCACAGAACTGGCACCAAGATAGCACACCACATAGATGGCACCAAGATAAGCGCATCACTAGAACTAGCACAACAGAGTTGGCACCACTAATAACTGGTAATTACAACTGCAACTGCAACTGATAACTGGCATGAAGCAACTGAGCAGCAAAACACAACCTTAGCACAACTCCTCTAAAGGTAGCGCACAACAGAAATCACCAAGATCCACAAGGTATATCCTTCCCCAAGTGGGGTGCACTCTCCAAGAGAATCAGAGACCAAAAATGGTGATACTGTTGCAACTGCAGTTATAGTTTCCTAGTGCACACTACAGAAGGAGAATTGTCTAACTGTACAAATGAACTGACCTAGACTTGTATTTATACTAATCTGGGCGCCTGTCTGGGGTCGACTTCTTATTCTGGGTCTTCAAATTTACTTTATTATTTGTGTGGGCCGACTTCTCTTCTTGGAAATTATATTTCCACTTTATTATTATTTCCTATGGACTGACTTCTCTTCTGTGGTCTTCTATTTCACTTTATTCTTTTCCAAGGTGTTCTTCAACTGTTCAATGGTCTTCCTTTGACTTCTTGGAATCTTCTTCTTCTCTAAGAAAAGTTGTCTAGGAGGGAATACCTCCCACAGCTACCAAAACATCAACAGTCCCTCTTAGCTAGGGAGGTATCTTTCATGATGTCTTCTTATGGTAGTCCACTGACTACTCTGCAATCAACTAGTAGCACACAGCTACTACCACGCCATCGGTAGCTCAAATCATCCGTCACAGTCTCCAAGACTATGCTGCAATCATCGAGTAGCACACAACTACCCATATTGTCCAGTAGTACACAACTATTGTCGTAGTCCAGTAGTACACAACTACTGCCATAGTCCTCTTGACTGTGTTGTGATGTTCTTTCTTCTTTTCTTGCAGTCTTATTCACACCCATCCACCTCGCCAAGTGTCTTTTCATAATCTACATAATCTTCATGTCAATGTACATAGAGAAACCATCTCTATGCTACCCATCCACCTCGCCAAGTGTCTTTTCATAATCTTCTCCCTCTTGCTGGAAGAATCCTCTGGCCACAAATCAAGTTTTGTACATCTCTATGCTACCATCTGCAGTATGCTTGATCCTGTAGATCAACTTGGAAGTCACCATTGACTTCCCTTCTAGTCTCGGGACTACTTCCCACACATCATTCTTCATGGTGGACTGGTATTCTTCCATCATGGCATCCTTCCACGCTTGCTCCTTCATAGCTTCCTCAAAAGTGTAAGGTTTGGAATCAATGATCCTCCTCATCAGCGCTACATATAGCTGGAAAACTTGTGAGGTCTCTTGCTCTCTCTGGAACCGAGGAATATCCATATCCCAGTCCTTCTGACTGGCTGCCTCCTCTGCCACTGTAGCAAATTCTACTGAAACAAGGGAATCCTCCCAGGAGGTCTCATATCTCCTCGAAGCCTTTGAAGCTTCAATCTAGCCTCCTCAACTCACGGAACCTATGTATCAATCCTGAAAGGCGTATCTTGTTGATGATTGCAGCTACGTGAGACATTCTCCAGCTTACAAACCTGAGAGAAAGTCACTGAGAGGGGTGTGTGGTTCCTATCTGAGACAGAGTTGGAACGTAAATATGACCTCCTCCTTACAGAGAGTTGAGAAGAACTCTAGATGATTCTCCTTTGTAACGCAATGAGAAAGGAGATCTGCAGAGTTGGACGTGCCTGTGACTGAGCACAAGGAGAACGTGTGAAATCCCAAAGTGTTGGGTGCATCGTCGGGAGAACAGAAATGAAGATGATGTATTAGCCTCCTCTGAGCAGAAGAGTTGATGAGAAACTCCAAATAACTCTCCTATGTAATGCAGTGGGAAAGAAGATTTGTTGAGTGGACGTGCCTGTGGACGAGCACAGGTGAACGTAATGCTAGTGGTTGAGCACTAGTGAAGAAGTGGTTCTTTTGTGTAATGCAGTGAGTCAGAGATATGGACATCCCTATGGATGTGCCCCTAGTGGATGAGCACTAGTGGGTGTATAAGATCCCTTGCTATGTTGTTCAAGAGTCAAGACCTGCCTGTAACCCTAATTGTAATGTAATGGGTACAGGTCGGCCCCACCTTAATGTGATTAATAATAAATGTAAAAGATAATTAATCTGCTTAATATTAATTATATTGTGAGCTAGTGAGGTCGGCCATGTTGTGCCAATAGACACTTATCTTGACAGGTCAGTCTAGTATAAGGTAAATTCCCCATTGAGGAATCATATCTTTCATGTGAGTTTGGAAATTTCAGCAAGTACACCTTCTTGGGAAAAGTGTGCGCCTCTCTTGGGGGCTAGTCTTCTAGGGTTTTAGCACCCTCTTGTATGCTAGGTTTTACTGGTGGTGAAGGTCTTTCTCTTGAAGAATATAGCAAAGGATTTTGGTTGGGTTTTCTTCCCTTGTTGAGAAGGGTTTCCCATGATACTTCTTGTGTTCTTGTGCATGGTGTTTCTTCTTGTGATCTTGGTTGTTGCAACATTATTGTTTATGGTTAAGTTAAATGCTAAAATGGAATGAACTTCATGCTTAACCTTGCTCATAGTAAAATCCACATATCTCTCTCCCATTTGAATCTGAGGAAGAATATTTTCTGAATGAAAGTCTCTAAGCCACTGACTCTCTCTGAGATCAGGCTCACTTTGAGTTTGCATGCTCCCTCTGAAGCTTGACTCCCTCTTAGTCTATATAATCTTCGGAGCCATCTGCTCCCTCTACATGTGCCGACCTCCTCTAAAGTCTGATCTCCTATGAATTGTCCTGGGGAGGCTACTCCTCCTTATTGGATCCTGAGGGTTGACTCCCTCTAAACTCTAGCTCCTTCTGAGCTGGTACTTGGTGGGGTTGCATGCCTCACCATTGGTGGAGCCATCTGCTCCTCCTCATGATATGGCTCATCAATGCCATATAGTTGTATCCCATTTGCATCCTGCAAATTATCATGGGACCAAGTTGGTCTATCCCATTTGCATCCTGCAAATTATCATGGGACCAAGTTGGTCTCTTCCTGGTTAGTGCAACGTTTCTGGGTAGGCCCTTCTGGCTCTATTAACTGTTCCTAATGATCTAAAGAGTGATCAACTGAACCAGAGGGATCTGTACAATCATCTTCGGAGCCTTCTGCTCCTTACAATCAATCTCCATATGAGATACTCTGTATCCCGCAAAAGTACCCTTCTTTCCAGAAGGTTTTAACTTCGTCCTCTTCTCTTCTGGTACATGGATGTGTACGGTCATGTGCACAGCTCTATGTCTGGATAGTCTATACCATGTTTTAGCTACAGACCATCTAATATGTTGGCTCCTACAACCGTCATTATAGCTCCCTCTCAAAGCTATCACCTGTGACCTTCCCGAAACAAGAGCAACAACAAGGGAAAACAATAGACAAGAATAATACTCTTATAATAAGAACAATAATAAAAACAAGAATGGGAACAATCGTCATAGTAGCTCCTTCTCAAAGCTATCACTTGTGACCTTCCTGGAGCAAGAGCCAAAACAAAAAATACAATAACAAGAATTAAGAACAACACTCTTCCAGTGTTGTGACCAATCATTCCTCCATGGTAACATGCCCGGAACAAGAAACAAGAACAACAATATCTCCATGGTAACCTCCATGGAATTTACAAAATAATTTGCTTGGAACAAGGTCAACAACCAAGAGCATCTGCTAGAGGAGATCAATTTATCTTGTAAACAAGTACATCATTAATACTGAACAATGACATTTTACTTAATGATCATCATACCAACAATATTTAAGTGTTACTAAACATTTGATAGCAATAGCAGTAATAGAACTCTAAGGACTGCTATTCTAGTTACAACACTTACTTAGGTTGCAACAGTATAAAATATCAAGCCGGATATGCAAACCTGGAGTCTAGTTTTTGTTGTCCCATTTGAGTTGTTCCATATTGTAGGAGACATCATCACTATTGCCTCCAATTATGGGGCTTCCTCTGAGAACACTAGATCTAAGATCCCTTTGGATCTACTGTCACTGGTTGGATAAATTGTCCTTTTGCCAAGTGTACATCTCATGCAAACACCCTCATCTTATATACAAGTACACCATCCATCTTTGTCTTCTAATCTGAGACATTACATCAATAAGAAAAAGTTAGAAATCTGAATCAGAAAGTTCAATGTCCAAGAAAATGTCAACAAGCCTAAAACCCTAAAAATTCAATTCTGACGAAAAGTCAATCTGAGAAGTGCAATAGGTGCGCTAGAGTAGGGCGAGTTGATCAGTGGTGGAGTTTGGCCCAATCGACTTTACAACAAGTGCACAACGAGCTTGACAAAGAAAACTGTGCAGCGGCAAATTGCATGTGCACCAGCAAATCTCATCAATGTGGCAAATCTCACAATCTTCCTTCCAGCAGCTAGACTGTTCTGAAGGAAACCTGCTCTGATACCATGTTAGATTTTCATTAGTTTCGTTAACATTAGATTTACCATAGCATTTTTATCTTCTTTTAATGTTGAATAATCATATACTGAAATATATAAGCAACAGATAAACAAGCACAAGAAGACACAAAGATTTATCCTAGGAAAACCCCAAACTCGAGGAAAAACCTAGCCAACTTTTCTTAGAGAGAATATTCCAATACAACCATGAACAAGCTCTAATCACAAGAGCAAACCAACAATGAAGAACCCCGATAACAAATACTTATCTCTTCTTCTTGTCAAACCCTAGCGAGGGTAGACAACTGATCAACACCACAGAACTGGCACCAAGATAGCACACCATAGAGTTGGCACCAAGATAGGCGCATCACTGGAATTAGCACCACAGAGTTGGCGCCACTGATAAGTGCAACTGCTACTGCTACTGATAACTGGCACGAAGCAACTAAGCAGCACCACACAACCTTAGCGCAACTCCTCCAAAGGTAGCGCACAAGAGAAATCACCAAGATCCACCAAGAATATCCTTACCCAAGTGGGGCGCACTCTCCAAGAGAACCAGAGACAAGAAATAGCAAAACTGTTGCAACTGCAGCTGCAGCTACCTAGTGCACACTACAGAAGGAGAACTGCCAGAATGTGCAAATGAACTGACCCAAACTTGTATTTATACTAATCTGGGCGCCTGTTTGGGGCCGACTTCTTATTCTGGGTCTTCAAATTTACTTTATTATTTCTGAGGGACGACTTCTCTTCCTGGAAATTATATTTCCACTTTATTATTATTTCCTGGGGGCTGACTTCTCTTTTGTGGTCGTATATTTCACTTTATTCTTTTTCGGGGTGTTCTTCAACTATTCAATGGTCTTCCTTTGACTTCTTGGAATCTTCTTCTTCTCTAAGAAAAGTTGTCTAGGAGGGAATACCTCCCGCGGCTACCAAAACATCAACATCTATGAACCACAATTATAATGTGTAATATACCAAAATTAATTGTCAAATAATAATAATAGTTAATAATTAGTAGCGAAGGGTTACATATTATGTCACGTCCTTCTGCCTTTTATTGTATATAGGGTTAACCAATTCTCATTGTAAACATGTACTGGAATAAAATATTAATATATATATATATATATATATATATATATATATATATATATTAAAATTGATATTGGATCTTCTCCAATTTGGTATCAGAGTGTTCGTCGTCGTCGCACCCACCTCCCTCTTCTCTGCTGCGTCATTCCGCTTGGCCACCACATCTACCTTCTTAAACACTAGATGTCCTCTTCGACACATGCCATTCCCTTTCCTAGCGCTCAATTCGCCTCCATTCCATACGCCATTCGCCTCATCCCTCATTCCTCTTGGTTGCCTTTCTACTTCTGAAACCCTTGGCATCCTCTTCGACACACACCCTTCTATTTTGAAATCCTCGCCATCATTCCCTTACTCTCGACCGTGACGTACCTCATACATACCCACACACACCCAACACACGCCCAACAGGTCCACGCACACTCGGCACACACCCAACACACCACACACATCGACACACACATAGCACACGTCCTCTGTAATTTTGATGTCGGCGAGGCAGACAGAGAATTCCAAGAATCCTCCGGGGCTACTAGAAATCCAATCGTTACATCACCATCACCTACCAAATACTTCAACAGTGAGCTAAAAGGTTTACAAGACTCAATAGATGTAATTTTCAACAATCTTGGGGATGTAGACATTAAAGGAATGAATGCTTCTATGGATGAGAGATCTCCAACATGTTAGAAAGTAATGGATGTGCTCGTTTAACCATAGACAATATAACAATATTGTCACCCAACCATAGGCCAAAGCCACCCCCGAGCACCTTAACCTTGACAGAGAATGATTCTGAAAGCAAACCAATAGCCAACCAAGACTAATGCATAAAGATAACCAAGACTGATCAGAAAGTCCAACCATAACCAATAGAAAGTCCGAGCCTAAACCAAGAATACAGATTGCGACAATTGTCGACTGCAGTTGCTCCCCAGACTTGCGCACTTGCCCAGTTTCTGCAATGCGCACCTCTTCCCAGCTGAAATTCTGAGCTGTGTACAAAATGAGGTCTGGCTACTTGTATTTATACTATTTTCCTGAGCTGTCTAGGCCGACTTCTCATTCTGGATGCTAAATACTTAATATTAATTATTTCCTTGAGCCGACTTATCTTCTAGGGTTAGGTTTAATGCTTTAGGGTTTCTTCTTGCTTCCCGAAATATTCTATTCTCGTCAAGGTTATACGTGGATTTAAATACCTCTCGCAGCTACCATAATATCAACACTCTCTCCTAGCTATGGAGGTATTGAAGGAAATGGTCTTGAGCACAAACATACCATTCAACCAGTAGCATCATCATAGTCGTACAGACTATCTCATGATTAGATCACGACCACCATCATCACTATCAGTGTCATCTCACAGCATCAACTGCATCATCTCTCGAAACCATACTCCATCTGAGTGATCAGACATGATGTTGAATAAGTCACACACTCCAAGGAGTGATACAAGAACCATTCTTCTAATCCGAGCATATGTCCTAGAAGAGTAAATGTCCTGGACCATTTTCCGTCTAGAGAATGTTTGTACATCAGTACACTGACCATCCATCTAGCTGATAATCATTTTCAACACTATTGATAGTCTACATGGCAATCAAAACAATGTCATTCAATAGAACACAACTGTGTCGATCCATAGTAGTACACAACTACAATCCAATGGTACACTACCACACCAAGTAGCACACAGCTACTTAATCAGTGACACATAGTCACAACCAGTGGAACACATCCACCACAATAGCATACATCTACTGTCCAGAAACATACAGTCTCCATAGCAATCATATCATCTGATATCAACCTACACAAAAAAAACAATATCACGATATAAACTGAGTCATCTGGGCCATTCTTCCACTCACATCCATGAGTTCTGGAAGAGGATCTGCCCTCATAAGGTAAAACACCAACCATGAGCTATCTGGACTATTCTTCTCAAGCATAGAAGAATAATTGTCCTAATTTCTGAGCCTGGACCATTCACCTATATGGGCCAATCCTCTAACACTAAACAAAGTGCAACCTGGAGAGAATGAGTCTGCCCTAGGGAATGCATGTCCCTGATAGCTGAACCTGGACCATTTACCTATCTGGGCCATTCCTCCGGCACTAAACAAAGTGCAACCTGGAGAAAATGAGTCTTCCCTAGGGAATGACTGTCCTACACCAACCTCCAAAACGGACCATTCTTCGAAACTGCTCACAACTATGAACTTCGAAAG
The DNA here is from genome assembly GCA_009831015.1 of Picea engelmannii. Lineage (NCBI taxonomy): Eukaryota > Viridiplantae > Streptophyta > Pinopsida > Pinales > Pinaceae > Picea > Picea engelmannii. Next base: position 535,501 of record ML779490.1, on the reverse strand, counting down.
AATGACTGCTCGACGAGGCGGACCATTCTACTTGACCACTACTGAGAGTGATTGTCAAGAAGAAAGATTGTCTTATACCATGTTGATATTATGGTAGCTGTGGGAGGTATTTACCTCCACGTGTAAACCTGACAAGGATAGAATACTCCAGGAAGCAAGAAGAAACCCTAATGAGTTGGCTAATAACCCTAGAAGACTTGTCGGCTCAAGAAGATAATTTCTATTAGGTTATTAGCCTCCAAGAGAAGAAGCTGGCCAGAAATAATAATATATACTGAACAGACAGATACCCAGAATGAGAAGTCGGCCCAGGCAATTAGCCAGAATTTGTATAAATACAAGAGGCCAGTTCTCATTCTTGCAGGCAGTCTCAGAATTGCAGAGCAGCACTTGTGCGCACTGCAGTTGCCCAGTTTCTGCGCAGGTTTGTAGAAGAGCTACCGTTGCAGTTGTTGCAGCTAGCAGTTACGCTTGGACTATCTCTTGGCTAGTGTTTGGACTATCTGATCAGCTCTTATTGGTGCGTTATCCTTGGGGAAAGGTGCGTTACCCTTTGTTTGGCTATCTAGCCTAGGGTTTGCTTCCGGAGTGATTCTCTGTCAAGGTTAAGGTGCTCGGAGGGTGGCTTCAGCCTATGGTTGGGTGACAAGGGTATTGTCAATGGTAAAACGAGCACATCCACTTATATTCTAACAAACCATTCCCCCACACTGGCCACAAGGGGAATCACTCTCTATGATACATCAACAATCTATCGAACCATTTTCATTACGAAAATGACCGTCTGATTTGGACCATTTTCTGAACTGGAAAATGCCTGTCCGTCAGAAATCTCAAACCACTTTCCGAACTGGAAAGGAACTGCTCATCCTGGACCATTTTTCGAACTAAAAAATGACTGCCCATAAATCGATAACACATCAGTGCTCCCTCCCAACCTGGGAGTCATCTCTTCCCTTTTCAATAAGGAAGTCGTCTCCATGAGCTCCGGCTTGTTTCTTGAGTACGCAACCTTTTTCATCTTGGGCAGAGGCTTTACCAAAATGTCTGCTATCTGCTCATCTATGGAGATATATTGCAGAACCACTTCTCCTTTTTGGACCTCATCACGGAGAATGTAATTCTTGATCTCAATGTACTTCGATCTTTCTGGAACACAGGTTTTCTCTGAAGGCTTCATATAGCTTTGATCATTATAGTATATCAAAATTGGATCCAGTTCTTTTGTTTCCTGCTAGCTCATAACATCGTGACAAAGCTCAAACTGGAACATATCCAAGTGGCACTTCTTCTATCACCATGATAGTTTGTCATGGATTAGCAATCCATCATCCTGGACTTCTGAGTAACCATTTTGATACAATATCTCTGTTATAGAAGGTTTTTACCATGCTTCTGCTGTGCATTGGAGGCTTTGCACCAAGTTGTTTGAATCCATACAAGATCTTCTTTCATCTGCATATAAGAGTCTCTTTCCGGTATATCTCAAAACCTTGAGGTTGCTCTACATACGCTTCGTTGTTCAATTACTCTGTTGAGGAGAACAGTCCTTACATTCATCTGATGTGAACTCCAACCCATGGATATTGCAGCATATATAATGGCTCAGGTATGTCTGGTTACTGGAAAAAGCTATCATCATAGTCTTCTCCCTCCATCTAGGAGAACCTTCAGTTCTGGATCTCACAATGCTTCCATTCATAAGACTTCCATACATTGTTCTTTATCACAACTTCCATTTCTTCTGCTTGATTGCTTCTAGAGGGTTGAGATCAAGCTGGTAGTCTTGTGATTCTCGATATAATGAGTGGTTGTTCTGGCTTTTCTTTCTCTCTTGGAATCTTCATGTCTCTCTTTAGCTCTTGGGTCCATGGAGTTTTCTATATATTCCATGCCTTGAAGATTCCGACTTCTTCCTTTCATCATACGATCATGGATGTGGATGGACAACCAGGGATACTTTAAGGCTTCTTTTCGAAGAATATTTCTTCTAAAATCAAATTGAACACATGCTGCTTTTCATGGCTGCTACCATTGATGGGAACATGGATAGATACTTCATAATCCTCAATGGATCATACTATTTAGGATTAGCTCCCTCCTAATCCTTGCTTCATGCATGAATGCATGCTCTTCTTTTGAAATTATATAATTGGCTCCCTCCATCTAGGGGAGTCCACACTTCCGTCTGCATCCTTATTGCCTTCTGCAAAGTGTCACAAGTCTTTTTCCAATTTCCTTTTGATTGTTGACTTCTTTTTGTTTTTACTTCTTCCATGTTTCTTCAAGTTTGATTATGATTTCTGCTTATCTTGCAGTTGTTACTTATGTTAATAGCTTCCACATGAATTGTTACCAAGGGTTGTCAATGTACTTCATCTTTTCATGTGTATTGTTATCCTTATCTTAGATGAAGAAGTTTGTTTTGTCCTGCTTGGCCTTCTTTGAGGGTTCCCTTTCTTTGGCAATTGATGTTTCGTGTGTTTCCTTGGGACAATGATTCTTGTAGTGACCATATTTTCAACAGTTGAAGCATTGTATTTTTGACATATCTTTCTCTTGATTTGATTCCTTCCTTGGGCCAAACTTCCTTTTATTCCTTGTTGTGAAAGCTTGATCATCATATTTCTTTTGGGGTTTCTCTTTTGCACTAATCTTTGATTCTTCTTGTGCACAACAAGTCCAAAGTTCTTCAAATGTGGGATACTCCTTTCTTGTATTCATGCTTGCGGCAAATGCATCCCATGTCTTGGGAAGACCATTGAGTACTATATTTACCAATTCCTTCTCTGAAATGATTTCTTCAATAGCTTGTAGTTGATCTCTTAGCTGAGAGATTCTCACAAGGTATGATGTTATGTTGTCATCATCATTCATTTTCATGTCACGGAGCTCATTCTTTAGACAAATTACTTGTCCAATGTTTCTGACTGAGAAGAGGTTGGTTAGGGCATCGTACATCTTCTTAGATGAGTCAAGATGGGAGATGTAGGGTATCAAGTGGTCTTTTATAGAGTCCACTATGATACTCATGGTATTGATGTCACTGTCTTTGAACTTCTCCATAACTGCAACGTTCTGAGGTTCCTTCTCTTTTCCTTCTTCGAACTGTGGTTCCATGATCTTTCCTTTCACGATATCCAACACTTTATTCTTGGCAAGGATGAGGTCAATCCTTGTCTTCCATGCTCTGAAGTTAGAAGCCCCTTCTAACTTGTTCTCTAACTTCATAGAGTAAGTCATAGTTTCTTTGACTTGGTCAACCCTTGATTTTGACCAAAAACTCAAACTTGAGGTCTTAGCTTGCTGAGAGTACCAGGAGGTGTGCTAGGCTAGGGCGCATTAGGCTATCCAGAAATTAGGTCAATCTCTTCACTTAAGGTGCATCAACAAGAGGGTTAGGGTTTCGTTGCTACAGCAAAGATTGGCTGCAACTGCAACAATAACTGAGCAAATCCTCCCATTCTATCTTCCAGCGGTTAGACTGTCCGAAGATAGTGTGGGCCCATAACTTGTTAGAAAGTAATGGATGTGCTCGTTTAACCATATACAATATAACAATATTGTCACCCAACCATAAGCCAAAGCCACCCCCGAGCACCTTAACCTTGACAGAGAATGATTTCGGAAGCAAACCAATAGCCAACCAAAACTAATGCATAAAGATAACCAAGACTAATCAGAAAGTCCAACCATAACCAATAGAAAGTCCGAGCCTAAACCAGGAATACAAATTGCGGCAGCTGCCGACTGCAGCTGCTCCCCAGACTTGCGCACTTGCCCAGTTTCTGTAGTGCACACCTCTTCCCAGCTGAAATTCTGAGCTGTGTGTACAAAATGAGGTCTAGCTACTTGTATTTATACTGTTTTCCTGAGCTGTCTAGGCCGACTTCTCATTCTGGATGCTAAATACTTAATATTAATTATTTCCTTGAGCCAACTTGTCTTCTAGGGTTAGGTTTAATGATTTAGGGTTTCTTCTAGCTTCCAGGAATATTCTATTCTCGTCAGGGTTACACGTGGAGGTAAATACCTCTCGCGGCTACCATAATATCAACACAACAAACTACAGAACTTTGATCCAGATCTTATTAATGGATCCCCCATAAAAGCGAGATCTTATTAATGGATCCCCAAAGACTTGCATCAGTGGAATAGAGTTTGAAAGATTGGAACAACGACTTTGATAACCATGAGGCCACAATTAAAGAATTGGAAGGCATGAGGAAGGGATTGAGTGGTCTGAATTCACGTTACAGTATTCCACGACCAAAGCATTCATCTAACTTTGGTTCCTTTAGCGGATTTACACACAAACTAAAAATTGATGTACCCAGATTTGACAGAGAGGATGACATAGACCACTAGATGGATAAACAAACTTGAACATTATTTTGAGTTGCACCACATGTATGACAATGAAGAGAAAACAAATTTCGCATCATTGAACCTAGAAGGATCAACTTGCGGTCAGTTCTTGTGGTGGCACGCAAACGCCCAGTTAAGAAACTGGGATACACTCAAACAACATTTTTTCAAGAGGTTTCAAAACATCGAGGAAAGAAGTTTTCTCCAAACTCACTCGATTACAACAGTTGGTGTCGATGGATAAATTTTTTAATGAATTACATGTGTCAGCTACTCGCATGCCTAAATATCCAGACAAATATCTCTTACAGGTTGCCATATCAGGATTTAAAGAAAACATAAGAAATGAACTCAAAATGTTAGATATAAATGACATTGAGCAAGCACGGCTAAAGGCCAGAACTGTTAAAGAAAAATTGATGTCCTTGCAACAAGTCTCTTGATTTCACTCTAAGTAACCAAACCAAAAGTACTTTCCCCCTAATAAAAGGATTTCACCATCTAATGTAAAGGATAACAAAAATCGGTGCTTTAGATGTCATGCTCCCAACTGGAGGCTAGGCCACAAGTGCAAGAACAAGAAATTCTATGTGAGGTACAGTTCGACAGCAGCAAGGAGATAGGCAATTCATCTCCATCCGACACAAATTCAGATAAGTCAAATGAAGAATCGAGAAATCTTAGAGGATCTGACCATCAGAATTACACACCAACACTTGTTTGTTGCGATGATCGGCATTTTGCAACCCTAATCTCTAAAGGTTTTTGTCTACATTAAAAAGACAAGAGTGATAGTGCTAATAGATAGTGGGAGTTCTCATAATTTCATTGATACTAAAACAACAAAATAATTAAACATCTTTGTCTATCCCTCTTATGACCTTCAAGCCACAATTCCAGGGAATAAAACTACCTTATGCACAGGGAAATGTCATAAGGTTAAATTGTCAATTAATGATTACCAATTATAATCCCCCATGTATTCCATGGAAATCAAAGTGGATGTGGTATTAGGAGCCAAATGGTTATCCACGGTTGGTACAGTAGGGCTAAACTTACAAAAACAATTCCTTACGTTCTTCAAAAATAGGAGGAGATACAAGTTTTATGGAATCAAAAGCCCAGCCCCTCAAATAGTCTCATCTAATAGGACGAAGAAGATGATTAAGAAAGGACCCCAAGCTTACCTTTTCCATTGTTATTCAATGGAGGTGTCCCCTAATGAAATTGATGTTCCTAGGGGTCTTGACAAGATTCTTGGAAAACATAGTACCATTTTTCAAGACCTCCCTGAGGGTCTTGTTGAAATAATGTAACTGCGAAGAGCATTCTTATTATTATTTTGTTATTGGATTAAATCCCCATTGTGGATTAATCTTGTCATTATTATTATTGGATTAAATCCCCACTGAGGATTAATCATGTCATTATTATTATTATTGTTATTGGATTAATCCCCATTGAGGATTAATCATGTCGGTAATTGTATAAGGACCAAATCCCCTTTTGCGGATTGGTCATCGGACAATTACAATGTGCAGAATAAGAAGTCAGCCGCCCCAGCAGTTATAATGAAAGGGCCAGAATTAATTAAAGGTGGGTTTACCCACCCAGTGTGAGAGGTCGGCCCTGTCAGATGGTGACTCTTCACACGTGCCAGATTGATATAAATAAGAGGCTAGCGCCTCACTTCTTAGACACACTTCACTTGCTCATTCTCTTATGAGGCAAGTTGCATTTACAAGTTGGAGAGAGGAGAAAAAGGGTGGCGCATCTCTTGAGGAGGACTTTTCTGTATTGGTTGTATTATCTCTTGAACATTGTATAAGCTATTTATGATAAGGAAGTTTTGCTAGGTTTTCTTCCCCTAGAGGGTTTCCCAGGATAAATGTTGTGTCTCTTGTGGATGTGTATTTCTCAGTGATCTTGTTCTTATTATGCTCTTATCTTATGAAATGCAAAGAACTATAATAATGGCATAAACATTAACATGGTTTCAGAGCCAACCTGAAGAAAGCACAATCTGCAAGAGGAAAAACGTCACTGTTACGGTACCCCAAAATTAGGGTTTTGGAAAAGTGAGTATTTTCAGCTCCCTATCACCCTAGAAAGTTGCGCCCTCCCCCAAGAATCAATTTGGCACCTAGAGCGCACCTTTTCAGTGGCTAGATCCTCCGGAAAGTGAAACCCTAGTTTCACAAAGTACCAGAAAACCAGAGTACCAGAAGTACCAAAGGTACCAGAGTACCAGAAGTACTAGAAAACCAGAAGCACCAGTCCAGAAATCCGCAGAGCAGATTTGAAGGGGTAAAATTTGGATTTTCTCAAATCTGAGGACACCAGGCTACTCGCCTCAGCTAAGCGCACCTCCTGGTAAGGTCAAAACTTGATTTCAAGCACTTTCAATTTTTGGTTATTTTTGTTACCAAAAGTACAAGATGTTTGCAAGCACAAAGCTTGTTGAGAAATTAGAAGGCATAGACAACTTCCGTGCCTGGAAGTATAGGATCGGTCTGATCCTCGCAGAGAATGACCTATCAAGATTTATCAAAGAAGTGGAGGAACCCGAAGATGCCGTAGAGAAAGCAAAGCATCAGAAGGACTCAATCAGGGCTCAGAGAATCATTGCAAATTTAATCAAAGACCACCTGATCCTGTATGTATCGTCAAAGAAGACCCCGAAGGAGATGTTTGATGCTCTAAGCAAACTATATGAAGGAAAGAACATCAATCGAAAGATGAATCTCAGAACTCAATTGAAGAATACCAAGATGCAGAAAAGAGAAATGATTCAAGAATATTTCTCCCGAATCTCAAAAATAAAAGAACAGTTGAAAGCGATTGGAGACACCATCGACGAAGACGAATTTGTGATGACAGCCCTAAATGGTCTCGCAAGACCTTAGGATGCCTTCATCCAGTCAGTATGTGGCAGAAAGGAGAAACTACAATTTGAAAGCCTATGGGAAGAATGCATCAAAGAAGAAACAAGGGTAGCCAACCGTGAAGCGCTACTAGCAAGGGACGACGATCAAGCCCTAGCTACTCATACAAAAGGAGAAAGGAAGAAACCCTATTTCAAGAGGGAATCTCATAGAGAACCACAACCATCAAACAAATTCAACAATCAAGAATCTCACTCAAGAAATTTTCAGAAGAAAGGACAACGCAAGGGACGAGATCTCTCATCTATACAATGCTATCATTGTGATAAGATGGGACACAAGGCGAACAATTGTCCAGTCAGAAAAGAAGAATACAAGAGGAAGCACAAAAGGCAACATGCTCACATTGCCGAAGATGAAGAATGACCTATGAAGATGATTAAGGACCATGTCTTGATCTCAGCCCTCTCAGGATCTGTATCACCTAGAGAGGACACATGGCTCATTGATAGCGGTGCATCAAAGCATATGGCGGGTAAGAAAAATACTCTCTCTTGTATTTCAAAAAAGAAGTTTTCTCAGAAAGTAACTCTTGGAGATGATTATCAATATCCCATCAAGGGAATAGGAGAATCAAACTACAAGCTTGATTCAGAAATCTCAATAACAATGAAGGACATACTCTATGTACCGGGCCTAAAGAAGAACTTACTCTCCATATCAGCTTTAGACAAGAAAGGCTATAGAGTTGCCTTCATAGATGGAGAAGTTCTTATGTGGGCTAAGGGAGAAACCATAAATG
>ML779490.1:498820-518387 GCA_009831015.1 Picea engelmannii | reverse complement strand
TGATGAGACCCCCTTTCCCTTGGCCATGCAACCAAGAGTCACTGCCCTGGCGTGGTAACCAGCTGGTGGCAATGTCATACTGCTAGGTACCCATGGACCTAATAGGCTGGCTCGTGATGAGACCCCCTACCCTCTGGTTAGGTTTTGTTTTATTATTTTTTTCGGGTCCCTCTTGTTTCTTGCTGAGAAGCCTTTTATTGCTTTCTCGAGGATCCCTAGGCGAAGCATCTCAAGGTCTTATTTTTAGGCTTTTATCTTTTACCGGCTTGCTTTTACCTTCTAGGCCTTTAGCCCCTTCTTCCCACGAGATAAGGTGCAGTCCTGAAAAATAGGTCAACCTAGTGCCCGGACAAGTGGAATGGGATAAGTGAGCAGGAAACAAGATGAAACAGTGGTGCTATGATGGGAGCGGACGATGGCTTTTCAGAAATCCCCCCAGTGGCAAACCAAAACCTACAGACACAGGCTTGCTAGGGCACCCTGTCAATCCCCCCCAAACATGGTCAAGTGGGCAAGTGTAAGATCCAAGCAGTTGTTAGAAATAAAAGGAATCAGATGCATACATTCAATGGATTTGATGATCAAAGTGACACATACCATGATTACCTGGACTAATTACCTCATGGAGCAAGAGCCATCTCTGACACAGGACCAAATCGATGGTGATGGATGTTGTTGCTGCTGACAAGACAAAGATGCTGGAAGAAAGAAAAGGTGGGCCCTCCAGGGCCATGCTAAAGTCAATCCTGCTCTCGGTACTCCATGTCTAGGACCTGTGGGCCTCGAGACATGATCTCCTAGTTATCCCTAAAAGTGGGGGATAACAATAACCATCTTAACCATGAGTACTTCTTACCATCCACAAATAAATGGCCAAATCACATAAATGCCTCGAAGGGTACCTAAGAAATTTTGTGAATGATCGTCAGTCACAATGGCACAATTGGTTGCATCTAACATAATGGTGGTATAAGACCACATATCACATTTCAGTAAAAATGACTCCCTTTGAGGCTTTATACGGCTATCCTCCCCCTTCGGTAAAAGAGTATGTTGTCACAAATTTCAAAGCACATGTGGTAAAAGATTATCTAGATTACCTAGCCACTTCTGATGAAATCCTTCGTATCCTCAAGACCCATCTTGAGCAGTCAAGGAATCAAATCAAACAACAAGCAGACCTGAAGAGAACTGATCGTGAATTTGAGGTAGGATACTGGGTGTTTGTTTGTCTCCATCCATACAAACAGAACTCACTCAAAAACTACAAAAAACATAAACTTGCACCCAAGTTTTATGGCCCCTATAAAATCCGTAAGAGGATAGGCCAAGTATCATATGCCCTTGATACACCCAACAAAAAGAAATTGCATGATGTATTCCATGTTTCATGTTTGAAAAAAACATTTGGCCCAACAACCCATGTATAAACAGAACTACCCTTACTAGATGAAGAGGGGAAGTTAGTTATGGAGCCCAAGTGCATCTTACAAGTCAGAACCGAAACCCTTCGTTCTAGAAGTTTCAATGAGTATCTTAAGTGGAGGAACCTTCCTAAAGATGAAGTTACCTAGGAAAATGAAGAATTTTGAAATATCCTTCGTTACCAATGCTTCATGGATGAAGCATTTCAAAGAAGGGATATACCGACTTGCAATATACCAAATAATTAACTATCAAATAATACTAATAGTCAATGCTTAGCAGCAGATGGGTTACATATTCGATCATGTCCTTCTATTTTTTATTGTATATAAGGCTAACCAATTCTCATTGTAAAGACTATAGATGTACTGGAGTAAAATATATATATTTTAAAATTGATATTGGATCTTGTCCATAATGCGCCAAAATTAATGATGTCATTTGCAAGAGTTACAACATGAGAATGCCATGCCAAAGCTTCAGCAGCTTTCATGTGGCACATAAAGGGTACAATCCATCCCCCCGAACATCCCAATCAGGGCTCTCTTCTAGAACTAAAGCTAGTTCGTTTGCTTGCTTATTCATTTCTATTGAAAACCATATGGTCTATTGCACCATGTTGTCAAATATTAATCTATTTTGGTTACTGTATAGATTTTTGTGTGTGTTGCTGATATATGATTTCCACAAACAGTTTGCAGCTTTAAAGAGTACTTTAATCACATCAGATAGGATAGAAATACCATGAAAATATACAAGATATAGGCCCAAGGTTTGTTGCATTAACATCATTTGCAGCAGTAATTTATGGGGTCACTAACAGCCATAAATAATAGCCATATGTAAACAGAATCTGAACTGTGTATTAATGAATGGGATGTAAAATACCTCTGGAAATTACACAGCAGCAATACAGGCCTGTAGGATGCAATACATATGCAGCAGCAAGATTGGGAACTAAAATAGTTGCCCAGAATTGTAATACCTCTGTCCACAAGAGAGCTCGGCCTCCCAAACAACACGCACAGTCCCAAAACTGAAGAATACGACCCAGCAGCACCTTTCTAACAGCAACTTGGCCTCTATATCATCAAATCAACCTCAAACAGTGAATAATACAGCCCAGCAATAGGAGTATCTCCTTCAGAACTTAGCTTCACAAAATGGCACCTTTGTACACATAACAATAGGCCAGCAGATGAGATACACCAAGTCTGAGATGAATAGCTCAACCCCGAAGGTAAGTGGTGCGCCCAGAAAGAGTAGTTCGGCCTCCCAAGCAACAATATAGCCCTAACAACTCCAGAAACAGCCCACATGAAGTAACTCGTCCTTCTTCAATCAAACTCGGCCTCCTCAAAAGGGATTCATCCCACACCCAATCAAACTCCACTGCCAAACAAGAAACTCAGCTGCAATGAAGAAACCCAGCCATGGTCAAAGAAATCTCAGCTACTAGAAGATGAACTCCATCACCAATGAGCACAATGAAGAAATCTGGATGATCTCCTCCCTTCGACCAGCTAGGGTGGATGGTCTCACCACCAAAACCCATCTTCCAAACTCTTTAGGGTTTTCATCTCAAGAGCCAAAGCCACAAGAGCTCTTTCAATTTCGTTTTAAAAAAATACAATATGCATAATGAGAGAGAGCGCCCCTCATTCTCCTTCTCTCGTTGACCCTTTTGCGACCCTTTTACCCTTTAATAAGTTAAAGTGACTTTATTAATTCAATAGTCACTTAGGCGCCTTTTTTCCAATTACTCAATGTCACCTTTTTTTAAAAAGATTAATTTCTCGCTTCTATGACATTAAATAATCAATTAATTAATTTCCTTTTTAATGCCGGAAAGTGATTAATTGGCTTTAAGTTATTTCCGGATGCCGGAAGCCCCTTTCCCATCATCCCAACCTTTAGATCTTTTCGTCACAATTCCAATGAGCTATTACACCAAGGTATTCCCTCAGATAATATGATCCGAATAACACCATTAGTGTATTTAATTAAATTATGCTCAATAATAACCCAAATTACGGGAATCGTCGAAATGCCACGAAACCAAGAACAAACTGTGTGGAAATGATCTCGATGATGAAATATGGTAAATGGGCTAGGTTGGGCCTCATACAATTCCATCAAACCCTCTGAGCTCATTGTTAACCTCCATTTAACCCTCTGGTCAGGCTGGCATAAACCTCGAAGGTCACCTCCAATTCCAAAGCAGGGAAATCCAAAAATGCGGACACCACAACTCTTCATCGTCACTACTCCTTTTCAGGACTATATAAAACCAAACCATTCATTCGTTGTAATCATCATATATATATATATATATATATATATATATATATATATATATATATATATATATATATATATATCCTTGTGGATTATCTAGATTTCTTGTCTTTTTGTTTGTGATGGTTGTGTCACGACCCCCAAGTCTATTATAAGTGGCATCAAAGTAATTATGTTTGCTAGTCGAGCACCCAACTTCCCAAAAGTGGCAATAAAAACTTCAACTGAAGGTCATGCCCTTCCACTCCTTAAATCCCAATCCACTCTTTTGCTCCTATTCACTCATTCTCTATTTTGAACACATTACCCCATATTCGTTCCACTAACTCCATTGCCAAACACTATTTCAGTAAACAAAATAACAAAAAAAACACATTTAATCGAAGATCTGTCAAGTTCTATAGGAAAATCCATTGATTCAATATCATAAATTGTTGGTTATTTATTCATGTTGTCATGCATGGAGAGGATATAGCCATTGACCTATTATTGTCACTACCTACACAGGAAATGCTACAAAAAGACAAATTGCACCAACAATGGACATCATCTAAATAGTGACAAAAACAAGCATGGAGAGTTGCAAAGCAATCGCAACTGTCACCTACAAATGACAGTTGCCAACACCATTATAGATGAAATAATCAAAATAAGCAGTGAAAGAATAGATTAAAAAATAATTGAAAAAAAAGAAAGAGTACGTCAATGAACCGCCAAAATTCCATCAACATATCCCCCTAGGAGCAGTGACAAAATCTAGAAAAGATTGCTACAAACAAGCCTAGGTTCAAGGAGCACAGCTGAACAAAGCATCAACAAGGAGCCTCGTCTTTGATTCATCATTGGTGTGAAAATTACAAAGGGAGATGTCTGGGAAGGATTAAGTGAAAGCATATTATAGGAATTAAATCCCATTTGAACTGCATCTCCATTTGAATCTAATCTATCTACAAATACCGTGTAGAGTTGGGTTGTAGTGAGCCACCAATGCCAAATGCACGAAATTAAGGATTAAGAAGACACAATCATATGTTGTGACTCATATGAAGAAGCTTAGCATATATAGTTGGATAGGGCATATTATACTTATAATATATATAATATGTTGGAATGATGGTAATCTTCACATCTGGTCATTTATGGCTAAGCGCCCTCTTTATTGTATTGTTTATATCTTTGACTAGGTCAGCGTAGTCACCCTCTTGGGGTGAGTTCCCTTGTTATGTGGGCCCATAACCCCCTCTTCAAGTGATGCCCCCCTTCTTAAAGGGATACCGCAGTTGACTTGTGTATAAATACATAGCTAAAGCTCGTGTTTGGGTCATCTCATAATATTGATTTATAGTGATTGATTCTTTGGCCTACGGGCACCATATCTTGTGTTTCCCTTGTTCATGGGTTCATCCTCTCTTTCTCTTTATGATGTTCTTATGGTTCATGCTGATTTAGGGTTTGTTGGTGGTTCCATCGACCATTCTCTATCTCTTGTAATCTCGACATGTTAATAGTGTGGGTGTGAACATCCTCTTCCTTATTCAACATTTTTTATGCTTGGCGTTTTTCTCCTTGTGATTGGCATTTTTTCTCTTGTGCACATAAAAGGTAGAACTGATTTTTCTCTCCCACGATGCACTCATGTGAGGGTTCATTCTGGTCATACAAGTTGGTTTTTTCACCTATAGTGTTATTTCAGCCACTTAATTGAAGTCGGTCTAGAGTTCTTTTTTGCACGAAACTCCTAAACTGCCCACATACCAATATCGGAAACCCATGGAAACTTCTCAGAAACACCCAAGTGCCCATGAGGGGTGTGGGTCTGAAGGAGTTTAAAAAGCCCTAATCTATGGAAAATATAGACAAATTAACCTTTAATTTGTTTCTAAATCTACCTACAAATTAACCCGTCATTCTTATTTTCTTGCAAGATAATGTGTTATTTAAAAAAAAACTACACACACAAACATATATATCATGTTTCTCCCGACATACTCATTTTGGGGTGTCACGTTTCCATGCGTTCCCTTTTTCCAAAACTAGTACATGTTTCCACATTTCATGCAACTTAGCCAGAGTTGTAGCCCGTAAAAATTGCTCAAGGACTGGTTTCAGGTCTGAAACTAGGGTTTTCAGCCTGTTTTTAAGGTTGTTCCAGGTCTGAAAATTAGAGTTTTTTGCACTTTTTGGGACAGCACACAAATTTCTAGCGTTTCTACCCTCTATTTCACCAACAACCTTCTTCTTTCGCACTCTTTTGGTTGTTTCAAAGATTCAACGAGACAATTTGCAGATTTTGCCCACTTCTAGGGCAGCGCACTCCGTTTTTGCTCTCTTTCAGCCAAAAATCTGCATTTTGGTAGGGCCGCACTATTTCTATTAATCCGGAGGACTGCTTGGTGGTAGCATTTTCTGGATCATTGTTATTAAAGAGTTTCAAACCCCTTCTTGGCCCCTTTAGCAGGTTCTCTTGAGGTCTTCACAAAGACTTCTCTTTCTTTGACCAAATGCAATGCTTCTTTGTTACACATATGCCGGTGTACTTCGCAGATCAGACTACCAGATTCAAAGGATGATACTCTTGGCATTGACTCCACCTTGTTTAGGGATATTCTTCATATTTCAAGGATTGGTACTTTTATATTAGATATTGCAGTTGGTAACACGGGGCCTACTCCTCCTCAACTTCCAACAGTGATTCACAGTGACTTTAACAAGCCTGTGATTGTCTGTTTGCAAAGGGAGACCCCTCTCAGCTCCTTTGATGCAGTTTCCACTCACAGGTCCACTCTGTCCCACTCTACTTTACTGATGATTCTAGAGATGATTCTTAACTTATCTAAGTGGATCATTTTGATCATGTGGATCAGGAACTAGCGTGCGTGAAAAGCACAGTTGTTAGGAGGCTGAAAATGTTCCAAATAGGCAGAAGCCAACACTGGTTTGGAGGGAAAAACAGAGAAGAAAAATCCCAAACGGTGCTACAACATTCTGGACGACATGCAATTGGAGGAGCTTCCTCGACCAAAAGAGGAGAGGACAAACAAAAACTAAGAAGGAGACGTAAGTAGCCTGAGCATGTTGTTTTCGCTTTAATGTTTGTTGTCCAAAATTCTTTTGGGCCTCAAAGTTGTGATCAAGCCAAAGGGTGAGATAAGTGGGAGAGGGCCCTTAAGGTTGAATATAACCCACACATAGAAAAACAACATGTGGGTGTTGGAGGAGTTTCATCTAGGAAAGAAATCCATTTGCTACAAATGGGATTGTCAAACAATGTATAGGGTAGATAGGTCAACTAACAAGCATATGGCAAAGTTGGTGTCAAAAAGAAGATACGAATTATGAGACATTTTCCCCAATACCAAAGTTGGTGACCATTAGACTAGCTTTGGCCATGAGAGCCCGTTTTGGCTAGCAAGTCTACCAGATGGATGTAAAGAGCCTTTTCTCCTTGATGCAGAATTGGAAGAAGAGGTGTATATTTATTAGTTGCAAGGATTCTAGGTAGCAAGACAGGAGCATATGGTATGCAGGATGATCAAGGCTCATAGAGAATAGATTCAGAAGAATTCCTTATCATTCTAACCTTTATGTCTAAAGCATAAGTGATGAGTTGGTGATTCCAATGGTCTATGTGGCTGACATCACCAGCACAAAGAGCGATGTAAGTGCAATTCAAAAGGTAATATTTAACTTGTGTTTTACTTTTGCCACATCTAATCTAGGACACTTAATCATTGCATAGGCATAGATGTTTGGCATGCTAATGATTGTGTGTTTGTCTTACAAACTTAGTATGCTAAAAGGCTACTAGAGAAATATAGGATGATTGAATTTAAGGAGGCATCGTTACCAATGGAGGTGTGTTGAAGCTTTCAGTCACATCTAACTCTAAAGTTGTCCAATGAGTCGTTATATAGGAAAATATTGAAGAGAGTGATTTATTTCAACCACCAAACCTGACTTGAGATTCACAATCAGCTACATTTCTAGGTTTATTATAGCAACTAAGAATGAACACTACACAACAACCAAGAAGATTCTTAGGTATGTGAAGGGTGCTTTGGATAATGGCAGCATGTATGGCAAAGGCAAGGGTTTTCAATTGATTGGCCATATAGGTTCAGATTGGTCAAGATCAATGGATAATAGAAATCAATGACTGGCTATGTTTTCAGCCTTGGTACAAGTGCATTTTCTTGGTTCAGAAAGAAGCAGTGTGCAGTGGCACTTTCCTCTACTGAAGCAAAGTACAAGATAGTGGTGATAACAACTTGTGAGGTAGTTAGATGAGAAGAATACTCGTCAATTTGCAAGTTGAGCTAGTTGATCCCACTATACTTCACTACGATAATAAGAGTGTTCAAAAGTTGGCAAAGAATTCAGTCTTCCATGAGCATCCAAAGCACGTAGAAGCACATTGTCACTATCTTTGCCATTCAATGGAGAATGAAGAAATCTAGTAGCAGTATCGGGGGACTCAAGGGCAAGCTGCAGATATTTTCACCAATCCTCTTTATCCAAATCAACATTATTGGAAGCGAACCAGAACTTGTAGACCCGACCAGTTAGATCAATTGGCTTATGGTCAAAACCGACCTACTAAACCGCAATAACCCAATTTTTGGGAGGTTTTTGGTCGTCTCCACACAGTTCAAGGGATGTTGGATTTCAACAGGAGTACGATCGGAGTTAAACAGGGCTGCCCCCTGTCCCCCACATTGTTTGGGATTTATATCGACGACCTAGAGGCCTTTCTCCATGGTCATATCCAGGACAATGACAAGTGCCGCCTCCACCAGGTTATGATATCCATCTTACTTCTTGTTGATGGTGTGGTCCTCCTAGCCTCATCTCCAAAGAGATTACAGAGACAATTGGATTCCCTAGCTCTCTTCTGCGACCTTCGGCAGTTGACGGTCAACCTGGGTAAAACCAAGGTTATGATCTTCAACGAGTCGAAGAACATCGTAGACCTTCATTTCTTCTTCAACGGGTCGAAGAACACCGTAGACCTTAATTTCTTCTTCAACGGGTCGAAGAACACCGTAGACCTTCATTTCTTCTTCAACAAGGAGGAGATTGAGATCACCAACTCCTACACATACTTGGCAATACGATTCTCACAACTTCGTTTCAGTTTGTGACCAACCCTCCAACCTCAAATTGCCAAGGGCTATGGGTCTTTAGCCCTTCTCAAGAGACAGTGTTTTCGCCACCATTTTCAGGACATCTCATAAAAGATGTCTCTCCTGGACTCCCTTATCCGACCCACTGTTCTCTATGGCCCAAAGATTTGGGGGCCTTCCTTACTGAAGTCTGCTTTGGCCTCAATTCGAAGAGTCCAAACCCTTCTCCTCCGACGCATCATTAGATGCAAGAAAACAATTCCTCATCACATCATCCTAGCAGAGTTAAGGGCTTGGCCCTTCCGACTTGAGATAGTGTTCAGACTGGTTTCTTTTCTACATCGCATCTGAGGCTTAGCTGACTCGGCGAAGGGGCAAGACCAGTACCCGCACTT
Source organism: Picea engelmannii (assembly GCA_009831015.1). NCBI lineage: Eukaryota > Viridiplantae > Streptophyta > Pinopsida > Pinales > Pinaceae > Picea > Picea engelmannii. The sequence goes on along the minus strand of ML779490.1, from coordinate 509,146 downwards.
GGCTTATTGCTCCTTTGAGACCACTTCCCTCTCTAGCCCATCGGGTCGAGCTCGAGATTGGCTTGCAGAGGTTTCATATATTTTAGAGTCGGTGGGCATTCAAATTGATCACCTCCCTCCGTTTCGGTATTCTTTGGATGCACCTGGCAATCTCCTACCGACCAAACAGGTGTTGAATAAGATCATCGAAGATGAAATTTATAAGCAGTTTATCCAAATCACTTGGGTTAACCCTCTTGGTGGGTTACACCCAAAGATATCCTTTTACACTGAGCACTTCTTGGAGCTTAGGGATGGATTCATATTTCGACCACAGTATACATTCTGCCACTGGGTACATGCTCTTCGCATACCTCTAGCTCAGTTCATAGTGGGATCTCATAGACTTCGGGTAGAGACAGACCACCAAATCGATTGACCATGCAGGATCTATCAGCTATGCCAGCTACAGGAGGTCGAGACTGAGGAGCACTTCATCTTTCGTTGCCCCATTTTTTATGAGATCAAGGGGCGGTTTCATTGCTTATTCAGGATGACTCAAACCCTCACCTGATTAACAATGCTTAGCTTTATACATACAAGAGGCCCTCGAGCTCCGAGCCCATACTCTTCAGTGTCCTACGAGACCAGACCCTATTCAACAGATCACCTCCTTCACGGTCCAACCCTCAAGAAGGAGCACTAAGAGACAAACTGACACCAACGTAACCTCAGACTCCAAATCAGTGAGGGGGCATGGGATCTTCCCTCGTCCCATGAGATTCCAATGACATGACCAGACTAGATCCCTTCCCAAGAGACGGATAAGACCCCTAGACCTCGTTGGTGCACTACCTCTACCAATCAACAACGCAGCGGACGATCCAAGCACCCCAACAATTCTCCCTTGGGACATCCTACTATACTCAACTTTCTTCATTCGGCCTCTGATGGTAGGAGAGATGGGTCCATTCCATGACAAACCTATTTTTCTTCCGGTTCCTCCTGTCCTTAGATCTTCTCATACGATACATCTCCTCATCAAAGCAAGTCTATGAGCACGTGGTCGAGGGTTCTTCATGCCTCGGAGTAGATCTCACTCTTTACCACTCTACCTTATTGTACTTTACTTTATGCATCTTGCTTTTTATAGGAGACCTTTTGGTACTCTTGCTTTGGAATGACATCATTGTACTTAGTAGTCCCTTTGACCTACCTTTGTGGTCATTAGTCGGACATTAATAAAATTATCTTATCTTATGAACCTGTCTTGAATCAGTCAAAACCAACGGGTACAAGACAAAATCATGAGCACCTAGAATGGAGTGCCGCACTTGCATGCATGCACTGGGATCCTACGAATTTGTGCCTTGCCTGGAGGATACCAAACAATGCAAGGCACCCCACTTCTATCTTTGGGATCAGCGCCCCCGCTAAAACTGGAAATATAGTTAAAGCACTTTGATAAAACTGGAAAACCCAACTCAAAATAGAAAAGCAACTTCTAAATCTGAACTGAAGCTAATCCATCAATTCTGGACAGCCACCTAATCTGAAAAGCACCAAGGTTGTCACATGCATGCACCCTCTAACTCCTCCATAAGTGTGCCACCACTATAACCACTGTTGTGCCATTACTGCTCTGCTGAGTGTGCCATGACAATCTGAAGACTGTTGCAGAAAATGATTGTTGCTGCAAAACAGAGTGCTATCACAGACCCTGTTGCTCACACTCTGCATCCTCCATTGTCATCACTGTTGCGCCTCCTCCACTGTCATCATAACTGTACAGATCTGTTGAAGTGCACCATGTTGAAGGAGAATCGCCTTCAAAACAACATGTAAACTCTAACACCTTCAGTATCTGTGATTTTTCTTTTGAGAAATACTTCTCATAGAATCTATTTGGCTAAGTTGTCATGCTATGAGGCACATTGCTATGCAATCAAACTCATCCAGGGCTTGTACCTGGCCTCATCCACCTGCACTTGGGAGATTTTGAACACGAGTCTCCACATTAATACAAGCCCGATCACATTGCTGCTTGCCACTAGACCACACTCTTGTGGACCTCTGTGATATTATTGCTTTTCCTCATTTATTCAGAGTTCTCAGTGCCTTTGTTATAAAAAGATCTGGGAGTCTTGGGGGTGTGTTAGCAAGTTCTTGAACTTTATTATTTCTACAAGCAGGGAAGGATGGCACATATCCTTCCTTCCAATCTAGCACTGGAAGATTCAAAAGCAATTAGTTGTTAAAATTACTCGTCTTCACACTGTAAGATTAAGTAGGAAGAGGATCTTGCTTTGGCATTACCTCTGGGATTTTAAATCCAAGACATGGAAAAACTGGTGGATGCTAGAATGATAGAAGGCTCTTCTCACTTTTGACACATTAACTATCCACGTCGGAAGCTATTTCTGACTGAGGATTTATTTAAATCAATATTCAAAGGAAGGGGCCAATTTGGAGAGACTGGCAATGCAGCTTTGATAAACCAATTCACCACTACGATTCCAAAAGGTTGCATGTGTTGTTGAATAAAAAGAACCCCCTTGCATCTACACTGAATGCTAGATGGAATGCTTTAGATCCTGAGAATAGATGGATTCAGTGGCTCCACGGTGTGTGGCCCTTCCACATCTCATACAAGCTTCGGGTATTTGCTTGACTTGTCATCTACCAGCGATTTCCCATGAAAACCCGCCTAGCTGAGAGTGGTTTTGCAGAAGATCAGTGCCCTGGCTTTGGAAAAACTAAAACTGTTAAACATGTTTCCTGGTATTGCAAGATAGAAAAAAATCGTTGATGGCAGGTTCAGCAGCACTCTCCATCAATCTCCTATGGTAACATTCACTGCAGAACCACCCTGTTAGGGGAATTCAGGCATTTGGTGTTATCTGTTTTCATGGACCTTTGGCACTGCATTCGGGTTTCCACTTTACAGTTAATTTTGAGAATGAGATGTGAGTGCATTTTTAAAAATTGTGATAGCCCTGTTTCCTCTTTCCTGAGTATGTAGCAAGAAGAGGTATGCTCTCAGTTTCTAGCCAAAGGTTTTCTTCTGAATAACGATGCAAAGAATGCTAATGCAGCTGCATATTAGGATTTCATATCAACCCGTGGCACAAAGATGCCCTCTTTAATATTTATAGCTTTTTTGTACATGTTCCATAATTTTTTCTCTGTACATACTTTTTCTGTCACTATAAGAAGTATCTCCCCAAATAATAAATAAATGTTTTAGATGTGTTTCATCAACCTATACACTCATAATAAAAGAATTTAAGAAGAAAACTTTAGAAGCCACTATTACATCTAGACATTCATAGAATATTTAAGACTGCCCAGTATATGGAAAAGATTTTTGTGGAATAACACTTGAAGGATTCATCTTGTTGTATAACAAATTAAACAACTACAAAACAGCACCTCTATACTTCCAGGACCATCAACCCATCGTCTGGATAATGTCGTTGACCTAAGGCGCATCTGTCCACTACTATGTTGATAGCTGCAAGAAGACACAGGTCAAATTAACCATGAGCCAAGTCTTCTTGATTCTCATACTTGTAACAGTAAATTGCTGAGGAATATAACCTGCTAAGAACCAGGAAAGTCTAATGTGAAAACTTGCACAAAGGATGAAACTCCTTACTAAGTTAGAAACTGAAAAAAGAACTGATTACTAGTAGATTGTCCTCCTGTGCCTGATACCTCCTTTGGGACAACATCAAAAAATATGCATAAAGATGTGGCTTTGTCAAGGCCACACATTTTCCAAGCAGTTGTTTTTCCTTGGCCAACAACTGTATCTGAGCACAAGGGCCCAATCTGTAGAAAAATGGAAAGAAGCTACCCAAATGTCAGCTTCACGGATTGATAGCTAAACTTGCTGCATAAAATTGACAGCTTATATTTAGAATTCCACTCTTTCTTGAACAAACCTTGTCTAGAGAAGCACAGGGCCCAATGATACCCTGTATCTTCACCTCCTTTGAGCAGTTCACCTCAAAAATACCACTGCAAAAACAAAGTACAACATAATTATATTAAAGCATTAGATAAATTATATTCACTAATATTACTAACATTAGCAAATTTGTATGAAAAGTTGGGCACAACAAAACAAAATTAATCCTATGTAACATAAACTATCCAGAAACAAACGTCATATGAAAAGCATCACACCATATGCAGGCCTTGTGTTTAAACCTACTTTCAAGATTGAGGACGGGCCCAAAAAACTTAAAGGAGCATTAATAAACTTCCAAAAGCCTAGCTACCAAGGCCAATAAAGGGATGAATACACAGATAGGAAATTTAGGGACTGAAAGTCTATATCAAAATATAAAAACCAGAAATTTGTAATCAGATGTCACATTAATCCCATGTTGCATTTATCGTTATCGGGAATCGCCGGGGGTCCAAAATTGAAATTATCAGCAATATCGGGGAAAATATCAGAAATTATCGGGAAACTTTAAAAAATACAAAAATAATCATTTTTTTCAATTTTGTAAACTTCTAAAGCAACATCAACATCAAACAAACACATTGTCATCTAAATATGAAAATAAAACTGCAATATAAGATGTATAAGATGTCGAGTGGTACATCAAACATCAATACTGAAATATGATATCTATCCTTAGTCATAATTCCTAATAGGATAATACAAAATCACATCAAAACAAAAATAAATGTATCTCATGAGATTATCATCATGAAGCATCCAGATACTACAAGCCTACAAGGCTAATCATGACGCACTAAGATATCAACGATTCCCTCTAACCCTTTTACGAGCGAATGTCACCACTGGCGCTTTTCTTCTAGAAGCAGTAGGTGGACGTGTTGAGGTTGAGCCTGAGGTGGTAGGTGCAACTCCTGGGATAAGGTGGAAGATAAAGTGGGATGTCTTCTGCCTCTTCCCCTAGTTGGCAATCTCTCTTGACGTTGTGGCACTGGCTGCAGCAAACTCTCAATGTCCTCCTCATGCTCCAAATCTGTCTCTCATGGAAGTGGAACATCCTCTGATACCTCCTCCTCCTCCTCCTCCAACTCATCGGCATCATGCTCTAACCACTCAGGTGCCTCTTCCATGAGAGGGCTCTCGGTCTCCACCCTCCATGGACTCGTGGTGTCAAATATACACAAATATGCAAAGCTTCTCATGTATATAGCAAGTAAGGGTGCATATAACCAAAATAGCACCGAGTGCAATCTATCTCTGAACTAAAATACATCAACAAAGAGGCTCTAAATGGCCTCTGGAGTCCAAAAAAAATCATGCTACAAAAAAAAGTTACATATCATCAAAATCACTGCCTATATGGGATCCTCATCATCAATATCACCCTCTAAGCATTAAAATAGGATAGAAAAAGCTTAACATGCCTAATCAGTGATTTTGCTTGAGTGAAGGGTACATTTTTACTAGGGTCGTGACAGGAGTTCAACAATCAATGCCACCAACATCAAGGTACATAGAGGACTTGGTGCTCTTGATTAAATTTAAGTTCCATACCCTCATACATGACAGAATCCAGTGGAAACGTAGATACTAGAAACCATTCTACTCTATGTATAAGCTTGTTTTGAAGATCCACCCAAAGAAAAATTATCTCTCTATATTTATAAGGCAGGTATATTTACCACTCAACCAAATTTTCTTTCAAAAACAAATCTTAATCACAAACAGTAATAATTATAAATTATTGGCATTCTTATCAAGTAGAACCAGCTGTAATCCATGTTAAATCTTGCATCTAGTAAAGGCCTGCCTGATTTGAAGATCTACTGACTTTGCAGTTTGCACATAACATATTACATCCAGAATACTTACAGAGACAAGAAGAGATACTTCATTGATATTGTTCCAATGTTCGAAGTCTATTTACATAGTCACAATCATGAAGCTGCCTAACATACTCATAACTATCCACCCAACACGATCACAATCATTAAGTTACCTGACATACTCGTAACTATCCACCCAACAGAAAGTCATGCATTATCTCCAAGACACAACCCTTTCAGAAGACGGTTCACAAATACTGTGGCCCAAGGCAGGCCTGAGACAAAATTGATCCTGGAGATATATGCAGTCAACAAGGAGTCAGGACAGAAAAGCTAACCCAATGCTGACATAAACAGCCACTCATACTCATTTTTAGCAGTAAATAGAAATGATGAAGTTAAAGGCTCCTTGTCATTGAGATTTGTAAGTATTCCATGTATGACACTTCCCAGTATTCTCTGATTGGGGGACTCTTGCAAGCTGTTGTTGGGAGCTCTACTTTTTCTTTTGTTGTAAATTTTGTTTTGATTTACTGTGTTTTTTAATTTCATGAAAAAATTTGAATCGTATGTCAGCATTTTTGTCCAATAGGCCACTTGGATTCGCAGACAGTTTATTAAAATCTTATATATATATATATATCTATCTATCTATATTTCAAGAAAAGAGTGTATACACAATAAATTTTGAAGTCATGGCTATTTATCTGATTATGGAACACCAAACAAAATATGCAATTTAAAAAATGTTACACCTCTATTCCTGCAGAAGCCCAAATCCTTATATGACTTCAACTTGACTTATGGTTGTACATTTTACAACTGACCCAAGAAAACAGTGAATTATTATTGGATTAGTAGGGAACAAATTCAAATCAACTAACTCCAAATGTTGGACAGATCTTCTCTTAGATTTTTATTTCTCTCTAATTTCACATTGACTGCTGGCATTCACTTTTCAATATTTAATAGAACCAGTTTTTTCTCTCTTTCATCAGCAGATGAAGAACTACCAAGACATGGTGAGAATGTGAGTGCAGAAGAAGCATGGTGTTATTGTTGACCCCTGAGTTTCACCAGCTTAAAATCAAAAAATCTTTGACCCAGCACATTGTAGGTCAGTTTAGATACACAAGAGTAAATACATGTAATCTCTCAGTTTGTCTCTTTCATTAAAGCCTATAGTGATGCATCAAAGATAGTTAGCTACCACCAATGTCGCTTAAAAACTGCAAAGTGTGTGTATGTGCCACAAATTTTGTAAGGCTTAAAATACAAAAAAAGCCTGAAACAGTAGGTTCACTCAAAAAGTTGACTTCTACCTAATACATTTTATGTTACCAGGAAAAGATCATACTTGAATGATAAACCAAGGTCATCGCTAACTTCAAAGACACGCTTGAAAGAATCCTTGAAAACAGAATGCCCAAAGCTTTCTGAAAGAACAACCAGTCCACCTGTCCTTTCTACTGCTACTTTAATTTCTGCCACTCCCACCTGAAAGTAAAACATCAATGCTATTTGGTTCAGAGTGTTTTTACATATCTTTGAATATTTCTTTGTTGCTGAAATATTTTAAAAATGGCAAAGAAGCAAAAAGGTCACAAACATCACCCCATATTCAAAGCTGCATTTTCACTGAAATAGCAAATTTGACAGCTGACATTAGTTAACTTGCTCTTAATTTAGATTTTAAATGGACATTGGTTGATACACCATAGATAAGTCATTCTACCAACTATCCGTTGAACTTATAGGGATAGAGCATTACTTTAATGCAGTCATCACAACTCAAGCTGCATTTGGCTAAATAGAACAAGTATTGGAAGGTTCTCTAGAATGCAACTAGCACTTGCAAAACAAAACCTGCAAGGAAAAGACTTGAAGCAAAGCACCAAAACATCAAACTATGTGAGACACAAAAATCAGTCTTTCTCTCACAATGTACCATCTTAAAATCTTTCTTAGAATGTAAAACCATAAAGTCATAATTGAAATTCTTTTCACAATCTGTGTTGCAGCATGTGTGTATTGAGATAATCCAAGACAAATAGAAAGGACAGAAGCTTTCACAGTCTAAAGCCAGTGGAACTACAAAACGTGAATGCAAAGTGACACCTGAGAGATTTAAGGCATGCAATGAACGACTCAATTCGGTATAGATTATGACCCTTTTTAACATTTCCTTCAACCTCAATATCATTTACTACTATATTTTGGACAGGGCCAAATTTTATTTGTTCCAAAACATGGTGGTTATAAGGAGAAAACAGACATTTTCCTGTACATTTGAAATTCTAATTCCATGTGAAGACAACCATCCACGATTCAAATTTATATAATTTCCTTTAAATTTCTATGACATTTTCTATTAGTTCTTGACCTTAGATTATTCAGAAGTCTGATATCAACTTTCAAGTACCTCCGAGATGAAAAACTAAAGTAATTTGTCCAGTCACAAAGTCAATGATAGGGGTATGTAAAAGGATTTGCTATGCCACACTTCAAGAAAGTAGTTCAACAAGCTAATTCACTATGCCATACAGAGGACACTCAAGCTCAAATATTGCCATGTCAGTGAATTAACATGGACTTGGCCAGTTGCAACAGATGACTACACACAGCTAGGGAAGAGTCATGCGTGCTTAAGAAAACCTCCAATGCTGCATACGACCTTAAGTTCAATCTTTAAGAAAAGAAGGAAACCTCCAAAAGAAAATTACACCTCAGATACAAGCTTAGGTCTACAATACTGATGCCAGATGAGATATGATAAGATAATATTGTTAATATCCAACAAATGATCAAAAAGAGTAGGTAAATGGGACTAGGTGGTACAGTCACTGGTGATGAGCTGCAGGACTGCACTAGGATATTCTGTGAAAGCATAAAATAAACAAAGGATAAATTAGAATTAAGCAATACATTAGAAAAAGAACTGAAAGAAAAATCTATAAGATGTCAATGGAACAAGATGAGGAAGTAGAGAGTGAGGAGGAGAAAGCATCCTCCACTGCATCAGTCACCGAGAAAGCACAAATACGCTGTCTGATGGTATCATCTGGAGAATGTCCAGATCTGAGAAAATAAAACAAGATTCCAAACAAAACAATGCATATAAGTGCTGAACAGAAAGAATATCTCGCTAACCATTGAGATCAGTCATGATGGCCCAAACCATGTTCATCAAAGATGGAGCCAAGAAAGCAAAGGCAATACCTTAGGGGTTACACACTTGCCTTCATTTGATGAAACTCTGAAGGTTGCCACAAAATCCTTGCATATTAACCTTGACCTTAAACAGGTTAACCTAAAGAAGGCTTCGACAATCCCAGACTATTATCATTGATATTCACTTTTGTTCATTGCATCATAACATTATCAGACCTAAGAACAAAAAATAATCTCCCCAATTCCAATCAAAATTTCTTTGGACAATGAACTTTCTCGTATACAGTAAGCAGAACTCAAACAAGTAAAAACAGCAACGGCAACTTAAGGATAATGAGCCCAAGCAGCAGCCCAGCAAGCGTGTTGGAGCACACTGGTCATATGCCAATTGCATGGACCCAGTGCAGAATCAAGTAGGCCAAATGTCTGTTCACTTGTGATGCAGAAGGATGGATATATGCAATAAATTAAAATTTATTACAAAACCTTATGTAGAAAGTCACAGTGCACAGCAAGCAATGCATAAACAGGACAACAATGTGTTAAACATGATTCAAATCGTATCAAGGAGATCCACACACTCATACATACATATTACATAGAGAATTAACAAGGATATGATAGCGTATCCTTTAAATATTTCATTAAGCATAGTAAATGTCGATAGATGCAATAACATGGTTTTTGCAAAGAGCATTACTGCAGGAACACCTATACCTCTGGGAAAACTCTCTTGGATCTATGTGAAACCACCCCATTTATAGGGGCCTGTTATCCCCGTTTTCTAGGGATAACTAGGAGATCATGTCTCAAGGCCCACAGGTCCTAGACATGAAGTACCGAGAGCAGGATTGACCTGAGCATGGCCCTGGAGGGCCCACCCTTCTTCTTCTTCGCTAGACTTGTCCTGTCAGCAGCAGCAGCTTCCATCACCATCGGCTTGGACTTGCATCAGAGGAGACTCTTGCTCCATGAGGTAATTGGTCCAAGGTATCATGGTATGTGTCATGTTTGATCGTTATAACCTTCTTATATATGCATCAGGTTCCTTACATTTCTGATAACTGCTTGGATCTTACACTAATCCACTTGACCATTGTTGGGGGGATTTACGGGGTGACCTAGCAAGCTTGTATTCATGGGTTTTGGTTAGCCACCAAGGGGGATTTGCAGAGCCATCGTCCACTCCCACCATTCTATCATTTTACATCTTATCTCCCATCCATCCATCCCATTCCCCTAGTTCGGCCATTAGGATGACCTTTGAGGGTTACACTTTGTCCTGTGGGAAGAAGGGGCTAAAGGCCCAGGGGGTAAAAGCAGCTGGTAAAAGATAAAAGCCATAAGAAATAAAACCTAGAGATGCTTCGCCCA
>ML779490.1:446847-465847 GCA_009831015.1 Picea engelmannii | reverse complement strand
TCAAGACCATACCTCCCTAGCTAGGAGGGAGTGTTAATATTATGGTAGCTTCGAGAGGTATGAACCTCTATTGTGACCTATGACGAGACTAGAATCCTCCGGAAGGAAGCAAAGAATTAAAGGAAACCCTAGACAAGTTGTCGACTAAACAAATATATTTAAATTGAATTTATTGATGCCCAGAAAGAGAAGTCGGCCCCAATTAGACTGGCCAGTCCACTATAAATACAAGGCGTCAGTTTCATTATTACACATCTCAGCAGTTGCAGTGAGAGCTAAATCTGCGCAGGCAGTTGCAAGCAGCAGCAGTTTGGTGCGCAAGTTTCTGGGAGAGCTGGGAAAGTGGTGCGCTAGTTTCTAGGTGGGATCATCTGTTCAGTTTAGTTTCTATTCTCTTGCTTGGTGCATTTAGCCTCTCTTGGCTATTGATTGCTACCAGGATTCTCTTCTCGGTCAAGGTCAAGGTGCTCGGAGCGTGGCTTCAGCCTGTGGTTGGGTGACGAGGGTATCGTCAATGGTTAAACGAGCACAATCCTCTATATTCTAACATTGGGTACCTTGGAAAGTGGTCCCCATGTGCTTATGAGTCTCTAAGCACAAAGGGGGAAGACTATTACCCTTGTACTTTACTTTATGATTCTCATTTCACTTTGACTTAGGAGTTTTAAGTCAAAAGTGAAATATGTCACTTAAGTCATAAAGTGACAATTAATTCATAATGTGGGTGAATTAATAGACATAAAGCAACTAAGGAAAGTGGGTTTCCTTAATGACATTTTAGGATGAGATCTCACCCATTGATTAGACTTGGCTAGATCTAATCTAGGCCATTGATCTTTAAGGGTTGGCTTAAAGAGGCTAAAGAGAGGGTAAAGGTATTTTTGGAGACTCATTCTTCGCTTGTGAGTTTTTGGAGAAGAGAAGAGGGGCGCATTTTTTGACGAGAAGGAGGGCGCACTTCATGAAGGTTTGAGAAAAACCCTCGAGACCTTGAAGAGAGGCTCTTGTGTTGTTTGAGATTGCATGGAGAGCATTTCCATGGAGCCATAGCTTCTATTTCTTGGAGGGAGCACTTTGCATGGAGGAGGGGTGCATTTAGGAGAGGAGGCGCATTCATTATCCTTCATTTGCTCATCAGGAGAGGAGGACTTGTCAGATTGAGATGAGGTCTGATGCATAGGGAGAGGAGATCTTGAGCGCTTGTTTCTGTGGAGAGAGACATTCAGTTTTTGGCTCAGTTTATTTATGGTGATCATTTCTGCTAGGAGGAGGGCGCACATGCTGAGAGGACTGGCAGCTACCTGGTAGCAGATCTGCTTGGAGAGTACATTCTTGTCGAGGGATTTCTTCATTGGGTTACAGATGAGCTAGGGCACTTCAGTTCAGTGCAGAGGGCAACAAAGGCAGAGCACGCACCACAGTTTCAGCACTTCTTTCTCTGGTTCTTGTGGCAAGGCTCGTGAGGAGCTTGCTATGTATACAAGTTCCATTGTATTTCATTACTTGTTGTATCTCTTGCTTTGATCATCATTATATAGACATATATCCCAAACTGGGTTTCCCCGGGGGGGGTTTATCTAGGGTCATGTTGACCAAAAATACCTATGTACAAAAATGCATATGTTAGTCTCTTAGATCTGTTCATTTTCAGTTGTCTTTAGGTGTGTTGTACTTATTTTAGTATGCATGTACTAACTTCTGGTTACTAAAACTACATGCTAGAGCACCTAAAATTGGAAGTGCAATCGTAACAAATCAGCAAGAAGTTCTTGGACTGTTGGCTTTCCTAAAACATCAGAAAACATTATCATAACAGTTGAAACTTAGAGTCAATCTGTGGTCAAAGACAGACCCAGTTGAAAAGCTTGATAGGACCTGAAATCTTCATGGTATCAGAGATGAGGTGGTTGATTTTTGAGTAGTTTGTATAGCATTTTGTTGGCTGTCATATACATCTTCTTGGCAGATTTTTGAGGACGGCCATTCACTCAATCAATGGTTGTTAGAGGGCAGACTTTTGCAGAGGACAATTGGGCAGTTTTGGACACTTGTCATCAGTCTCTTTTCACACCTATGAAGTAGGAGTGAGGCTGATTTGACTTGACCTCTTTTCACACCCACTTTGTTAGGAGTGAGGTCAGATTACACTTGTCTTTTTTCACACCTGTGTTGACAAGAGTGAGACAGTGTTTTCCTTGGCAGTGTGAGCATCAATTGGGGATTGCAGTTTGGCAAAGATGTCAGCATCTCAAATGCGAGTTAATGACAGGCTAGCAAGGGCTAGCAATTGGTCGCCTTGGAACGCAAGGATGATCTTCGTCTTAGAGGACCTCGAGCTATGGGATATAGTCAAGGCAGTTGTTCCCCCCATTCCTGTCACTGCTTCCATCTTGGCGGCAGAGTTCAGAAAAAGGAACAACAAGGCGAAGAGAACTAATTGTGACGCAGTTCGTGACCATATCATACCCCATTTCACAGGGAAGACTTGTGCATACGAGATGTGGGCATCTTTGTGCAAGTTGTACGAGAGCTCTAATGAGAACCGGAAGATGGTTCTTCATGACTGACTCAGGGGCATTCACATGCTCGAGGATGAGACGGTTACTTCATTCCTTGGTAGATACACACAGATCAGAGACGACCTTGTAGCCGTCAAAGAGGTTGTGAACCCTAACTCTTTGGTGAGGTAAGCTATGAATAGCTTCACCAAACCGTGGAGTCCATTTGTACAGGGCATTGTTGCTAGGGAGGTCATGCCTACATGGGAGAGGATGTGGGATGACTTCGTCCAGGAGGAGATTAGGCTCGCAGCCGAGGCTTCTGGACAGCAACAGCAGCAGCAGACAGTTTCTGGTGTCGAGGACCTTGCTCTTTGGACAAAGGGAAAGAAGAAGACTAATCGTGGAGATCGGCAAGGTCCCAAGTTTGGGGCCCCACCACAGGGAGGAGAGAGCAGCAGCAGCAGTGGGCAGAAGAGAGACATGAGCACAGTGAGATGCTTTGTTTGTGGAGAGATGGGTCACTATGCAAGACAGTCCCCCAAGAAGAAGAAGAAGCAGTAGGATGTGTTAGCAGTGACAGCAGAGGAGATAGAGTTTAATGATCAGTTTGACAGAGAGTGTGCATTCAATACTACTTTATCTGCTATTACACCATCCAGCATTAGTTGGGGAGACAGAGTTGATGAGGACTGCCTGACGCACAGCAGTGATTCAGAGGGAGATCAGACTCAGTGTCCTTGGACATCTTCAGAGTGGGTGATTGGTCCACCCAGTATAGCTACAGTTTCAGAGCAGCCGAGTAGACAGAGAGTTGGTGCTACACCTTCAGTGCATCGGAGGTTGATGAGGAGGAGGAGCATGGCACCACGGAGGCTTGAGCCTCACATAGCTTCTGAGACGGGCAGATCAGGTTCTGGATCCACTTTAGGTGGAGGTGACTTGGCACGAGGCCAAGTTCATGACTCTTGGTGAGAGACCAAGAGGGGGAGACTCTTAGTGAGATGCCAAGAGTAAAGACTCTTGGTGAGAGGCCAAGAGTAGGAGGAAAGCCTTGGTGGGAGACCAAGGTGGAAATCTTCGGTGTGATGCCAAGATCTAGGTGATCTTGGATAGATGGAGAGTCAGTGCCATTTATAGATCATACAGATTGAGTAGATTTGTGACAGAGTCCACTTTCAGCGATCAAGGTACAGCCATACTCACCGAGCATATGCCAGGAGGCAACCATGTCCACTGCAGGGATGATATTGGTGGTGACGAGCACTTTCCTCGATAAGAGGGAGTGTTCAAATTTGGGTACCTTGGAAAGTGGTCCCCATGTGCTTATGAGTCTCTAATCACAAAGGGGGCAGACTATTACCCTTGTACTTTACTTTATGATTCTAATTTCACTTTGACTTAGGAGTTTTAAGTCAAAAGTGAAATATGTCACTTAAGTCATAAAGTGACAATTAATTCACAATGTGGGTGAATTAATACACATAAAGCAACTAAGGGAAGTGGGTTTCCTTAGTGAGATTTTAGCATGAGATCTCACCCATTGATTAGACTTGGCTAGATCTAATCTAGGCCATTGATCTTTTAGGGTTGGCTCAAAGAGGCTAAAGAGAGGGTAAAGGTATTTTTGGAGACTCATTCTTCCCATGTGAGTTTTTGGAGAAGAGAAGAGGGGCGCATTTCTTGAGGAGAAGGATGGCACACTTCATGAGGGTTTGAGCAAAACCCTAGAGACTTTGAGGAGAGGCTCTTGTGTTGTTTGAGATTGCATGGAGAGCATTTCCATGGAGCCGTTGCTTCTATTTCTTGGAGGGAGCACTTTGCATGGAGGAGGGGCGCATCTAGGAGAGGAGGCACATTCATTATCCTTCATTTGCTCATCAGGAGAGGAGGAGTTGTCAGATTGAGATGAGGTCTGATGCATAGGAAGAGGAGAGCTTGGGCGCTCGTTTCTATGGAGAGAGACATTCAGTTTATGGCTCTGTTTATTTATGGTGATCATTCCTGCTAGGAGGAGGGCGCACATGTTGAGAGGACTGGCAGCTACCTGGTAGCAGATCTGCTTGGAAGATTCGAGCTCTGACAGTTTAAGTGGAGAGGCAGCACAGGAGAGTACATTCTTGTGGAGGGATTTATTCATTGTGTTACAGATGAGCTAGGGCGTTTCAGTACAGTGCAGAGGACAACAAAGGGAGAGGGCGCACCACAGTTTGGGCACTTCTTTCTCTCGTTCTTGTGCAAGGCTCGTGAGGAGCTTGCTATGTATACAGGCTCCATTGTATTTCATTACTTGTTGTATCTCTTGCTTTGATAATCATTATATAGACATATATCCCAAACTGGTTTTCCCCAGGGGGGTTTATCCAAGGTCAAGTTGACCAAAAATACCTGTGTACAAAAATGCATGTGTTAGTCTCTTAGATCTGTTCATTTTCAGTTGTAAAGATCTTTAGGTGTGTTGTACTTATTTTAGTATGCATGTGCTAACTTTTGGTTACTAAAACTACATGCTAGAGCACCTAAAATTGGAAGTGCAACAGTAACAAATCAGCAAGAAGTTCCTGGACTGTTGGCTTTCCTAAAACAGCAGCAAACATTATCATAACAGTTGAAACTTAGAGTCAATCTGTGGTCAAAGACAGACCTAGTTGACAAGCTTGATAGGACCTGAAATCTTCATGGTATCAGAGCTGAGGTGGTTGATTTTTTAGCAGTTTGGACAGCATTTTGTTGGCTGTCATATACATCTTCTTGGTAGATTTTTGAGGACGGCCATTGACTCATTCAGTGGTTGTTAGAGGGCAGATTTTTGCAGAGGATAGTTGGGCAGTTTTTGGCACTTGTCATCAGTCTCTTTTCACACCTACGCAGTAGGAGTGAGGCTGATTTGACTTGACCTCTTTTCACACCTACTTTGTTAAGAGTGAGGTCAAATTACACTGGTCTCTTTTCACACCTGTGTTGACAGGAGTGAGACAGTGTTTTCCTTGGCAGTGTGAGCATCAGTGGGGGATTGCAGTTTGGCAGAGATGTCAGCATCTCAGATGCGAGTTGAGGACAGGCTAGCAAGGGCTAGCAATTGGTCGCCTTGGAAGGCAAGGATGATCTTCGTCTTAGAGGACCTCGAGCTATGGGATATAGTCGAGGCAGTTGTTCCCCCCATTCCTATCGTTGCTCCTGTCTTGGTGGCAGAGTTCAGAAAAAGGAACAACAAGGCGAAGAGAACTATTTGTGACACAATTCGTGACCATATCATACCCCATTTCACGGGGAAGACTTGTGCATACGAGATGTGGGTATCTTTGTGCAAGTTGTGCGAGAGCTCTAATGAGAACCGGAGGATGGTTCTTCGTGATCGACTCAGGGGCATTCACATGCTCGAGGATGAGACAGTTACTTCATTCCTTGGTAGATACACACAGATCAGAGACGAGCTTGCAGTCGTCGAAGAGGTTGTGAACCCTAACTCTTTGGTGAGGTAAGCTATGAATAGCTTCACCAAACCATGGGGTCCATTTGTACGAGGCATTGTTGCCAAGGAGGTCATGCCTACATGGGAGAGGATGTGGGATGACTTCGTCCAGGAGGAGATTAGGCTTGCAGCCGAGGCTTCTGGACAGCAGTAGCAGCAACAAACAGTTTCTGCTGTAGAGGACCTTGTTCTTTGGACAAAGGGCAAGAAGAAGACTAACCGTGGAGGTCGGCAGGGTCCCAAGTTTGGAGCCCCACCACAGGGAGGAGAGAACAACAGCAGCAGTGGGCAGAGGAGAGACATGAGCACAGTGAGATGCTTTGCTTGTGGAGAGATGGGTCACTATGCAGGACAGTGTCCCAAGAAGAAGAAGAAGAAGCAGGATGTGTTAGCAGTGACAGCAGAGGAGATAGAGTTCAACGATCAGTTTGCCAGAGAGTGTGCATTCATTACTACTTTATCTGCTATTACACCATCCAGCATTAGTCAGGGAGATAGAGTTGATGAGGACCGCCTGACGCATAGCAATGATTCAGAGGGAGATCGGACTCTGTGTCCCTGGACATCTTCAGAGTGGGTGACTGGTCCACCCAGTATAGCTACAGTTTCAGAGCAGCCAAGTAGACAGAGAGTTGGTGCTACAGCTTCAGTGCATCAAAGATTGATGAGGAGGAGCAGCAGGGCACCACGGAGGCTTGAGCCTCATATAGCTTCTGAGACGGGCAGATCAGGTTCTGGATCCACTTCAGGTGGAGGTGACTTGGCGAGAGGCCAAGTTCATAACTCTTGGTGAGAGACCAAGAGGGGGAAACTCTTGGTGAGATGCCAAGAGTAGAGACTCTTGGTGAGAGGCCAGGAGTAGGAGGAAATCCTTGGTGGGAGACCAAGGTGGAAATCTTCGATGTGATGCCGAGATCTAGGTGATCTTGGATAGATGGAGAGTCAGTGCCATTTATAGTTCATACAAATTGTGTAGATCTGTGACAGAGTCCACTTTCAGCGATCAAGGTACAACCATACTCACCGAGCATATGCCAAGAGGCAACCATGTCCACTACAGGGATGATATTGGTGGTGACGAGCACTTTCCTCGGTAAGAGGGAGTGTTGAGATTTGGGTACCTTGGAAAGTGGTCCCCGTGTGCTTATGAGTCTCTAAGCACAAAGGGGGAAGACTATTACCCTTGTACTTTACTTTATGATTCTAATTTCACTTTGACTTAGGAGTTTTAAGTCAAAAGTGAAATATGTCACTTAAGTCATAAAGTGACAATTAATTCACAATGTGGGTGAATTAATAGACATAAAGCAACTAAGGAAAGTGGGTCTCCTTAGTGAGATTTTAGGATGAGATCTCACTCATTGATTAGACTTGGCTAGATCTAATCTAGGCCATTGATCTTTTAGGGTTGGCTCAAAGAGGCTAAAGAGAGGGTAAAGGTATTTTTGGAGACTCATTCTTCACTTGTGAGTTTTTGGAGAAGAGAAGAGGGGTGCATTTCTTGAGGAGAAGGACGACGCACTTCATGAGGGTTTGAGCAAAACCCTTGAGAGTTTGAGGAGAGGCTCTTGTGTTGTTTGAGCTTGCATGGATAGCATTTCCATGGAGCCATAGCTTCTATTTCTTGGAGGGAGCACTTTGCATGGAGGAGGGGCGCATTCATTATCCTTCATTTGCTCATCAGAAGAGGACTTGTCAGATTGAGATGAGGTCTGATGCATAGGGAGAGGAGAGCTTGGGCGCTTGTTTCTGTGGAGAGAGACATTCAGTTTCTGGCTCAGTTTATTTATGGTGATCATTTCTGCTAGGAGGAGGCCGCACATGCTGAGAGGACTGGCAGTTACCTGGCAGCAGATCTGCTTGGAGGATTCGAGCTCTGACAGTTTTAGTGGAGAGGCAGCACAGGAGAGTACATTCCTGTAGAGGGATTTCTTCATTGGGTTACAAATGAGCTAGGGCGCATCACAGTTTGGGCACTTCTTTCTCTGGTTCTTGTGGCAAGGCTCGTGAGGAGCTTGCTATGTATACAAGTTCCATTGTATTTCATTACTTGTTGTATCTCTTGCTTTGATCATCATTATATAGACATATAACCCAA
This sequence comes from Picea engelmannii, assembly GCA_009831015.1. Lineage (NCBI taxonomy): Eukaryota > Viridiplantae > Streptophyta > Pinopsida > Pinales > Pinaceae > Picea > Picea engelmannii. The sequence continues at coordinate 457,779 of ML779490.1, read as the reverse complement.
ACTGGTTTTCCTTGGGGTGGGTTTATCCAAGGTCATGTTGACCAAAAATACCTGTGTACAAAAATGCATGTGTTAGTCTCTTAGATCTGTTCATTTTCAGCTGTAAAGATCTTTAGGTATGTTGTACTTATTTTAGTATGCATGTGCTAACTTCTGGTTACTAAAACTACATGCTAGAGCACCTAAAATTGGAAGTGCAACCGTAACAAATCAGCAAGAAGTTGTTGGACTGTTGGCTGTCCTAAAACAGCACCAAACATTATCATAACAGTTGAAACTTAGAGTCAATCTGTGGTCAAAGACAGACCCAGTTGACAAGCTTGATAGGACCTGAAAATCTTCACTGAGATTGATCAAAGCTTGCATATCAGAGTTCACCGTGACCCAGTTGAGCTCAGAATGATGGAGGTATTTCAACAAGTAGATGCCAAGAGTTTCAGCGCTCATGCATTCGTGCTTATTACTGTTGAAATACCATCCTTCAGTCAGCTGGCACCCTTCAGTTATGGCATCACCAGCAAGTACATCAAGGCAGTTTTGGGTCAGATGAGATTTCATGGTGAGTCCCTCTGGAAGGTTGACTTTGTTGACATCTCTCATCGGACTGATCGTTCGACTGCATGGTTGCTTTGGTCCTTTGAGTATGATGATTTAATCATGGCATCTTTGAAGTAAAACTTTTGGGTTTAGGGTAGTTGTATTTCCTTTAAGCGTTGTCTTTTCATGTCTTTCCTTCTTGTTGATGTTTTATAGTTTTAGGAAAGCAATCTACATTTCCCTTGCAATGTCTTTTCCCTTCAGTATTTTACTTCAGTCTTTGCATAAGTGTCGTTTCTTTTTTGCCTACTTATATCAACATGTGGTCGTGTCTTGTGTGTTTTTCCTTTCATGAATAAATGGTTGTCCGCTAGTGTTTTTCGTGGGTCAAAATTTGAATGTTTATCTTACGCATGCCGAGCCTTTCTGTCTATCATTAGAGTAAGCCTGGATGGGGGTTCCATTTGTCATCATTACCAAAGCATTAAGCCTTTAGGATGCATAGTTTGAGGAGACATAGGAGAGCCTTGAGTCATCTTATGTTTTCTCTCCTCATCTCTTATCATTGAGCCTTCTGCTTTGAGTCAGTCACCCCCCCCATCCAACATAGGGATATGGTACCTAGTTCTTTCATCTTGATCTTCTTGAGTTATCACTTCGCGCTGAGGGAAGAGAGACATTATTGCTCTTCTTTCCAGCAGGTCATCCTGTATTGACTTTGACACATTATCTACAGATGACCCAAAAGTAGAGCACCTTGGTAGTCGTTAGCCTCATTGGTAGTCATCTGACATCCGACAAGGCCGAGTATCATTGGGTCTTGATTGGTTGATCCTTGTCATTGTTCGACTTCAAAACATATTTCACAGTGACAGGTTGTGCTCGTACCTTAGGACCCATTGTCATTATTGGTGGTGTTCCTTCGCACTTGACAGGTGTTTACGTTATTGACATCTGATTAGGTGACTCTCTCCCTTGTGTCGACATCAACACATTTACCAAAGGGAGGAGTGTGCAATGGGTGGTAGCAGGTAGCGGATTTGCATGAGACCCCTTGTGTTTCTGTGGGAGGTTTATATTAATTTGACTCCATGGCCCAATGGATCGGCCTTGGTATTACGGGTCACCTTCCAAGATATTCTTGATCAGCTTACAGGGCAGGGCCTCTTCTCCTTCCACACAGTTACAGGAGTATTCTTGGTAGATATTTCTTCAGTTTCACAAAGCACCATTGGTACATCTTACAGAGTTCTCACAAAGAAACATTTTAGTTTTATGGACACAGAGATTCTTATGGTTCTCGACATCCCACAGGGGGATCCCATCCCCTTGAGTCGCCATTGTTAACCCCTGTATTTTCACCCTTGAAAATCTTGAGGTTTAAAAGCCAGCATGCGCTATTGTGACTGGCATTCTGAGATTCTCCTAGAGTTTAGCACTTGTGGTTAGCAGAGGTTGGTTCGTATCAGAGGCATGTATATGATCGGTACATGGTTGTTTGGTTCAGAGTTAGAGTTGGCTTGGTTTCCCATGCATTTTGAGAGAGATGTCTACATACATCAAGCGTTGCTACTTTTTAGGAGACGCAATTTGTCTCGGTCTCTTGATAGTTTGGAGCAGAGTTCTGAGCATACAAGGAGAGTCCTTGCATGATTCTAGGCCCAATAGCACTTTTACGAGCGACATGCAAGAACTTTCTATTTTTAGTAGTTTGGGCTCCATGCCCCAGATTCAGATTCTAAGCACATATTATGGATCCTTGTGACATTCTGAGTCTTTTGGATCTTTTCCGAGATGATTTGGCACAATTTACTATTTTTAGCAAGTTAAGCACCAGGGCTCGCATGTCAATTTTGATTGCAGATTCGGATCCCTAACGGAAAAACAAGTTCAATCAGTATAAATTCAAAGGCATTCGGACAACTTTCTATTTTTAGCAGTGTCTATTTTTAAACAGTGACATGTGGCGGTGTTCTTAGTCTTTCTAGATGATGTGGATAGTTTCCTAAAATTTAGGAGCTAGAATCTATTTTTAGAAAGTTCTATATTAGCAGGTATGGTCATCATACATGCAGTGCCAAGTGGCACCCTTACAAGTCGACATGTGCCAGATCTACAGAGTGATGTGGCATCCACCTAACATAGGGTGCATTATCCCAAGACTTGAGCATATAATAAATTAATTAATTGAGATAAGGGAGACGCATAACTGGGCCTAAATTTAGCCGTATATTCCTTTGTATAATCACCTCTCCACTTGTCATGCATCAACTCCACAAAATTCCCCTTCAGTTGAGTTTAAACCACAATTTTCAAAAAAATAGAGAATCCCTAAAAAATAGGACGAAATTCCCCAATCAAGGCTTAAATTTTCTCACTAACTTTTCCTCACTCGACATATCTTCACTTTCCATGCATTAATTTCCTCAAATTCCTCTTAATTTGCTTTTAAACTCAAAATTTCCTAAAATTTAAGAAAATGCCTAAAAAATAGGACGAATTTCCCCTTGGCTAAAACTCACTCATTACTTGGCCAAGTTTAGCACTTAAACATGCGTTTAATTCTTAATTTATTCCCCCATGCGTTAACTCTCCTATTCTTCACATGTGTTAACTCTCTTTCCATTCCCTCATGCTCATTAATTCCTAAATTTCTCACTCACACTGATTCTCTCATGCGCATTAACTCCTATTTAATTCACACTCCTCTCCTATATATTGGATGGTTTTCCTTGGTTATTGGCGGGTTCATTGAAGCAACAGCATGGTGTCTTTCTCATTCTCCTCTCTCTTCTTCTCTAGTCTAGTGGCTCTTCTCTGAGCAAAGTAGTCATTGTACCAGTTGTAGGCTTGCCATGTGTGGCGCAATGATCAATCAACTCCCTTGTAAGCTTGATCAACAAAGAAGTGTGTGTTTGTCTTCAAACCTCCTTTTCTTGGCAGTACTATGGTAAATTTGTGATCTGATTAGTCATTTTCTGAACTGTTCATTGTGGTTATCTCTGATCTTTTGAATAGTTTTTTGCTTCTTTCCCAGTCTATTATCATTGTGCTAACCCTGCAGGTTCCCTCCAAGCGAAAGTAATCACTTTTTCTCATCGTTTTGGGCCACTTTTACACACTGTCCAAGACGAACAACTTGTTGATTTTTGGTTTTTTTAACGCAGAAATCAGATTTTAGATCAGTAACAAGGCGCTTAAGTGTGCCTAGGGACTTCCCCCTGAAGCTAGCAAGCACTAGCCCAAACGGAGAGGGGTTTCGTCAGTGACAATTTGGGGCCTTACTCATGTAATTAGCCTAGTTTTTACCGTTGTCTTAACACATATCAGCTCAGATTGGAGGGTAAAAATTTGTGTGAACACCACCATGTGTCAACTGTCTAAAAATAGACACTGCTAAAAATAGAACATGCTCGCATGTCAATGATATCATACTCATCGGATTTGGTTTTCCAAGAGGGTTCCAAATCCGCAATCAAAATTGGCATGTGAGCCCTGGTGCTCCACTTACTAAAAATAGACATATCATGCATGTCACCCAAAAAAGGTCCAAAAAACTCAAAATGACTCATGGATCAATACTGCAGACTCAAAATCTCAATCTAAGGCCTAAAACTCAACCTGCTAAAAATAGAAAGTTCTTGCATGTCACCTGAAAAAGTGTCATTGGGGCCAGAATCATGCAAGGACTAACCCTATATGCTCAAAATTGCTCAAAGCTGTCAACTGAGATTCTCAATCACTGTCTCCTAAAAAGTAGGGACACCTAATCTATGTAAACATCTCTCTCAAATGTGTGGGAAACCAAGCTAGCTCTAACTCTGAAATAGAAACAACAATATATCGATCATGTACATATCTCTGATGGGAACCAACCTCTACACAATTGCTAAACTCTGGGGAATCTCAAAATGCCAGCCCAAAATAATGCATGTTGGCTCTTAAGCCTCAAGATTTTCAAGGGTGAAAATCTAGGGGTTAACAATGGCGACTCAAGGGGACGGGATCCCCCCGCGGGATGTTGAGAACCATATCTATGTCTATAAAAATTGATACTCTGTGAAAACTTTGTAAAATGTACCAATGATGCTCTGTGAGAAACTGAAAAGATATGTACCAAAAATACCCCCGTAACTGTGTGGAAGAAGAGAAGGCTTTGTACACTAACCAAGAAAATCCTGTAAGTTGCCCTATAATACCAAAGCATGTGCAATGGGCCATGGAGTCAAATCAATATAACCCTCCAACTAAAAACTAAAACACAAGGGGTCTCATTCAAATCTGCTACCTGCTACCACCCAATATGTACACTCCTCCCTGCAGTAAATGAGTTGATGCCGACACAAGGGAGGGAGCCACTTAATCAAATGTCAATAATGTAAACACATGTCAGTGCAAAGGAACACCACTAATAATGATAATGGGTCGTAAGGTACGAGCACAACTCATCACTATGAAAGATGTTCTAAAGTCGAACAATGACGAGGATCATCCAATCAAGGCCCAATGATACTCAGCCTTGTTGGATGTGAGATAACCGCCAATGAGGCTAACGACTACCAAGGCACTCTACTTCTGGGTCATCCATATGCAATGTGTCGGAGTCGATGCAGGATGACCTACTGAAAAGAAGAGCAATGATGTCTCTCTTCCCTCAACGCAAAGTGATAACTCAAGAAGACATAAGATGAAAGAACCAAGTACCATATCCCTATTGTTGGATGAGGGGGATGGTTGACTTCAAAGCAAAAGACTCAGTGATAAGGACTGAAGAGACAAGACATAAGATGAATCAAGACACTCATATGTCTCCTCAAACTACCCATCCTAAAGGCTCAAAGCTTCGGGCACATGACAAACAAGACCCCATCCAGGCTCACTCTAATGATAGACACAAAGGCTCGACATGTGAAAGATAGACATTCAGATTTTTTTACCCAGAAATAACAATAGCGGGCAGCCATTATTCATGAAAGGAAAGACACACAAGACACGACCACATGCTGATATAAATTGGCAAAAATTTAGTGGCACTTAAAGCAAATGCTTGGAAAGTAAATACTGAAAGGAAAGACACTTGCAAAGAAAAGTAAATTGTTGTTCTAAAATCTGCAAAAATCAGCAAGCTAAAAAATATTAAAATGACAATGCGGAAAGGAAAGACAACTACCCTATACCCAAAAGTTTTACCTCAAAGCTGCCATTATTAAATCATCATACTCAAAGGACCAATGTAACCATGCGACTAAATGATCAGTCCGACGGAAGAGGTCAACATAGTCAACCTTCCAAGGGGACCAATTGTGAAATCTCATATGACCCAAAAATACCTTGATGTACTTGCTAATGAAGGCATAATTGCAGGCTACTAGTTGATTTAAAACTGTTGGTTGGGATCTAGAACATGGTATTTCAATAGTAATAAACATGAATGCACAAAAGTCGAAACTCTTAGAATCTTTCTGCTGAAATACCTCCATCATTCTGAGCTCAACTGGATCATGATGAACTCTGATATCCAAGATTTGATCAATGATAGGATCCTACTGAGGAACAAGATCTGGTTGTTCGACCTTAGGTAAAGTGTAAGGGATATCATCCTCTGGTTGACCCAAAAGTGGCTCCTCCTGCAGTAATGGTATCTGCTCAAGTTGTTCCAGGACCACTACTAGGATGGGTACGGATGAAGTCTCTTGCTAATTGATTTCTACTTGGTTAACCTGTGGTTCCTCCTCTAAAATTTTTCATCATCACCAATTGGAGGAAACCATGAACACTCTTAAGTATTCAAATCTTCACCTTCATCTTCATGGAACTCTACATATGTCTCAAGTGGTTCAGCTTCTGGTTCCTGATCATCTAAGCCTAAGGGACCAACATCCTACTCATCTCTGGGAGCCTAGCATGGTGCAAGTTGTGGTTCGTCTTTAGTAACAAGGACTTCCCGCACTACTTTAACAATCGGTAGTTGAAATTCATGGATCGAAATGAAACCGTAGGCTATGATAAAATGTCTTTCTAACTTAATAGCAGCAGCCTGGGCCTCGTCCATATTTTGAGGTTCCTTATTCCTGAGAAAAATACCAAAAATACCATCAAACGCCTCAAGATAATAATTTAAAGCATAAGTAGCATTAGGCCTAATAGTAGTAGGGATTTTATAACAAGTCTTAGAAAAACAGAATTAAAATCAATGATAGTCTCATCCCCATTCTTTTTAATATTATCAAAAGCATTAATTAAGAAAAAGTTGTCAAGTTTATCCACTCATCGTTCAATGAACTTCACTTGGAATGAATACCATCCATCAATGGAGGCATCAAGAAGGGATTTGTACCACATTCGTGCCTCTCCCTAGAGAGTCGACACAAACATCCTCATCGCCACATCCTCATGTTCCACCTCAAAATCATCCAACAATTTTGAAAAAGCATCCAAGTGATCCTCAACGGATTCTCCCAACCTCCCTACAAACAAAGGTAAGCATTTAATCCATTTACATGCAGCTAAGTCATGAGGATAGTCTGGAAATGCAACAAAACTTAGTGGGTCAAAAGCAAAGAATATCCACCTTCCTGGTGGCCTCACAACTGCGGCCATATTGTTAATCTCGAATAGAAAAAAGCACAACTGCTACCCTAATACAAGCTTGTGATGAAAATAAAACAAAAGATGAAAATGTCGAAGATACACTCACCATGGTGCTCATCGAAAGAACTTACCAAAGAACTCAATATGCTTACCAACTTCGAGAGGAGCCCCTGGTGAAAGAATATTTTTGTTCTGAGAAAGATGTTAGACTTTGTTCAGGCTCGAAATTAGACCTTGAGAGGAAATCGAAACTGAAATATCTTCTTGTGTAAGTTCCCATGTGGAGTCATCCCCGTATCCTGTGGAGTCGTCGGGTGAGTTAGAAAAATAAAGAAATTAAAGTAAAAACTTACCAAATGTCGTTGCCACTACAGTTTGCATTTCTCGACAACGGCACCAATTTGTTAGCACACTTTTTCACCCTCCAATTGAGTTGATATAACAGAAAACAAAGCGATGGAAAAGTGGCTAATTCAAGGAGAGAATGCCCCAAATTGTCACGGGAAAACCTCCTCTCAGTTCGGGCTGGTGCATTCCATCCTCAAGGGGGAGTCCCTAGGTATCAGGCTGCTGATTTGAACCTGATTTTCTACAACAACAAAAAAAAACACAAAAACAACAGCAAAAAGGATTTGGACAGCGTGTAAACACACCCCCAAAGCATTAGGAAGAGATAGTTTTCAGTTGCTTGGAGGGATCCTATAGGGTTAGCACAAGAGAGATAGAAGAAACAAGAAAGAAAACCACTTAAAAGATAGCTTAATATCACAATAAATGTTAAGAACTACTAATCTAATCACAAAAATAAAACAAGATACCAATAAGGAGGAAAGTTCAGAAACAAACACAACACTTCTTTATTATAGGCTTGCCAAAGGGTTGATTACGCCACAATCAACAAGTCCACAACCGGTACAATGACTATCCTTTCTCAAAGAGAGAGTAGCTAGACTAGAGAATGAGAGAGAAGAGAGATGAATAATAGTATGTCGCTACTGCAAATATCCAACCTTGATGATGTAGCTCGACCTCCAATATATAGTAGTATGGGCGCACTTTCCAAGAAAGAGAGAAGGACACAAGAGTAAGTAAAATAGGAAGCTATGCGCATGGGGTGAATGAATGAGACTTGAGTGATCCATGCGCATGAGGGAGTTTAAAGGAGGCGCAATAAAGACCATGCGCTAGTAATAGGGAGTCAACACGTGATAAATGATGCATGGGAAAAGGAAATGGACTAATAGCGAATGGGAGGATGAGTTATGCAATAAGTGTCAGGGTTGAGTGAGAAAGATAGCGCATTAATGAAGCCATGCGCAAGGAAAAAGGATGAGTGTAGTGGAGATAAGTGGGAGATATTGCGTATGGAGGTTTTAATGCACATGCTAAAAAGGATAATGCACGCGCATGAGCTAAGAGTGGTGCATGAACGAGTCAAGGGAGTGATATGAGGGAAGATCCGCATGCACGGAAGGGATAGCATGCACATGGTGTAGGTGGCTCGCGTGGAAGGAAAGAGGAGTAAGGGAGACATAAAGGGAAGCATGCACATGAAGGAGGAATGATGACGTAAGGAAGTTGATCATGAGCAAGGTGAGAAGGGAATGAAAATAGGAATGAGGGGAAGTGAAAACCCGAGTTAACTCAACTCAAGTCAACTCCCATTCCAACTCACCCTTTCATCATTTGATTTAACACCTCCTTTATTTGACATGAGCAAATGGGAAAAGGGATAATGCGTGAGGATAAAGCGAATAAGATAGCATGCATGCAGATGAGTGGGGAACACACGCATGAGTGGAGGAATGATGACGTAATGGAGTGTGGCATATGGCTCAAAAGGAGGGATAAGCATAATGTTATGTTAAGTCATGCAGTTTTTTAAAAAGAGATGGGTGTATATTAAAAGGAGGTACGTATGTTTACATGGGAGAATAAAGGGGTGACACTTTAATTCATTAAAGGGAGGACACACCTTAATTAAAGGTGACATGCATACGTGGGAAAGTGTGGGTACGTATAAAGGGAAGTGGGGTTAGGATAAGAGACACATACCTAAAAGAAGATGTATGAGTGAGGGATTAAAGTGGAGAAAAGGGATAACACATGCACTTAATAAAGGAGAGTGCGTGAATGGATAAGGGAGAACATATGTATACGTGAAAAATAAAGGAGAATGGGGAAAGTAGTATGTATAGGATTAGAGAGAAGGGGCATGGAGAAAGGATATGTGCCTAGCCAAAATAGGAATGCATGAGCCATATTTAATAGGGATTAAATCCGCATTAACGAATAATATAACCTTTAATGACCTTTTAATGCACGGAAAGTGGTATTTATGACGGTTGAAGGGAATTTAGTGATTTAAGCCTAAATTAACTCAATCACGTCCATGAGACTTGCCATCTCATCCACACACCCTCCATTTAATTAATTAACTCGTTTAACGCTTTTAACTTTGGAACGTGGCCCCCTCATTAATTATGCCACCTCCTGCCACATGTCACACTACATCACCGCCAAATGTCGGAATCTGACCCTGCCACTTGTAACCTTTGGAACCAACCACCCCTGTTATACATAGAAAATGCTAAAAATAGGGTTCGGCTTCTAAAAAATAGGAAACTATCAAAATTGTCCAGGATGACTAGGAGAACACCGCCATGTATCCCATGTCTAAAAATAGACACTACTAAAAATAGAATATCCTTGCATGTCAATGATATCATACTCATTGTATTCGATTTTCTAAGAGGATTCTAAATATGCGATCGGAATCAAAATGCGAGCCCTAGTGCTCTAACTGCTAAAAATAGAAAGTTCTTGCATGTCGCCCGAAAAAGTGCCATCGGGCCCAAAATCATGCAAGGACCAACTCTGTATGCTCAAAACTGTCAATTGAGTCTCTAATCACTGTCTCCTAACAAGTAGGGTCACCTGCTATATATAGACATCTCTCTCAAATGAATGGGAAACCAAGCCAACTCTAACTCTAAAACACAAACAACCATGTACCATCATGTACCTGTCTCTGATGGGAACCAACCTATGACTCACACAAGTGCTAAACTATGAGAAAATCTATGAATGCCAACCAAAATAGTGCATGCTGGCTCTTAACCCTCAAGATTTTCAAGGGTGAAAATCTAGGGGTTAACAAGGTGCTACATTTTTCCAACCCCCTAATCTTCCTTTTTATTATCCTTTTATGTATTTGCAAGTACCCTTCACAAGGTTTCAAGCTTTAGCATCATTGCTTTGGGACCATGGCGAACGCGAAAAGGGTAGAGCTCAAGTATGGACTGGTTTTTGAGAGTCCTTGCTATTATCTCTTTCTTTCCTTAGCATCATTCTTTCTTTATTATTTTTTACTAGCAGATACAATCTGTTAATGTTTATGCCATTATTATAGTTCTTTGCATTTCAATAGATAAGAGCATAATAAGAACAAGATCACTGAGAAATACACATTCACAAGAGACACAGCATTTATCCTGGGAAACCCTCTAGGGGAAGAAAACCCAGCAAAAACTTCCTTATCATAAATAGCTTATACAATGTTCAAGAGATAACTCAAACCAATACAGAAAGTCCTCCCCAAGAGATGTGCCACTCTTCTTCTCCTCTCTCCAACTTCTAATTGCAGCTTGCCTCATACGAGAATGAGCAAGTGAGTTGTGTGTTAGAAGTAAGGCGCTAGCCTCTTATTTATATCAAACTGGCACGTGTGAAAGGTCACAATCTGGCAGGGCCGACCTCTCACTCTGGGTGGGTAAACCCACCTTTAATTAATTCTGGGTCTTC
>ML779490.1:435703-446747 GCA_009831015.1 Picea engelmannii | reverse complement strand
CGATGAACAATCCGCAAAAGGGGATTTGGTCCTTATACAATTACCGACATGATTAATCCTCAATGGAGATTAATCCAATAACAATAATAATAATGACATGATTAATCCGCAATGGGGATTTAATCCAATAATAATAAGAATGCTCTTCGCAGTTACATTATTTCAACACAATCAACCTCTGGGCTTGTAGCCCGTCTTCTCATGAGAATGAACCATGACCCATTACCGAAGTTTAGTACACTGTAACATGCTCCAGGATGGTGAGTGTTAAGTATAGCGGGGAAACAAAACATTACCATTGTGAGGGCCCCCCAATTGTACCTCGTTTCCTTAAGGGTGACAACACGGGACTAGGGTACAAATATTGGCCAATTATTATCCCCTATCCTAGGGATAACTAAGGAGATCATGTCTCGAGGCCCACAGGTCCTAGACATGGAGTGTCGAGAGTCGGATGACTTGAGCATGGCCTCGGAGGGTCCCTCTTTTCTTCAATGCAGTCCATTTATCAGCAGCAGTATCCATCCCACCAGCCTAGTCATGAAGTAGCAATGAGTCTTGCTCCATGAGGTAATGAGTCCAGGTATCATAGTATGTGTCACTTTGATTATTGAAGCATTTGAATATGTTGCGTTGAATTCTCCTTCATTTCATAATGTTTGCTTGGAAATTATGCTCTTTAACTTGTTCATACCTAGAAGGGTGACATGATGCCCTAGTAAGTTGATCTCCATACTTACCACTTTCCATCTATATTCCTCTCATTTTCCCCCTACCTTTGTTCAGGCATTGGGATTTGCCACACTATGAAGGGTTGTACCTTGCCTTGTAGGAAGAAGGGGATAAAGGCCCAGAGGGTAAAAGTAGCTGGCAAGAGTTAAAAGCCAAAATGAAACCTTTGAGATGCTTCGCCCAAGGATTCCCGATAAAGCAGTAAAAAGCTTCTCAATAAGAAAGGGGAACCCGTAAGATAAATAAACACTCAAGGTATTAGTTGGTGGATGGAAAGTCTCATCATGAGCCAACCTATTATGACCATGGGCATGTAGCGGTATGACACTAGCATCTATTTGGTCACCAAACCAGGGTAGTGGCTCTTGGTGGCATTGCCAAGAGAAAGGGAGTCTCATCACGAGCCAGCCTTCTCATCTCCGTGAAATGCTTGTGGATAACGTTGTCACCTCTGGTCACCAAGCCAGGACAGTGTCCATCAACTCTTCCCTTGAAGCATGAAGGAAAAGATCAAAAGCAATGAAGCCAACAATAAAAGGCATTGAATGGGCTAGGAAACAATGGCATCCATGACAAGGTGCAGCTCCCCCTCTACAAAGGAACCCACAGGTAAGACTTACATTTCCCTGTTATCACTGCACCCCATGCCCAAACACTTACCACCATGCCACCTCATACACTTACATGACCTAGATTGATTCTTACCTGGAAAACATCCCAAACTTAAGGAGGATTAGCCCAATAGGACACCCTGAGACCTTCTCCAAACCTGACTTGTAAAATTGCATAACGTCTTTGAGCATTTGTGTGGGTAAAGGGGGGGTTTGATGCACATGTTTGGGTAATTTGATTATTGGATGTGATTTACATGGTATGATCCCTGTGACTTATGAACCCCTGGAGGGCGTGCTTATTGTTGCGGCAGGACTTTGCCCGATGAACAACTACATGTGGGGGGATGATTAGCTCGGACCTCCATGGGGTTGAAAGCCCACAGAGACACTCTGGCAGACCTAGACCCAGGGGGATCTTGCTCTTCCACCTAGACGTTGACCCTTGAGAGCCCATGACATCATCATTATGACCTTGGACGTCATCCAAAGCTAGGGTTTGCATGTATGAGGGCAGTTGTGTGTTGGTTAGCACGTATGGCATCATCCAGGGCCTTTGGAGGCCAAACGTTTTGCAAATGGGGCCCAACATTCCACCATAGGAGCTCAACGTCACCCTAGAAGGGCATGACGTCACACTTGGAGATGACTTCAGGGGTTAAGTACTTTTATTTATGTAAAAACTAGATTTTTGATGTAATTTGGCCAGGTCGGCCTTTTTATGACCTAAAATTAATTAAAGGTCATTGATACTGTATAAATAGAGAGAAAGTACTCTCATTTTGATCATCACTCGTCACACACTTAGTGTGGACTGAAATTTGCGCCCTCTTTAAGGGCTATTGGCTCAAATAACTAGTGCGCGACTTCTTGGAGAGGCTTATTTTGGTGTATCTTGGCTATTTTTCATGGTGGAAGATCTTCAACTAAGGTTTGGCTTGATTATTCTTGGTGAAGTAAGTAAAAAATCTGCAATTTGTTTATGTTAATGAATGCTTGTGGTAAATTTTTCTCAAGTGCACCTTGTTTAAGAAGTAGCTACTAGAGCCCTAAAATGCTAGTTCTCTAGTAGTTCTACTCTACTTGCCTATTGCATATATTATTTCAATAGTCCAAGGAAGGAAAATTCGCTAGGGCCTAAGATTCCTTACTCTCTAGCAAGTTTCTCTCTAGGATTTGGGTGCTTGAGGCCTTGGGTAGCCAACACCTCCTCCATCCATCCCTTCTCCTTTGAAGGAGAATTATCATTGCTACTTTGCTCCAAGTTTTCCGCTGCTATTGTTGACTCCATAAACCCTAAAAGGCACTAGTCTACCCATTATAGTGAATGATTGATCAAACAAACACTCAAACCTTTCTCCTTGAAGTTTTTACTAACCTCTACTAACCCTAAACTAGACTAATTCCTCATCTAACTTCTTGTTGTTGCAAATCTTTGCTACAACCATACAAATTTATGCTAATTTGCTGCATTCATCTACATAACTTGCACTTAGCTCATTTAGAAATTGCTTGTGACAACTTATTATCATTCTGCTAGGTTAAAGCTATTCCTTCTTGTCTTTTTCAAGCACTTTCAAGGCATAATTCTTGTGGCTGTTATAAAATACTAATTGTTGTTGTAAACTGTTACATTGCTGCAAATTCATATCAGCTAGCTTATTTTTTAAAGGTTCATGGTCTTATGAAGCACTAACATCATCTGGTACTTGAAAGCTGCTATATTTTTCCTTTGTTGTCTTGTTCCGGGCAGGTACACCATATATTCACTTTGTTTCATCTCTTACAAACCATAAGAACCCTTTGAATTGAGTGACCAGTGAGAGGGGGATTTTCTTGCACCTTTGACTTAGTCTTATCATCCCTTTAGGTCACTGGGGACGTCTCCCCTAGGGTAGCTTTGATATACCCCTAAACAGAAAGGGGTCTCCTATTAAGGTGACAATGATAGGTCACCCCCTGTTATGCCAATCTTGCATCCACTTGCCTTGGGCTTTGGGCAAGTACAGATTGTGTGATAAAACCACCAAGGTGAAACAAGGAAACAAATGTAACTTCTTGAGCTTATGATCCATTATCCAATTTCAACCAATGATCCTCATTCACATGCCTAGCATATTAAGCACAACACCCTGTATGAAAAATGGACTAATGTACCTCATGATGACACTGGCTTACCATCTCCCAAAGACTATGTTGACTGGATGTGATGAGCTTTGTTGATCCAAAGTGAAAGAGGCATCTTAGGGGGGTTGTTGGGCTGCAAGGGTGGAAATGTTGATCTCATCATCGTCATCGGGATCATTGTTTTCATTGTGGGCAATGAGACATGATCTCCTCTAGTTACCCCTAAGCATGGGGGGGGGTAACAAAACCTGTCAAGCCCGAGATTTGTTTTGATTCAACTCTATTTCTACCATAAACCCAAAAGCATTAGAAAGAAAGAAATACAAAACTGTAACTCAACACATTCTTAGGTGAAAATATCATGTAAGACTAGAAACACCAACCCTATCTCGAGAAGAATAGACAAACACAAGTTAACAAAATCTCAACGGCTCCCAGCCAATCCCTAGCTTGGGATTGATACCCCAACATCAGCAAGCTGCCCAATCATCTATCGTGCTACCCTTGGCAATTTTCACAATGATGCCATCAAGGAATCTCGTTCTTTTCACAACAACATGATTGAGAAGTCTCACTTATTCAAAATGACGCCATCAAGAAGTCCTTGCCTTCACTAGTTTTCACACTTTTGTAATCATGATCAAATCTCCATTATTATGGTGACACCTGCCTAATAATTGACATTATGAGGGAAAAAGCAAAACCCTATTCTTCCATACTTCCAAGGAGTAACTCTATGTTCAATTTCAAACCTGAAATAATTTGCCTTTGAGATTTCATTTTAGATCACTTTTCCAAACTAGTGTAACATGAGTATGAGTACCTGACTCTTGGGTGCACGCTCCAAATAGGAACGTTGTATCAAGGACATCAAGTATGTATCGAGATGCCAGGTTCAACCAAAATAAAACGTACTTCAAAGTACACCAGTGGGGAAACCAAAGTACCCCAATTCCATGTCCAATGCGTTTGAGAACACGCAAAGGTACCCTCAGCCCTTGATGGATGTACAGAAGTACCCATCCGTGATGCCCCTTTTTCAGGATAAAAAGATTGACATAAAAACCTTACAACCTAATTACTAGTTTCTTGCCCTTTCCTACTTAGTCCCACCAACCCTATTACACTGAATAAACCCTGAGCAAACACAAATAGAAATCACAATGATCATTTGCTAGCATTGGGCAATCATTTTGTTGTTGTTGAACAGTGATTTGGTCGCTGAAAACTAATAACAGAATTGTACTTGCAGCAGGTTTTCATTGGATTCGACATTGTACGGTCATTGGCATATATCATCATCCATGTATCATGTATGTATTATTAATGGTTATTTTTTGAAGTTTAAACCTTTAAATATTAATATATGTTCAATAATTATATATTTGGAGCAGACCACCCTTTGTCCTACCCCCAACGTACCCTGCCATACCCTGAAATTTGGAAGGAGTATCTACACGTACTCAATATGTGTCCCCACGTACCCACATCCCCATGTACAGGAAACTAGGTGTAACATAGATCCAAACATATTATTCAGCGCATTGAAGCTTTCTGTATTGATTTCTGCTATAATGTTATCTGGCAATATAATCTCTTCACTTCTGCTAGTAATATTAAAACAAACCCTTTAATGAATATTCAATATGGCGAAATTTTATCGAAATTCATTGTTGTCAAATTCGAACACGAACATAAACCAGGTGACTTAAATCAGTAATAAAATGTAATAAGCAAAGTCTTAGAAGTATGCCATAAAAATCACCAAGGGTTAGCTCAATCAGTTGAACCATCAGCCCAAGGCATGTTGCCAACGGGGGAGGCCACAGGTCACAGGTTCAAATCTGGTCGAGTCCCTTGGGGTTACCAGCCACTATTGTGGTGGTTGAGCTGCCCTCCATCCAGATATTCCGGGTAACAGGAGGGGATCCCGTGAGGTTTTCCTTGGAAAAATATGTATGCCATAGTTCTAAATCAAGGCACCAGCCATAGCAAAGCCTCAAATTTATTCCATGATGTTTCAAGGCATGGTCATAGCAGTGAAAGGAACATGCCCTTTCACGTATATTTGCCAATAGCATGCTTCTAATTTCATATACACTCAATCTTTTGAAAATAACTCTTCAACGGGCTCTTAATCCTTATTTAGATGGAAGTCCCTGATGAAATTACTGGACGTGTATATATGATGTTCCTTGAATTTAAAAGCTTATTTGAATTTCTCATTGTTTATAAGAAATAAATTAAAAATAACAGGTACTTCCAATGAGCATTAACAGGTTAAAAGACAAACTTGAGTGAACAGTCGAGAACAAGATAATAGATAGCAATTAAAATGGTACTTTATAGCTTCACAAACCTGATCAAGAGCACATGCAAAGAGATCTAGAATATGACCCTGATTGACAAGTTGCTTAGCAAGTCCTTCATAAAATTTGACTGCTTTATGATAATAAGAAGCAGCATCTTTGTCAAGGTCCTTGTGAGAGCGTATTGGTTCCGATTGATATTTAGACACAATCTGCAACAGTACAATATAAAATCATTTTTCCAATCATTACAAATGAACTGCAGCAAGCAGATTGAAAAATAAAATAAAAACTTCATTACACCATCAATAGAGAGTGCTGGTAAGACGGACCCTTCTAAAGCTGCATTTATAAGCAAAAAGGCAAATTAAGTAATAGCCTTAACAGCCTATAAATTAGCTTGCAAAACACCTACACTTCAAGCTAATCAAAATTCCACTGCAAAAGACACATCTCAACCAAAAGCAAACATCAGATTTACAAAATTATAATAGCTGGGATTTGTGTGGAGGTGAGTTGTAAAAACAAAGTGTAAATCCAATGGAACTTGTGTCAATTGGCTTTAGTTAGTTTTGCTGGAGTACACCCTAATGTTCATTTTTGGCTAGATGAGAGCATTACCTGTGAAAGAGTTAATCTAGTATTTTGACTTAACAGTGTGCACTACCCGCCCCTGTAGATCCATCTGAACTCCGGATCTATCAAGCACCAAGAGCAATCAAATCCATCAAGGTGCAAACCTTTTTGAGGGAGCAAAACTTGAGGAAGGTTTTCACTCCACAGATTTGATCCCTCTCGACGTCTGATAGATCCAAAGTTAAGATGGATCTATGCTGGTTCCAGTGACTGGTGGACACATCAAAAATATATGAAATGATTTGTTAGTCTTTGCACATGGGTAAATCTTCACTTTTCGAAAGTTTTGACAACTTCTCTACATCATGAGAGATTGTTATTTTGAATTTTTTTGGTTGGGAAAATCATACTTTACATTATCCTTTGTTATTAGTAATTATGTTGACAAAGAATACATTCTCCTTTGTTATTAGTAATTACATTGATAGGCATTCTTTGTTAACTTGCAGCGTTTAGGTGTCTCCATTACCATGGAGTTAGCTGAAATGATTTAGGTGTACTTTGTACATATGTATCTCGAAGGTGTTTTTTGAATGCAGTTGGAATGCAATATTTCTGTTACCCGTGCACATAGTTGACTGCAAACTTTGTCACCAGTTCACATGCCTCTTCTGGAATTGAGGGTAGTTCTATATTCTTGTTTGCATTGAAACGGACCAGTGACTGTAGAGGAACACTTGAGATTTAGAATCAATTCTCCACAATTTAAGGTTTCCAGGCAATGATTTATCCATTGGCACTGAAATCCTTGACTGACTATAAACTCTATCAGCCAGCTCTTCTGTGCCTTCCAGCTCTCCACAGACAACCATATCAAAAGGTATGTACTATGAAATATGCAATCAAGGTTACCTCTATTTTCTGCTTACTCTTTCCACTGCAAGTGACCAATTACACCATAGGAATGCTTGAGATTGTTTTTATCTGATGGATCAAGAATGTTTACTTTCGCCAATATTTGATAAGCTGTCAAATAACTTTTAGTAACTTTCCCATTAACTAATATGTGAGCTACAAACCACGGAGATGTTTCAACCATTGACAAATTTGTTTTCTTTTAATTTTATATATATATATATATATATGGTTTTTTACTTCAGGCCAACATTGATATATTTTTTGTTATTAATATTTTTAAAGGCCACATGTCAGCTCCACGTTGAGCACAGAATTACAAATCTTCATAATGGACTGTAGAAAGCGCCCCTTGGCACAATGAGCATTTAATTATACATCTCTTTCATAATGGGCTGTAGAAGCACCTCTCGGCACAATCATAGAGCTTTGAAATATGTATGAGAAGGCTTTCCCTAACAAAATAAACAGGTTAGGTCAGAACCTGTCAGGATAGATTGGAAATGGAGTAGCAGGAAGCCCTTCCATAGCTACATGGCAATGGGACTTTATGACCTTGTAAGACGCACCTCCGAACTAGTTCCACGCTTGAACAAAAGGTGGGAATGATGGATTTTTTACCCCTCTCACCTAGGGGTAACTAGAGGAGATCATTCTTCATGATCCACTTTGCAGACAGTGATCCCAATGATGATGATCTGCATTCTCCACAGACAGCAGCCCCTCAGATGCCTCCCCCCTCATCATTGCTCAGCTCATTCACTGGATCAGCAGGTTCATCCGATGATGGTGGCCCAGCACACAAGAGGTACATTAGTCATTGTTTCATACAAAGTGTTACATTTAATGCATTAAGCATTTAGGTGAGGATCATGGGTTGAAGTTAGATAATGGATCACGATGCTTGGAAATTTTGCTTTTTGCCTTGTTTCACCTTCGCGGCCATCATATGTGTCCTAGTCAAATGCTGTCACTCTTGGGGAACAAGGGTATCATTGGGAGGCCTTGATAGGGGTAACGTACCATTCCCTTCCATACTTAACACAATCCATCCATATTCCTCCCGTTGTCCTATCTTCTGGAAGTGGTTGTTACATTTATCCCAAAAATTTCTGTACCTTCATCCTCCTATGAGAAGAAGGGGCTTGAATGCCCAAGATTGATGCAGCTGGTAAAAGAATGGAAAATGAAATGGGATGACAAATGATAAATCAAAAGCCAAAGATCAACTTGAGCTCTACCCCCTCAAGAGCCATCACCACAAGTCCTAATGCATTGAAAGCATATCAAATTAAAGGACTTAATTGAATCCCAGTAAAAATGAATGCATACACCTAAAAACGATCTTGCAAAGAAATAAATTGATTTCAAAAGGCAAGAATAGGGATTTGGAAAGAAACAGTGTCGAGGAAAGGGCAACTCGATGCACCAAGTGCTCCCTCTACAAAGGCATATCAAATTAAAGGACTTAATTGAATCTTAGTAAAAATGTATGCATAAACCTAAAAAGGGTCTTGCAAAGCAATAAATGAATATCAAAAGGAAAGAATAGGGGTTTGGAAAGAAATGGTGCCATGGAAATGGTAACTCGATGCACCAAGCGCTCCCTCTACAAAGGCACTCATGGAGATGAACCTCAAACGTGGCCTTGCATGTCAATAACACCATGACCGTGAAGTAAACCCTATGTCATATCATTCACTCATACTTATACTTTGATGGGTTTCTCAGGAACTACTCCTCTACTTGGGTACTGGCACACCTAATAGGGTCTTGTGATGGTCCTCCCATACCTAAACTTGGAAAATTGTATAAGGTCTTGAGCTAGTCTGAAGTTTGAAGCAGATACCTAATGTGAATTGCTTACGTGGATTTTGTACTAAATTGTGGCTTACTTTTTATGATTCTAATGACTCTTATATCCATAATGGTTGGTCTTACCTAATTCCATGAGCCCTTGCTTGATGATGATGCACCTCTTGAGACGGTCCTATGGAAGACGTTTTGATGCTTCTAACTTGGACGTTGCACATTGTATGTAAGTTGTTTGGGCCCTAGTGTTGAGTTACTTGATGACTTGCCATGCCTTTTGACACCTTCTAGCACCTCCTAAACCTGGGACGTTGCATTGATGAACTAGGACATTGCATATACAGCCTAACGTGCCACCTAGTCCCTAAAAATGTCATGCACCATTTGAGGACATTGTGGCTTAGATTGATGATGTGGCATGTGATGATGATGGTACACCTCTTTGGAGAGGTGATGGAGCCCTCCTTGATGAAATCGTCACTTTCACGTTGGACGTTGCATATTTAGAGGATGATGTCACCCTTGAGTATGATGGACACATGCTTGAACTGACCTAGCATTGATAATGATGAGTTGGCACCTTCGGATGAGGGGATGTCACCTTAATGAGGAGGCATGACTTTTGACCATGCTTTGCACTTTTGGGGGAGAGACATGACCTTTGGAGGCCTTTGTGCCCCATTAGAGGATGATGTCACCTTCTTGGAGCCTCGTACACCCACACGTGTGGCTTTTTAGGAGGACGTTTTGATCAAGATGGATATCGGTGGCCACCCACCTATCCCACTGGCTCAAAACAAAGTTTTCCACCTTGGTAGTTTTTCGGTAGTTTTTTGGGTCCCAAACTTCTGGGGCCATTTTGAGGCCCTAAGCGATGTTTTTTGGGGATTTGGGGCCCAGGCCACTGTCACAGGCAGTAGCCTAGGCCAGTCGAAAATTGTTCTTCTCGGTTAGACCTTTCCAACTGTGTATCGAGCGCCCCAAACGGAGATCATATGCAAAAGTTACGCCCCTCCGAAGTTGACATATCAACTACCCTCATCGGGGCCCACAAACTTTTTGGATTTTCATCTTCCGGGGTTAGGGTTTTGGATTTTCCTTATGTTAAAAGGCCTTTGGAGGCTCATTGTAACAATCATCATCTTGCGAATGAGTGTAGCCGTCACATCTCTTCTCAGAGATAAGTTGTCACCATTCTAGCGAGTCTTCACTCTATTTCTACAGTTTTGTACATTTCGCTCATTAATAGAAATTGTGTATTAATGTATCTCTTTGTTTATGGTTATATCTCTGATAAATCTCTGTTATATTATTGGATATCTGATATATCTCTGTACATTTCTTTATTATATCTCCGCTCTCATTTTGTGCCGAAAATAATCTGGATCAGTGGTATCAGAGCAAGCTGCTCTTGATCGTTTTTCAATGCATGTCCCCGACGAAGTCCGAGTATAGCTAGTTGGGTCTCCAGCTTGTCTCTCTTGAGGACAATCGCTCTCGCACGCCCAAGAAACCCTCCATGGCGGAAGAAAAGAAAAACGACGGAGCAAAAGATTCTATCAACTTGTTGCTTGAGCAAGCTCTCACGCAACAGAGGGATGAAATGATGGAGAATTTTGCCCACATCCTTCAACGCCTGTCGATAGCAGCATGCACGTCTTCATCAAGCGGCCACTTTGGAGGCACCTCTCCTTTCAAGGTACAAGTTAATTTTGACATTCCCATATTTGAAGGTCAAATAGATGCAAATGCCCTAGAAAAATGGTTAAATCTGCTAGAAGGGTATTTCTTTGTTCACAATTTTTTTGAAAGGGAAAAGATCACCTTCGCACTCCTTAAGGCTCTCCCCCATGTCAAACATTAGTGGGAAACTTACTGGGAGCAAAGTTCCACAGAGAAGTCTGGAATATATGGGGTTGGGCCCACTTGGAATTTTTTTGTGGATGCGGTCTGTTATCGCAC
>ML779490.1:418142-435603 GCA_009831015.1 Picea engelmannii | reverse complement strand
ATGCTCAGGTAGCTCCTGCTCTCGGTACTCCATGTCTAGGACCATGTGGGCCTCGAGACATGATCTCCTAGTTATCCCTAGATATCGGGGATAACACGGTCAAGGAACAATATTACCCTGTTGGTAATTATGACGACCAATACATGAGATGGACCACACTGCGGCAAGAGAGGGGCCAAACAGTGTCGAAGTTCACAAATAATTTCCATACCTTGCACACCAAGCTGGGTATCAAAGACTCTGAGCGGCATTTGGTTCTGAAATACCGTGGGGCTCTGCATATGTACATCCAAAACGAAATGGATTTCCTGGACATCTCATCACTGGGAGTTGCCTATCAATATGCTGCCAAAATCAAGCAGAAATTTAGGCACCAGAACAAACGAGAGCTCAGGTCTGCAAATCCGCAACAACCAAAGTATGATAAAGATGTCCCTAACAAACAGCCTCCCAAAAACCCGTCCAAGCCACGGGAAAAGAAGGGTAACGAAAAGACGAAGGACACTGGAAAGTGGTGCGATTTCCACAAAATCCCCTGGCACAACACTGATGAATGTCGCTCAAAACAATCATTGGTAACCGAGATCAAAGAAAAAAAGCCGAACCCAGATTCAGAATCCGATTCAAAAAATACTGGCAGAAGACAGATCATCGACGCAGACCCCACTGCTGTTGTCATGACCGCAACAATTCAACCAAAAGAACCAGTAGATCCTGAAGAAAGGGAGTGCCTCTTTCATTCACAGATGTGGGTGAAGGGGACCCCGTTGTATTTTATTGTTGATAGCGGAAGCCAGAAGAGCCTCATCTCATCAGAGGTCGTCAAACAGTTGGGATTGTCGACAACACCACACCCGTAGCCATACAACATCGGATGGCTTCGCCAGGGACGAGATCTTCATGTCAGCGAGCAGTGTCGATTGTCATACGACATCCAGCCCTTCAAGGATGAGGTATTATGTGATGTTGCCCCGTTGGATGTATGTGATGTTCTTTTGGGCCAGCCATATATGTGGAAGCGCCATGTTATTTATGAGTCTCGACCCTGTAGTGTCATTGTTACTCTGGGGGGTCATGTCTACAGGATACGAGAGGTAGTTCCGACTACTATCCCACCTAAACAGGGCCGCAAGGTAGTATCTCATACTACAAAATTCAGCTTCTTCACAATTTGTTCAAAAGGTGAACAGAAGGACACTGAAACCACTACAGCCTCGGTCCAAGCACCTTTTATCCAACAGAAGCAGGTCGACAAGATTGCAGCAAAGTGCAAAGATTCCTTCTGCACACAGTCATCTCAAGTAGCCTGACTGGTTAAAAAGGTCCAACCCTTTCAACATCAGATTCTCGACAACCTTCCACAAGGCAAGCAGCTCACCAAGTTTCAAGTTCAGCAAACGCTTTCCCCTCTCCCCCAGAAACTCAACGCAATGGACACCATTGCTTCCTAAGGAGGGAGGATTGATCCAGATGGATATCGATGGCCACCCACCTATTCCACTAGCTCAGAACAAAGTTTTCCACCTTGGTAGTTTTTCGGGTCCCAAACTTTTGGGGCTGTTTTGAAGCCCTAAACAATGTTTTTTGGGAATTTGGGACCAAGGCAACTGTCAAAGACACTAGCCTGGGCCAGTCGAAAATCGTTCTTCTCGGTTAGACCTTTCCAACGGTGTATCGAGCGCCCCAAACGGAGATCGTATGCAAAAGTTACGCCCCCGAGAAGTTGACTTATCAACTACCCCCATCGGGGCCCGCAAACCTTTTGGCTTTTCATCTTTCGGGGTTAGGGTTTTGGATTTTCCTTATGTTAAAAGGCCTTTGGAGCTTGATTGGAAGAATCATCTTCTTGTGAATGAGCATAGCCATCACATCTCTTCTCAAAGATAAGTTGCCACCATTCTAGCGAGTCTTCACTCTGTATTTCTATAGTTTTGTACATTTCGCTCATTAATAGAAATTGTGTATTACTGTATCTCTGATAAATCTCTGTTATATTATTGGATATTTGATATATCTCTGTACATTTCTTTATTATATCTATGCTCTCATTTCGTGCCGAAAATAATCTGGATCACGTTTGGAGGCATTATTGGGGGTCGATCCAAGACTTATCCACCTTGTATCTTGGATTTTCATGTTTTAGGGGCTTCATAAAGGGATATAGTGCTTGGTTAACTCATATATATATAGAGGGAGTGCTCCATTTTGCAAATCATAACTAAACTTGTGGAGAATCATCACTACACTTGTCTTCTATCTCTCTTTTTCGCTATGGATGACTTATGCGCCTTGTTTTGGAGATGATCCTGTGGATGCCTTTCAAGCTTGTGGATGATTTCATGGTTAGGGTTTCATGGATGCTCATTGATTTACCAAGTGCTCTTTCAAAATCTTTGATGGTTTATTTCTTGATGTATTAAGTGAATGTCTTATCAAAGTGGTGATAATCACATGCTATCTTGTATTTTCATGAATAAACCTTGTCTTGAAACCCTAGGAAGGTTTGTCGTGGACTACATTCCCTTGTAACCATTTATTGAAGCTTGTTTAAGGACATAAGGATAATTCTAGGGTTTGTAGTGGACTACCCTAGTCTTGTTCTTGTAGGTCTAAAGTTCTAGGGTTTGTAATGGACTACTCTAGGGTTTTAACCAAGATCCACCTTGATCTCTTGCTAAAGGTTTCTAGAAGACATAGGACAACCTCTTAGAGTTTGTAGTGGACTACTTTGAGTTGCTCTTCTAAAGGATTAAAATTTAATACCTAGGGTTTGTAGTGAACTACCCTAGGGTTTAGTTCTTATGTCTTTCTCTTGCCTTTGTTCTCCAAGAAAGTGCATTTTTGACTCCATATGCCCGAGGAAGCTAGACAGAACTAATCTATTTCTCTTGCAAGTGACCTTGAACCCCAATTTTACCTCTCCTTTGATGTTTTATGGTTAGATTAGGACTTACCCTCAACTTCCAACCTCTTCTTAGCTTAACATCTAGGGTTTGTAGGCATCTTTCACCCCTGGAATCTTCCTTGACACCATTTATTGTATTGTTGTTGCAATTTTCAGCTTGCTAGGGTTTGACATCTTGGATGTTTTAAGCTTGTTTCACGCTATTTACATTTCAGAAAGCATTTGTTATCTAAAACCCTAGTTTTAGCTTTGCATTTTCATCCCTTTTTCATTGCATGTCTATTGGTTTTAAGCGCTGTTATATTTCTGTTGTTGTAACTTGTCTTATTGTTGAAGTAATCGTATTAAAATACAAGTTTTATGACATCCATAGTTTCCTTATTGATTTGTAGTGCTTGGGGCATATCCTTGACTTGTTTTGACTTGCTAGATATCATATATTGACTTGGATATTTTATTTATGCAAATCTGGAAACTATTTCACTAAACCACCTTATGCTTGCTTTGACAACCTTGACATAAGGGGTGGTGTAATTAAGTGACCGATATAGGAGGCCATAGACTTGATTTGTCTTGCTATAGGATTCCTTGAGGTTGCTAGGGAAGCCTCCCTTGTGTGGGATTTCACCCTTCACTAAAACGAGAGAAGTAATTGCTAAGGTGACATTGGCAAGTACTTCCAATAGTTACACTTGTCTTGCACCTTGTGATAGGATTTGCACAAGGGTGCTAGATTGGGTGATAACGGGATTCTGAAGCACGCTGACTAATGAGGTGCCAGTCTATTTAGAAATCTCAATTCCTTCAAGCACAAATATTGGGGTGGCTTATGCTCCACCAAGGTTTGGCTATCAAGTTGATGTTATGAATGTTGCACGCAAGCTTTGTGGAAGATATGAAATCGTTGAGCATGTCTTCTGGAGATGCATGTCTGCCAAGACATTATGTGCATGGTTTAGGGCTGAATATAGTTATTTTTCACTACCCCGCTTTCTTGCAAAGGCGCTCTCCTTGGGAACACTCGGATGGTTAGGGACAATTTCTATGGTGCACAATTTGGCTGTCCACTATAGGATCTCTATGGAAATCCAAGTGAGAGGCTACTTTTCATGCAGAACCATCCCCTCTTAGTTTAGAGGAATTGAAGTTTTTTAATGCAAGAATTTACTTTGCGTGTCAATGCCAAATTTAGTTTTCCTGTAAAGATGTCCAATCCCTATCTAGTGGGTCACAGGATCACATGTTAGCATTTCTAGCTATTTTAGGAAGGGAATTTCCATGTAAACTTGTTGTTAGATTCATGTAATTATTTGCTCAATGATGTAGTTCTTTGTTCCATGAAGTAATATATGATGCATTTCTCCAAGCAAAAGAAGAAAAGTTTAAAAAAGATTCAACTTAATGTTTCAACATAGATGCCCCTTAGCCCAATATTTCAACAGATTCAGTTGATTTCTTATTATATGTAAGCTATTACTATAAGTGAAAGTAGAAACTAGATATAATTAAATCTCATCTAAAAAACTGCTTGGTGTTTGTAGAAAGGACAACCATTGCCACTTTAAGAGGAATGTTGTCATTCAAGAGGAAGTTTGGCACTACACTGAACCTACATTCATGGAAAACTTCCCATGCTCACCCTCCACTCTAATCTTGAATGCAACCACATCCTCCCTATCCTCCCAACTCTCTCCCTCATCCATCCCAACCTCCTTACTCTCTCCCTGAACCTCCCCCCATGACCCCCCAACCTCCTATACTTCTCGCCTTCCTCAGTGGATTCCCCACTTCCCCATTTCTTGTCCCGCAATATAGCCTCAACCAAGTACAAGCTTCTCTCCAAGGATATTAGGTAGGCCACCCTTGATTCTTACCCCCACCCATCTAGCATCTCTAATGCCTCTAAAGCCAACATGTGCCCCATGAATTGTTGGTTCGATGAGTACAAATTCCATGCACAACCTCCCTCCTTTCCCCACCTTCATAAAGATTACCATTGTCTCCTCCATTGCAAGTAATGGGAATTCCTTTCTTTAAGGAGATGTGAGCGTCATAAATCCCTCCATCGTTCACCCAAATCTTTTTGGCATATCCTTTTCCCTCAACAAACCACTCTCCACCTAACTTAGATACTCGATCCTTGTTCTCCCATACTACCTGCTTTTATGATGTTCCCAGGAAACCTCCAATGCACATCTCCTATCCCCCACTCCTAATGCCATTTATTCTCCTATGGTAAGATTAGGAGAGTTGCTAAGGTTATGAGCACTAGCAGGGCCACTGACGAGGAATGATTCAAGGGAGCTCCCCAAGCATGGTTTTCACTCTCTCAACTTCCACATTGTTGATTTGTTTAACCATGTTGTTTGTTCAAGCTTCCCTTGGACATCATCCCACCATATCGTCCATCTAATTTTCAAATTGAGGGCCAATTCAAATCCAAACAATTATCAAACCAATGTGATTGGACTGATCCAGGTGGATATTGGTGGCCACCCACATGTTCCAACTGGCTCCTATTGTCAGTTTTTAGTGCAGCACATTCTTTTGTACTTCTTTGTAAATGTGGGTTCTACACTTATGGGGTTGTCTGACGCCCTTCACATCTTCCGGGTGGATACTTGTGGCCTCCCACCTAATCCAACTAGCTTATTTTGTATGTTTTCATGTCAGCACATCTTGTTGTACTTCCAAGGCCATTTTGGGGCCCTAATTAGTGTTTTTTTGGCTTTCCACAGTCAAACTGTAGACAGAGTCAGAGTTTGATGGCGTAATGCGTAGTTCTCGAAAAGACCTTTCCAATGGGCTATCACGTGCCTAAAACGAAGATCGTATGCAAAAGTTACAACCCTGGGAAGTTAATGTACTAACTTACCCAAACGGGGCCCACATGACTTTTGGCGTTTCATCTCCTAGGGTTAGGTTTTTGGATGTCTAGGGCTTTGGCATTCTTGGTTATCATAAAAAAAGCCTTCAGAGGCTCATTGTAATCATCTTCTTGCGAATGAGCGTAGCCTTCACATCTCTTCTCAGAGAAAAAGCTGCCACAATTCTAGTGAGTCTTGCACTCTATATTTTTATAGTCTCTTTACAATTCTTTCATTAATAGAAATCAAGTATTGTTGTATATCTCTATTTCTGGCAATTTTCATAAATACTTCATGGTAATTTCTTTGCTTTCATTTCGTTCCGAAAATAGATCTGGATCAGTGGTATCAGAGCAAGCTGCTCTTGATCGTTTTTCAGCACATGTCCCCAACGAGGTCCGAGTATAGTCAGTTGGGTCTTGAGCTTGTCTCTCTTGAGGACAATCACTCTCGCACGCCCAAGAAACCCTCGATGGCTGCAGAAAAGAAAGACGACAAGGAGAGGATTCTATTAACATGTTGCTTGAGCGAAGAATGACACTGGGAAGTGGTGTGACTTCCACAAAAGCTCCTGGCACAGCACCGATGAATGTCCATCGAAACAGTCATTGGTGGTCGAGGTCAAAGACACGGAGCCAAACCCTGATTCAGAATCCGATCCAGAAAATATGGAAAACAGACAGATCATCGACAAAAACCCCACTGCTATTGTCGCGACCACAACAATTCAGCTAGAAGAACCAGTAGATCCTGAAGAGCGGGAGCGCCTCTTCCATTCGCAGATGTGGGTGAAGGGGACCCCGTTGCATTTTATTGTTGATAACTGCAGCGAAAAGAACCTCATCTCAGCTAAGGTCGTCAAACAGTTGGGGTTGTCGACAACACCACACCCGCAGCCATACAACATCGGGTGGCTTCACCAGGGACGAAATCTTCGCGTCAGCCAGCAGTGTCATCTGCCCTATGGCATCCATCCCTTCAAGAATGAGGTAGTATGTGATATTGCCCCTCTTGATGTCTGTGATGTTGTTATGGGCCAACCATATATGTGGAAACGTCATGTTGTCTATGAGTCTAGACCATGTAGTGTCATTATTACTCTGGGAGGTCAGCTCTAAAGGATACCAGAGGTAGTTCTGACTACTGCTCCACCAAAACAGTACCGCAAGGTAATCTCTCATACTACAAAATTCATCCTCTTCACAATCTATTCAAAGGATGCACAGAAGACCACTACAACCACTGATGCCTCAACACCTTCTATCCAGCACAAACAAATTGTCAAAGAGACAGAAGATAGTGTTTCTTAATCTACAGTGGTGCCTACACAATGCCCCATCCAACCAAGAGACAACAGGTTGGTGGAACAAATTCAACCCCTCCAGCGATAGGTTTGTGACAGTCTTCCACAAGCCAAGAAGCACAACTTCTCCAACAAGGCAAGCAGCTCACCAAGCTTCAGATTCAGAAAATGCTTTCCCCTCTTCCCTGAGCACTCAACTCAATGGAGACCATTGCTTCCTAAGGGGGGAGGATTGATCCAAGTGGATATTGGTGGCCACCCACCTGTTCCAACTGGATCCTCTTGTCAGTTTTTAGAGCAGCACATTCTTCTGTACTTCTTTGTAATTGTGGGTTCTACACTTTCGAGGTTGTCTGAACCCCTACACATCTTCCAGGTGGATACCGGTGGCCTCCCACCTAATCAAACAGGCTTATTTTGTATGTTTTCATGTCAGCACATCTTGTTGTACTTCCAGGGCCATTTTGGGGCCCTAAACAGTGTTTTTTTGGCTCACCACAGTCAAACTGTAGACAAAGTTAGAATTTGACAATGTAATGTGTAGTTCTCGAAAAGACCTTTCCAACGGGCTATCACACACCTAAAACGGAGAACGTATACAAAAGTTACGACCCCGAAAAGTTAATGTACTAACTTACCCAAACGAGGCATGTTATCCCCTAGCCTAGAGATAACTAAGGAGATTATGTCTCAAGGTCCACAGGTCCTAGACATGGAGTACTGAGAGCCATATTGACTTGAGCCTAGCCCTGGAGGGCCCATCCTTCTTCTTCAGTGCCTCCATCCTGTCAGCAGCAGCATCCATCCCATCGACCTGGTCCTGGAGCAGCAGTGGGTCTTGCTCCATGAGGTGATGAGTCTGGGTATCATGGTATGTGTCACTCTAATTCTCAAAACATTTGAATATGTGCATTTAATTCTCTTTTGCTTCATGACGTGTGCTTGGACTTTATGCCTTTTGACTTGTCCATACCTGGGAGGATGACAGAATGCCCTAGCAAGTTGGTTCCCTTAGGAGTGAGTTGCCACTGTGTGGGTTTATGAAAGGTCATCGTCCATTCCCACCATACTTATCACTTTTCATCATCTTTCCTCTCATCTATCCTCTGCATTGGTTCGGGCATTGGGTTTGCCTAGCTAGTAAGGGGTTGTACCTTGCCTTGTGGGAAGAAGGGGCTAAAGGCCCAGAGGGTAAAAGTCGCTGGCAAAAGCTAAAAGCCAAAAAATCCAACCTTCATATGCTTCGCCCAAGGATCCCCGAGAAAGCAATAAAAGGCTTCTCAGTAAGAAAAAGGAGGGTAGGGGATCTCATCACGAGCCAACCTATTAGGTCCATGGGCATGTAGCGATATGACACTACTATTCATCTAGTCAACATGCTAGGGTAGTGGTTCTTGGTGGAATAGCCAAGAGAAAGGGCGTCTCATCACGAGCCAGCCTTATCATCTCCGTGAAACGCTTGTGGGTAACACTGTCACCACTGGTCACCACGCCAAGGTAGTGTCCCCCAGCTATTCTCTTCAAAGAAAAAGAAATAAGATAAAAAGTAAAAGAAGGCATTGAATGGGCTAGGAAACATTTGCATCCATGACAAGGTACAGCTCACCCTCTTCAAAGGCACCCACAGGTAAGCCCTACATTTCCCTGCCATCACTGCACCCCTTGCCCAAACATCCCCATACCATCCCATGCACTTACATGACCTAGATTGGTCTTCATCAGGAAACATCCCACACCTAAGAAGAATTAGCCCAATAGGACATCCTAAAATGCTCTCCAAACCTGGCTTGTAGAATAGCATAACATCTTTAAGCACTTGTCTAGGAAAGGGGGGTTTTATGCACATGTTTGGGTAACTTGATTATTAGATGTGATTGACATTGCTATGATCCCTGTGACTTATGAGCCCATGGAGGGCGTACTTCTTGTTGTTGCAAGACCACGCCCGACGGACAGGTACATATGGGGAGATGATTAGCTCGGACCTCCATAAGGCTTTCCCACCAAATGGATGCTAAGACCCCAGCCAAGGGCAGACATATAATAGAGGCTTGAACCGGAGAGAAAGGAGGACGTTCCACAAGAGACAGCTTAGCAGGCCTGGACCCAAGGGGGTCTTGCCCTCCCACCATGATGTTGGCCCTTGAAGGCCCTTGACGTCATCATTCAGAGCCTTCACGTCACCCAGTTGAGGTATCCAGCTTGAGGATAGCTTCGGTTAGCACATGTGGCAGTTCCTGAGGGGTTTTGAGCCCCAACGTTTCACTTGGAGGGCTAACGTTCCAGCAAGGAGGCTAATGTCACCCTAGGAGGGGCTTGACGTCACCCTAAAAAGATAAAATTAGGGTTTTATTTGACAATTTTGTGTAAAATTGGATTTTTCATGTAAACTGTCCATGTTAGCCTTTTTGACCTAATTTTGTAATTAAAGGTCATTTTGATTGTATAAATAAGGGATTTGTCCCTTGTATTTTATCATCATTCTTTCACTCACACAAGTGAGCTCTAAAATTCGGCCTCTTTAAGGCTTATTGGCTGAAATTAAGTGGTGCGCAACTCTTGGAGGAGGCTTATCTTGGTGTTTTTTGGCATTTTCTTGGTGGAAAGTCTTCAACTAGGGCATATGCTAGATTATTCTTGGTGAATGTAAGTGAAATTCTGCAATTCTTCTTTCCTTTGAATGGTTATAGTATCTTTACTTTGCATTTTACTAAGATTATGAAATTGCTAGCTTAAAACCCTAAGAGATTAAGCACATGTTATTGTCCTTATCTGAATAGCTATTCACCTACTAGATTTTGCTAGAAAACCTATCCATTGAATCATGTGCTAGAGCCCTACCATTGTAGCACTCTAACATCATTTGCTTCATCAAGCGTTTATTTACCTCCAGCTTGAGCTAAAGAAGAAGGAAAACTGCTAGGGCCTAGGGTTACCTACTTCCTAGTAGTCGTTTTCCTTCTAGGGTTTGGTGACTAAGGCCTTGGGTTACCAACACCTCAACCATCATCCCTCTTGTCCTTAGTTCACATACTATCATTTAGAGAAGACGGGAATATTAATTTAGAAAAAGGAAAGGAAAGAATATAACAATCCTAATTTAGATAAGATAAGGTAAAATATTATTTTGGAGAAGATAAGAATGTTAATTTAAAGAAGATGGGAATACTATCCTAAGAGAAAATAAGAAAACTTAATCTAATAGTGCACTAGTTAGAGTTGCTAAGAGCTTATCAAAGTATTGGAAGCTCATGTGTCAGGGTCCTACTCCTACCCTAACCTCCCTACTTTAGGCTACCTAGGAGTTAGTCAATTGATGTATGCAATCATCCTCTTCGAATAAGGCCCATTAGATGGTAGTGGATAGTTATTTAATGTAAAAGAATCCACTTTATAAGGCCCACTAGGTAGTCGGTACCCATTAATGATGGGACCAGAAGTAGTTAGAGTTTTGCTATTGACAATCTATTTAAAGATAATAGGAGGCTATGAAATGTTTTGTCTTGTCCTCTTGTTGTATTTGGAGCTTTTCTCGGTGAAAGGTCACCCCACTTTAAGAGGCACGCGAACATTGCTTTCTTTTTTTTATTTTCATAATACAAGGGTATATTTTGCATATTTAATCTTATTTGTCGCTTGTATCTAATTTTCTGAAATTATATTCTTTGTGTACATGGTTTGTGTTTCAAGTCTCAGGGTCAAGGAACATTACAAGTGGTATCAAAGCTCTTTCTTGAGCTAGCACACCTCTAGATTTTAGCGAAAAAAAAATTAGGCTAGAGACGTGTTCCGACATCTTTAAATAACACAGAGATATGTCGCTCAACGGGTAAACTACAGTCAGGAAAGAATACACGCAAAAAATATAAGTCATGTCACTTGGTTGGACACCCTTGTAACCTCTGTTGGTACCCCTTTGAGTAGTATCACATCAAACAACACCTGTATACAGAATTGTCTTCCACATACCCTCAAGTATATCAAAAGCCCTTTCTTTAGGCACACCTAAATCTAGCCTCACATAAACCTACACTTGTCTTGTTGCTATAGTACATTGAGAACAAAACTCGGGGAGATCACTCTCGCATATCAAGGTATCGAGTAGTATGGTTGAGGGTACAATCTATCCTCCTTGGTGTCACGAAAGATTCGGTCGAGTACTATTGTTTGAAATCCTTCAGGCTTCGGTTTATCAGAGAGGTATAGCACTTAACACTCCTATGTCATTAGAACCCATGCAAACCTTGGGCTCTATAGTAGGCTAGTGAAATTCCTACATCTTTGCATCTAGAAGGAATTTGGAAATTATGTCAGTGTAGCAATATTCAACAGGGAGTAGGAGTCCCACCTGCGTTTAAAAAAAAAATTGGGTTCTGCTGACACCATTGTGGGAGACCTATCTCAAAAGATTCCTTTTGTCATGCTAATCACATGGGTCTACTTCTCCAACAACCTTTTTTGTGTGGACCCAACAGTACAATGTTAGTTGTATATCTGAAAATACTCCTTTCACACCCCTAATCGTAGTGAGATAACTTGGGAATAACATTTTGACAAATTCTTAGGTGGTCCCATGCTCCATACTTGCAACATGGAAAACACAGAGAATCAAAACCAAGACCTACCCGCTAACCACCAACAACTTGAGCCAAGGTTTCGGGCACTCAAAGATTTGTCCAACACAATGACTAAACAAGGTCAGTTGTTGGAATCGCTATGTATCTGTTTGGGTATCCATATATCATATCCACACATCGATTCAATCAAGGATGAATCCCCAACAAATTAAGTGCAAGCCACTCACACACCCTTCCCAGATAACCCCCGCCAACACTTTCAAGATCACAATCCATGGCACCGCTTTCCAAAGGTAGACATGAACAAATTTGATGGATCCAATCCCTCAAGTTGGGTTACCCAAATGGGACACTATCTCTCTCTCCATGGCATTATTGATGACCTACATAAACTAAAAGTGGGTGTCTTATATTTGGATTCAAAACGTTCGCAGTGGTGGAAATGGTATAAGAAAGCTTATGGAGGCTACATTGCTTAGATGCATTTTGTGTAGGTCCTTTATGCTCATTTTAAACATGACACTGACCATTTAGAACAGCTAACAAAATTATGCCAAATAGGCACAGTTATTGACTATATTGTTGCCATTGAGGAATTGGCAATCCACACAAAGGGCCCATATGATTCCTTTTTAAAGATTGTTTCATTAATAGTCTCAAGGATGCAATTAGAGCACACATCATGACGCAATGCCCAAAAACATGGTTGGAAGCTTGTGAAAGAGCTAAAGAAGTTGAGATGGTGATCAATGCCCAAACCAAGAGACCTTTATTCACTACTTGCACTAGACCCCTTAAGGCAACTACCCCCAGCCTATCCAACTCTCAGCCAGTGAGAATCCACAAGTTATCTCGAGAAGAGATGACAGAACACCAATGCCTCCAACTTTGTTATAATTATGATAAGTGACATTTCAAAGAGCACAAATGTAAAGACCAAAAATTGTTTCAAATGGATGTATCCCTGCAAGAACACTTATAAGACATATCAACTGAAGACACTCATAAACCAGATTTGGAGGATGCCACCCCTCTTGTGGATGAGGAAAACACCTTGCAAACTCCTTGCGAGGAACCCCAAATTTCTCTCCATGCCTTATCAAGTTTCTCAGCGACCCAAACATTGAAGTTGAATGGTTACATCAAGCACCACAAAGTGATTGTCTCAATTGATAGTGGTAGCACCCACAATTTTATTCATAGGAGTGGCTGAAGAAAATCATTGTTATTTTCGTCCTATACCTAATTTTCAAATTATGATAGCCAATGGTGGTATGACGAAATGTGGTGGCCGATGTGAAAATGTGAAACACCAAATGGATATCATCTCAAAACTCACATGTTTGCTATCGAAATGGGTGGTTGGAATGTAGTTATCGGGGCAAAATAGTTACACACTTTGGGACCAGTCACTATGGATTTCAAGGATTATACATGAGCTTCACTAAGGAAGGGCACAAACATACCTCAAAGGGCTTACATTTGGTTCCCCTAAAATTATCACCTCTCATCACATGGAGAAGTTATTGAAAAAAGGCCACTCAAGCATTATTGCACAATTCAATGCCATACAAGTAGTAGACACCCACCTATAGGAGATTCACCCTGATTTGCAATTGGTCCTTGATAAACATCAACAAGCATTTGAAACACCCCAAGGTTATTGCCTTCACGAGGGGAGCATGACCATGGTATTCCATTGGTTCCCAGTAGTCTACCACCCAATGTGCATCCTTATAGGCATCCCTTTGCACAGAAGAATGTAATCAAAAAGATTATTCAAGAATTGTTGGAGGTTGGATTCATATGTCCTAGTACTAACCCCTACTCATCACCAGTAGTCACAGTACTAAAAAAGGAGGGTAACTGGCGAATGTATCCTAATTTTTGGGCTCTCAATAATTTAACCATCAAAGACAAATTCCCCATCCCAATTATGGATGACCTCTTAGATGAACTTCATGGCACCAAGTTTTTCACTAAATTTGACCTTCGTTTCAGATACAAATGAAAGAGGCAAACATCCCTAAGACGGCCTTCCACACACATGAGGGTCATTAAGAGTTTTTAGTGATGCCCTTTGGCCTTTGCAATGCCCCATCCACTTACAAAGCCTCATGAACAAAAAAATATGACCCTTTCTATGCAGTTTTGTGTTGGTATTCTTTGATGATATCTTGATCTATAACAAAACCTGGGATTCCCAGATAAAGCATGTCAATAGAGCCTTGCAAGTCCTACAAGACCACCAACTATTCCTAAAACTCTCCAAATGTTCTTTTTGGGGCTTCATAAGTTGAATACTTAGGTTATGTTGTCAATTAGGATGGAGTACGAGTGGATCTGAAGAAAGATGTGACTATGCAAGATTGGCCCAGCCCAAGACATTGAAGAGCTTTTTAGGACTCACCAACTACTACAAGAAGTTTGTAAAAAAATATGGAAAAATTGTTGCTCCCCTAACATCACTACACAAAAAGAATGCCTTTGTATGGAGCAAGGCAACCAAGCAAGCCTTCTCAATTTTGAAGGATGCCATGTGCATTACTCCAATATTAGCAGTGTCAAATTTTACTAAGACTTTTTTCCTAGAATGTGATGCCTCAAGTAGAGGTCTTGAAGAGGATTTGATGCAAGAAGGGAACCCCTTGGTATTCACCAGTAATCAATTGTGTGACTGGAATTTGGGTAAATCCACGTATGAAAAAGAGATGATGGCCATCCTTCATGCAGTGGAGATCTAGCACCTCTTTCTCATAGGGCAACGTTTCTAGATCAAGACCAACCTTCATAGTCTAAAGTATTACTAGAACAAAGGCTATCATCACCATAGCAACATAAGTGGGTCACCAAGATGCTAGGGTATGATTATGAGATTATCTATAAGAAGGGTAACGAAATTGTGGCGGTTTATGCTTTATCCAGGAAATTTGAGGAAGGATCCTTCTTTTCCTTATCTTTACCCTTTCTAGGTTGACTTGAGGAAGCCCATCAAGAATGGCAGGCACATGACACTATAGTTCAACTCATTCAAAGGCTTCAGGAAGATCCCAACCCTCCTAAAGGGTATACATGGCAGCAAGATGCATTGAGGTATAAAGGGCTCGTTGTTCTGGTAAAAACTTCCACCCTAGAAAAAAGGGACTTAGAGGAATTGCACTTATCGCCTATAGCAAGTCACTTTGGCTTTCACAAAACCTATGAAAGAGCTAAGGGCTCATTCTTTTAGGAAGGCATTGTTGTCGTCCTAATACACACTTGCAAACATGGGCAAAGTCCAACTCACTTAGTGTGTCCTTGGAGGCACAATGCCTAGGTTCTCAGTCCACACTATCACCTTGACTGAAACCTCTTCCTTCTAGGCTTACTCCTAGGGAAGCCAAGGGGGGTAGACCCTAGTTACTAGATGTGATTTAACTTTGAAGTTCTAGGAGTTGGTTTTAATTTGTTAAAGGTTAAGGGGAAAACTAACCTATGATGCTAAGGCAGGAAATGCAAAGTGCAAGATCTTTAATGACAAGCAAAACCCTTTCCTAAGTCAACTAAGACTAGTGCCTAAAGGTTGGGCAAGGGGTCAACTATGTTTGAGGGTGTTGAATTACAAAAGATTACAAGTATATGATTGCAACTATTCCACAACAAGAAGATACAAGTACTTACAATAATAAACAAGAAATGTTACAACAATTATAAAAGAGATACACAAGATACAAATAGACAAGATCAAAAAAATAACAAAGTGTAAGAGTTAAGAGATATTCAAAGTTAAGATCAATCACATAAGGCCAAGCATGCCCCAATAGCACTTACTCTATTGGACGGCTTTTCAATGGCAAACACTAAAGCACTCAAGATTCAACAAGATGATGCCTCCCCAATGGAATGCTCAACTTCTTCTTGAATCACACAACAAGAGCATAAAATAAGGGATGTAAATACTTGGAAACTCAATGCTCAAGAAATACAACACTTAGATATTCAAACCACAAGATTGCATAAAAGATTGATAAAAGTAAATGTACTTGCAAGATAGACTTCTAAACAACCATCAACAAATATGCCAAGTAAAGATTGTCTAGGAGACTAAGTGGTTAGGAGTTATTTAAAGATTAGATAAATTTTATTTGCCCTCCCCCTAACTAAGTGTTTGAACCTTAAACCTCCTCCTCCTATTGCCAAATGGCTGTCGAATGCTCAAGATAGTAAGGCAACGAGGCCCACCCTAGCTTTCACGGTCAACCCTGCAGTAAGAGTACTTCTCGGAGAGGACACACACCTGGTGCGCCACGAGACAGTCCCCTGCCACTACCCTCCGTTGTTTTACTCAAACCCGTTTTAGATGGTGAAGATGGTGGAATTAGGTTGTCCTAGTTGGTCTAAAATGTTATTATGACTTATGGGTAAGTCTTAAGATGTGTTGTGAGTGTTTTAGATGAATTTTAGGTGCCCAAAAAGTATGATTTAAGCCCAAAACCGAAACTTAAAGTGATCGTTGTGAATGTGTTATAACTTAATGAAATTGCAGCATGTAAACATATATGAACTTGTAAATAGAAGCTGAAAAAATAAAGAGACACTCACATCATCATTCGGTAACCCATATCATGTGTTAAGTATATGAAAAGATGTGTCATGAAGAGGGCAAGAACAGCTTGCAAAAAGAACAACATATGGAAGTTAAACCATTTAAACACAAGCTATTCCATGAAGAAAGCAAGCTAAAGACTTAAGTAATTGCTGAAAATAGAATCAACCATACACCATTTACTTGCCAAATGAGATGAGAACTTGAAAACACAAGAGGCTTGCACAAAGTAAAAGAATTGCTTTAAGACATACTATTTGACCATGTTTGTATTATGCATGAGATATGAGAAACTTAAAGCAAGTAAAGATATGTGCCTCAAAGGCTTAAGCTACGACTTAGTGCATGTATGACCAAAGCATAAAAAGATTGCAAATTATTTAACCATTAGCACATGATCATCACATCACTAATCTAGCCATATGATATTGGGGGTTACTCTCCCAAGGTGTAGGCAATTGAATTTTAAGCAAAACTTGAAAATAGCAAACCACTCACAATGGCACAAGGTGGAGGTCAAGCCTACCAATATTGTGCCAAAGAGGGTTGTAAAAGAAAGACTTAAAAGATTATTATTATGCTAGCCACACAACCTTGTCTTGTGGACAAGTGGGGCAAGAAATAAAAATCCTTAAAGGAAATCTAAAATCTAGCCCAACAATTTTGGGGGATTGGCTGAGCCAATCACTCTCCCAAGGTGTAGGCACTAACTAATTACAGAAAATAAATTACAATGGCTGAAGTGAAAGAAGAGAATGCAAACCTCAAGGGAACTTCCCGGGGGCTTGCTACAATACTAGAATAGACGGGAGATGAAAGAGAGAATGTTACCCAACTATTGAGAAAGCCTTTGAGGTGTTGTATGGATGGATTTGAGTAGCATATCCCCTTGTTTCTGGTAAGAACCTGCAAAAACCAGCAAGCAAATGCTTGCTGGAAATGCTGCAGAACACAACAAAGTCAAGAAAAAATTTTGTTTTTTACGCAGAAATTTTTCACATAAAATCTCCAAATGAAATGTAGAATTATTTGACCTATCTAAGATGGTTGGCTAACTGAAATATATAATGAAATGAAACAGAAATATAGGACTAAACAAACTAGGAGTTTATGAAAAGCTTGAGGGAAGACTCCTTGAGGCTTTCCCAACAATCCCTTGAAGTGAACCTGCAAAACTCAAGACAAATAGTGAAGCATAGAATAGATAATGTGTATGGATAAGCT
>ML779490.1:388523-412083 GCA_009831015.1 Picea engelmannii | reverse complement strand
TTAATGTCCCTATGAAGGCTCTTCACCAAGCTATTAAACTTAGTGTTAAATTCAACCACAGTTTCGTTTTCTTTCTTCTGACTAGTGGTAAGAGCAGCAAGCTGAAATCTATGTTCCTTTTGATCACCCCATCTCTTCCTAAATTCATTCAATATGATAAGGTGATATTTACAATTGAGAATGAGGGCTCGTTTATATACCCACGCAGGGGTGCCCTTTACCAATAGTCATGTCCTTTGAGACATGACCTTTCATTATTAATAATTATTATTTATTAATTATTATATTATGAATATCTATGGTATATGTATATTTATGTTCATAACATTGCCTTCCCCTTAAAAATGCTTTGTCCTCAAAGCATACTTTATGGAAGACTTATCTCTTGCTCTAACTTGTATTTATTCTCTTCTGATTCGTCATTCCTGAGTTAATAATTATTGAAAACTTGAGATAATAGGAGCTTCTAAGCGCTGAGCAGAATGGTCAAATTGTAAAGGAGTCTGCCCATCCTAATTCGATCTTCTGTGGACTTGGGTTGTTATAGGTTTCTTGGAAAGAACTTGATGTATTTCGACTCCCATGATAACTTCTATTTTGAGCATCACTTGTAGTGGAAGTAATATTCTTCGACATACTGGTCATTTGTTTCTGTTGATACAAGGATTGGCTAAAGTATCGATTTTTGTGATTAGGATGTTGATAAGGCATCCTTGCAACTTTATTCTTACTTCATATACTTGTAGCTTTTTGTTGATTAAATTTTGGAATTGGGTCTTCTTGATATTTCTGGCTTGTTTATACCTCGACATTTGAAAACATCTTTACATCGGTTGGATTTGCCTCCTTTTGAGTTGTAAGGTTGATTGGCTCTGTCATCGTTTCCCTATCGACCAATGATGTTTTGCGATCTAGCTTTTCTTGTAAAGTCTTCTTATCATGCTTCA
Organism: Picea engelmannii; assembly: GCA_009831015.1. Taxonomy (NCBI): domain Eukaryota; kingdom Viridiplantae; phylum Streptophyta; class Pinopsida; order Pinales; family Pinaceae; genus Picea; species Picea engelmannii. The sequence continues at coordinate 411,136 of ML779490.1, read as the reverse complement.
ACTTTTTAATCTGAGTTAATAAATCTTGATTATGAACCTTTAGGCGTGAATTTTCTTCTTCATCTTCTGATTTGTCGACTTCATTTTTTTATTCTAGATTCTTTTTTCTTTCATCCTTTAAGATTTTGATTTGTTCTAGTAAATTTTGATTAAGGTTCCTTAGGCAGGAGCTTTCTCCCTCTTTTTTGATTAATTTCTCTTTGAGACCTTCATTTCCTTGTTCGAAATTTTGAAAACACCGCTTCTTCTCCTTGGATTTCATGATTTTTGCAAGTAGTCTCTGATTATGATTTCTTAGGCGAGAAATCTCTTTGTCTTTTTCAATGATGATTTTGTCACATTCTTCTTGTCGATCTTGCAACTTTTGTATTGACTTCTGGTTATCTGGAAGGATGACTTCTGATATGTCCTTCAAGTCTTCTGATGATGGAGCTTCTAAAATTAACTTCATTGTAGCGTCCTGTAATGTGATTTTCTTCTTCTTATAAGAAAATGTCAAAAACTTTCTCCTTGTGTTGAAAATAAAAGTACCCAAGTTGACCCTAGAATTATATCAACATTGTCTTCATAGATTGACACGACATTGAATTGAGCTATGAATTTGTAATCGCCCATAGATAGTTGTAGGTTCTTAATGTCATATTTCTCATTGGAAAGACACATGTCATTTTCAATTATATTTGGCTCTAAAACCATTAATTGGTTTGCCAGTTCAACATTAATGTGATTTTTCCTAGCGGTCAGGCAGATAACAATGTTGATATTCTTTTCCTGAATAATACCATTAACTTTTAATAAAGGATCCACATATTTTTTATAAGTAGGAGGGAATCTTCCTCCTTCCATTTTTGAATTGTCCTTTCTATAACTTAAATTGGACTTGGATTATTATTATTATTATTATTATTATAATTTTTATTTTTTAATATTTTTTTTTCACTTAAGCTTAAAATATCCTTTTTATATGAGCCTTGAACATATAATATTTTTTTATTTTTACTTTATTAAAAAAGTATGTGTAAAAATATATTAGGAATTAATTTTATATATATATACATTTTGGTCAAAGTTCCTTTTTTCAAAAGATGCGACTCAATGAAGGGATGTGATAGGATGTTTATATAGGTGGCCGACAGGGTGACAGGGACAGTCTGCCAGTACATACGGATGGGAGTAGGGGTACGCGGGAGGGGGTTTATGGGGGAAGGTTTTCGGGGGGAAGGGTTACGGGAAAGGGTTCGGGAACAGGTTACGGGGAGGAAGGGGGGAATGGGGGAACGGAAAGGGAACGGGAGGGAGGGGAACGGGATGGGAGCAAGGTACGGGGAATTGGAAGGGCTAGACGGGAGACAGGGAACAGGGGGGAAGGGAAGGCTGCGGAAGAGGGAAGGCGATGGGATATGCAGACTGGGTATGTGGGACGGTGTGCGGGATATGTGAGGGCACGGGGAATGGGGGTGCGGGGGGGTTTATAGGGTGTGTGTCGGGGATGGTATGTGGGGAGGGTATGTGCGAGAGTGTTTGGGGAATTGGGTGTCGGATGGACGGGGGCGCGAATTGTATAGGGGCAGAGTGTGTGAGGGTTTACGGGTGTGTGCCAGGAGGGTTTTTTTNNNNTTGTTTGTTGCTTGCAGTGGAATAATTCTTTCTCCAATAGAATTATGAGTTTTTTTTTTTTTTTTTTATAGCCAAAGGCTTGATTTTGGTCAAAGACCAGAGTTCAGAGAATTCTTGATAATGGGGTGGGGCCAAAGGTCGGATTTCTGGTCAAAAACCTTGAAGAAACAGAAAACCTCTAAAAATGTGGGCTGATCAAAAACCAAATTAGACAAAGTCTGAATGGAGAGTGGCCAACAGCCAGGATCAAACTTGCTCTGATACCAAATGAGACGAACAAAGTTCGCACACACAAGAATTATCCAAAATACTTGGAATATAACAAAGTAATCCATGTAGGGTTGTAAATAATATATGAATAGATAAGATATGATAAGGTGATATTTACAATTGAAAATGAGGGCTCGTTTATATACCCACGCAAGGGTGCCCTTTACCAATAGTCGTGTCCTTTGAGACATGACCTTTCATTATTAATAATTATTATTTATTAATTATTATGTTATGAATATCTATGGTATATGTATATTTATGTTCATAACATTAGGGTTTTGCTATTGAAAGTCTATTTAAAGAGAATAGGAGGCTATGAAAAGTTTTGTCTTGTATTCTTGTATTTGGAGCTTTGCTTAGTGAAAGGTTGCCCCACCTTAAGAGGCAAGTCAACACTTGATGAAGAAGGCTCCATTTGGCTCTAGTTGGAAGCAGTATTGGATACCAAAGAGCGTCAACTGCACCAATACACAGTCCGAGAAGAACAGATCCAATGGTAATATATGTAGCCTAACAATGCCACAGGGGAACCAACAACGATTCTGCAGCAATTTCCTCATCTCCAGCCTTGAGGACAAGTCTGCTTTTGAAGGGGGAAGGCATGTTAGGGTCCTACCCTAACCTCTCTACTTTAGGCTACCTAAGAGTTAGTCAATTGATGTATGCAGCCATCCTCTTTGAATAAGGGCCATTAAATAGCAGTGGATAGTTATTTAATGTAAAAAGGTCCACTTTATAAGGCCCAATAGGTAGTTGGTACCCATTAACGATGGGACCACAAGTAGTTAGGGTTTTTCTATTGAGAGTCTATTTAAAGAGAATAGGAGGCTATAAAAAATTTTGTCTTATATTCTTGTATTTGGAGCTTTGCTCAATGAAAGGTTGCCCCATCTTAAGAGGCAATTGTATTTTATTTGTCTCTTGTATCTGATTTTCTACAATTATATTATCTGTATACCTTGTTTATGTTTCAAGTCTCACGGTTAAGGAACACTACATCATGTTTGGGCATGTAGTATTGGAAGCATCTTCTGAGCTAGAATTAGTTCTTTTTCCTTAGGTATCACAACAAGAACACACGGTAAATTTGGAATATTCCACCTAAAATTAGTTGAAGCTCAGTGAAATGACAAGATTTGTATTTACAAAACACAAAAATTGTGTTTGAGTGGGACTACTTCCTAATTAATTTAACATAAGAATAGAGTTTCCAAAACACAAAAATTGTGCTTGAGTGGGACTACTTCCTACTTAATTTAAGTCCTGGCATTGTTTTTGTTAGAATTAATGCTTACATTAGAGATTGGTTTGGATTTGTTAGATCTAGTTAGTTTTGAGAGATCTTCTCCAACTATCAAATCCTATTTATGTGTGTGTGTGGTTGAGAGATTTCCTCGTGAGTTTGTTATGTTGTTGAGGAAAACTTCATGTATAAATATGTGTGTGATTGAATAATAAAAATATAGAATTGTTTTGTGCATGTTGGTTTGTTAAGTTGGTATCAGAGTTAGCAGCGCTAAGTGTAACTCCCTCACGGGAGTGCCCGGGAATGTGTGAGTGTGGAGTGTTTTTTTAGTGTGTTTATTTTGAGTGAGTTTTTCGTGTGCTCAAAGCATTGTGAAGTGAGATTCATTGCCGAAGAGAAGCCATGGTGAAAGGTTATCGTCATCACCTATGTAGAAAGCCCATGAATCAGTTGCAAGTCAATCTACACCAGAAACATTTGATTTCACTTAAAAATCAGTCATTGAGATTGATGGTTCATTCATTAGATCGATGGATGTGCATTCAAGCAGATGTTTGCAGATGGAAGAAGCAACAAAATACGGTTTCACACAACCAGACATGAAAGTCGGGGTTTATTAATTCATCCAAATAAAATGCAGATGGGACTTGCCAAACAAAGAGTGCAGCCCTAGAGTGTTTTGGCTTGTGATCCCTACATTGATTCAAGTGGAAGATATGAAGCATTCTCTACTCATGGCTTTTATTATCCAGGGTTTCCTACTCCAGATATTTTCAATCCACATATATCAATGGCTAATCTTGTTGATTATAATTACGGTGGGTAGATGAATTGAGCCTTACCTTCATTCCCAAGACAGAAGCAAAGCACGACGACCCTTGCAAAGAAGACGGGGCAGCGATATGAGTTTGTTTTTATTAGAATTTTTTTTTAATAAGATGAAAGATGCGGCAGCCAATAATTAGTACATATGTGTTTTTATGAAATAAATTATATGATAAAGACCGCTCATAGAATAGGGTAACTTAACTTAACTTATAGAATAGGGTAACTTAACTTATGCTGGTGTGCGCGGAAGCCCCGCCTTGCCACAAGAATACGGTCACTAATTTGGTTATGTCTACAATCTGTTATGGCTTGTGGTTCTTGGAGAATTCGGTAACCCGAGAACAACGACTACTAGTTATGTGTACAGTTTCTGTCTTTGTGTGAAAGAGGTCAAGTTGTATGACCGAATTATGGTACATTCAATATCTATATTTGCTTTCCTAGATAACTAGCGAATACAGCGGCAAACCATGTACTTCAACATATGGAAGTATATATAGAATAGACTACTTTCCTAGATAACCGGTGAATACAGCGACAGACCATGTATTTCAACAGATGGGAGTATGTCAATAGAATGGCTAGCAGTCCAGTCACTACAAGAACAAGATTGATGGTCAGAGGCAATTGTATCTTCAATGAATGAAGTGGTAGCTCGAATGAATGAGTGAGAATGAGCGTAGTCTACGAGAGTTCAAAGGTGGAGCAAGATATTGATGAAGACCAGACCAAACAATGATTGGAGTACAAAAATATTGTTATGTGATTTCAATATTGTTATTTGTGATGTAAGCATTAAGAGAGGGTGTTAGAATTAATGCTTACATTAGAGATTGGTTTGGTTTTGTTAGATCTAGTTAGTTGTGAGAGATCTTCTCCAACTATCAGATCCTATTTATGTGTGTGTGGTTAAGAGATTTCCTCGTGAGATGTTATGTTGTTGAGGAAAACTTCATGTATAAATATGTGTGTGATTGAATAATAAAAATATAGAATTGTTTTGTGCGTGTTGGTTTGTTAAGTGTTTTAGATATACAATTAAATGTGCCTATGCATATGCTTGCTCATTCGTTGTAGAAGCAACTGGGGATAATGAGGTTTCTTTTGCACTTTGATCTTTAGTTGTTATGCTAAGCTCTTAGAATTGCAATCCACCTCAGTCTCAGCAGCCCTATTGAACGGATCTCAATAACTCCATGCCAAATAATTGCAGAAAATTTTTGAAGTAGGGATATTCAGAAACATGGGTTGGGTTTGATTTGCCATTTGTTTAAAATTGTCACATACGTATTGTTGAGAATCGATATGCACGGCAATAAAAACATCCAAACAGATAAGCAATGGACATTGGGGGCTTACAATAAAGAAACACCATGAAGAAATATTCTAAGCAATCAATCTATTACCTGTGTGTGTTTTTCAATGTACAATAAGTACTTTATATAGCATTAGGTGACCATAACAAATATGTTACAATTAGATTTAGTTGAGAATTTCATTCAACCATCACCATCATCTCCCATAACCTCTCCATGGATCTCCCAACTAATCTTCATCCCTAACTTCTCTCTTTTATTCTCACCATTACTTCATGAGTAGAATTTTGTGCATAGTCTAATACATTACATATTGCAAAATATTTATCAAGTAGGCATTAATCCTTCACACATTGCGTAGACTGTAATCAAGTAAAGGTTAATAACTTACAGTACCGGATCCTTCAGTGCAAGGGCCACCAATGAAAGCCATGATTCGAGCAGCGCTTCCTGGCACACAAGCACCTAATAATCCAGCTGCCACGCTCAAAGCAGTGCCAGTACAACGGGCCGCTCTTTGATCCGCCTGCACCGGCCACGGGTCCTTTTGCAACTCTTCCAGAATCTGCACGTAAGGGCAGATATTTGTTGTGACCATGCCATCAATTTGCAACTAACGACACATAAATAATAATGTATGAGAACCCTTATTTGTAGGATAAGGACCCTCAGTGGATATGACTACTTAGTCTACAGATGTGTAGATACCTTACCCCTCCTGATTAGGTGTGATTAGTAGATGTGTATACCTTACCCCTCCTGATTTGAAACTGTGACTTCCGAGGACTTACCAAATTGAAGGTGAATTCACAATGGGAAGCAGGTAACAAGAAGCGGCCAATGCTTTTGGCAGAGAGTCCATCTTTCTCCCCGGCTATAACTCCTGCGGAGAGAGTTGGGTTCATCGTGCTTTTATTATGTATAAAGAAGTTGAGGTGATCCAGAATTTGGTCCTTGCTGGTAACCACTTTGGAACCTTTCCAGACATAAGACTTTGGAATGTGGGTGAAGCCCAGCTCGTGGACATGTACCTGCGTGCCGAAGGTGATCAAACCCACCATAGACATTCCCTCAGAGAGGAGAGCTATGGCCTGCGTCAGAGCCGTCTTCAAGTACCCAAACTCCTCCTCCAGAATGCAAGTGTCCACAACGAAGAGAAACACCGGTGGGGGCTGAAGGGGGGCCGAGGGGGGTGCTGAAGGGCCTGAAGGGGCTGAGGAAGGGGGCCCATATTCTACGGTGGTGCACTGGGGGAAGAGCTCCGCTGGGAGATTGTCCTCCGCCATGGATGCCGTGTAGTGCAAGGGGAAGTGGTTACGTTGGAAGCACAAGGGGCAAACCCATATTTTGGCCACCAAATCTGCCCTTGCGAAGGGGTTTAAGGTCGATCGGCAGCTTCTGCATCTCAAAGGGCTGTATGGTAACACCGCCACTTCCAATTGCTTCAAAGGTGTGTACACAACAGCCGTCGGTACTATGCATTTATTTGCTTCCGTTTTGGTGCCTGGCCATATGTTCCAGCTCATTCTCACTCCATCCTGCGCCTCTAGCTCTGCAAATTCCGCCATTTCCACCCACCTTCGATTATATATTCTATGATTACCCTAGCCTTTACCCTGCATATGATTCATTTCCACTCTTTATCCTGCGATCCCCTTCCGTATTTAGTTGTTTTGAGCGCGGTACAACTCCACCAGGAGGAGCTCCTTCACAGCATAGCAGAGCAAGAAGGAAGGAATTGGAAGTGAACGATACTGTAGCATCCATGCACTGCATTGCATTTAAAGTCGGTCCTGTGTTCCTGCCTCCCTCCCTAACGTAATGTAGCGTGACAGGTAAGTCATCAACTCCCAATGATATTTTATTGCCTCCCTGGCATCCCAATTAAATTGAGTATGAACATGTTGATGTCATTCTCTCGGTGAAAATCATGCAGAATCGGTATAGAATGTTTCTACAAACTGGCCAACGATGTTAGTAATAAAGGGGCTAGAAGTGAGTGATGAAACCGATAATCTTCCTAACCGTCGACCAACAGAACTCTTCAAAAACATTTATGTTAAAATAAAAACAGAGACGTTTCTTCACACTGAAAGATTTGCTTAAGAAATCGCCTTCAATTTCAATTTCTGTTAATTGTGATTTTGAAAGTTAAAGCAAAGTTTTTTCATGTATTAATCAACTAACTTATTCAATTGAAGAAAGAATTTTGAAGAATATCTAAATTACAATAAAAATGGAATTAACCATTTCAATAATGTTTTAAGAAAAATGAAATTAACAACTTAAATAATGTTTCTAAAAACTTAGAAATTAACAACTTTAAAATATTAAAAAAAAAAATTAACAATTTTAACAATGCTTTCAAATATTTTTACTTATAACATTGTTCATTAAAAATTTAAATATTGTAAATAAATTGATTATATAATTTTAATTTGCATTAACATGATTGATAATCTAATAGAAGATGTATATAATGAAGTGCATTATATTTTTTAAATCCTTTCTTGGTTGTTTTTATCCATGTCCAAGATACATTAACTTTTAATAGTTTATTTTCCTTGATATTAATCTTTCTCAAAAGTACATAGTTATTGCAAGTTAATTTTTACATTAGAATCCAATTATAAAAAAATTTAAGCAATTTTCATTAAATATATTTTTTTCTAAAACATGTGTTTCATATCTTGAGAATATTATTATTTGGATGGTTGTTCTCTTGTTTGTTCATTGTGATTGCTACACTAATGAAGATGGAAATTGAGAATTGATGTGAAATAGCACATAAATATATCTTCAAATGCAAAATAGAACATGCAGAAATTTCAAAACTTGAGATCGCAAAGGAGCACATAGATTTTGTGGTGTTAAAGAATAACATATATGCAATGTCTTACTTGCGTGTGATATTGTCATGGATGGTAAAAGAACTCTCAATTGATAATTATGAGAAGAAGAGGTTATTTATGTAAAGATATAAGGAATGCATCTAGTTGAGATTGCAACATCATATGAAGTTGTTAAGATTATAAATTCTCTTTATTGCTTCAAGAGGCAAAGTAAGTTATTAGGTCTATAAGTTTTAATTTTATTGTTTAAATAAAAATATTCTCACTTTAGATCAATATTTTCAATACTATGGATATTGTTGTTAGATGTGGCATCTTTTATTGCGTGGTAATAGTGATATAGATGAATCTATGTCTCATACATTGTAGCATTGCAAAGATTAATAAACATGAAAATAAATCTTTTGAGGACAATTACATGTAGTACTTGCAAATTTGCATTACAGATCTATAACATCAAACTTAGATATATAGATTTTGTAGTGGTATATGAGTTGTTGATTCGCATGAAACTATGTATTTTGTGTGTTTATCTTGCGTTTACTTATGGGTGTTTTGCCTAGAATAGAGATGTGTTTTTGTTCCACGAGAGATATCTATGAATTTGTCAATCTCTTTAACATAAATCTTTGACAAATGAATTGTGTGCACTCAAAAATTTATAGCTATGATGTGGATAGTTGTAGTTCACAAGTGTGGATTTGGAATCCAACTATATGCACAATGTTTTTAATATCATATTGTAAAAGAAATTTTGTGATGCACACAATGTTAAATATAATAAATCCCTACTTGATTGGACATGTTAAAATTAAACAATTATATGTAAACGGCAATAAAATCATTGTTAAAAGGAAATTGAAATATTAGAAAGGTTTTATAATTCCTAATTGATTGATCAAAACTATTTTTTCAACATTATGAGTTTAAAAAACAAAATGAGAATTGTTAAATTTAAGACCAATGCTCATGACCTTTATGGTCATGGGACTAACTAAAAAACAGCTTGGAATAAATGTATTTGTAAATTTGCGATACAAAGGTTGAAGATCAACAACACTTCCTTTTGACCTACTATGTCCTTAATAATATAAGACACAATCTTACCCAACTTTGTAACTTAATTATTGTTTAAGATCTCCTCACATACAAAAACCATGACAATCTTGGTACTTTCATTCTCAACATGTTCAAGTATAGAAATGGCATTCTCAATAATATTCAATATGTTTCCCTTTCGTTGTTCTTTAAACCTTATTTACATCAAATAATGATAAACATCATCACCATCATTACGAAAAATAATAATAAATCATTACAAAACTAAATTTTAATCTATTAAACTTTATTATAAATATAATAATACATTAATAATCATAATAATATAAAATATAATACAATGTATACATAGGAACATTTAACATATCCTTGTCCCCATAAAAAAAAATACAAAAGGCAAAAGTTTATATTTATTTTCCCAAATATAATTTTTTTTAATATGTGGATTAAGAATATAATTTTTTTAATGTATAATAGTTATTTTGTGAATAAATTTTATTTTTAAAAATTACAAACTTTTGTAATAATAAGTTTCTATACTAAAACATATTTTATTTTTGTAAAATTACAAACTTGGTTCCCATACTAAAAATCAATCACTTCTTTTAGTAATTGTATGCAAATTATTCAGTTGCAAAAGTATAAGCGTATAGATTTGGGATATGTTATTTAAATCTTCACATTAAAAAGTTACCAAACTTGTAAAATGACCATTTAAGACTTGCAATAAAAATGTCCACATGGGAAATAGTCTATAAATTCTTAAGTCATGCTTTTGGAGAGCTTGTCAAATCATGTATGAAGCACACATAAATATTATGTTTTTGTCATTTCTAGTGTTAATGCCTCGAATTAACATTTTTTCATTTCATTTGTTGTTAAATATTAAGTGTGAAAAGAAAAATGTATATGCATGGATAACACATTTTATTTACACTAGAGATAACTTCAATCGAGGAAAAACTTCAACATTATAATGTATTGTTTCATTATTCTCGAGGTATTGCAATCCTTTAAAACACTTTCCACATAAATATTATTCTATGTTGTAAATAAGCTAGATAGTTAGAATTGTATTCAGTTTCCACAAAAGATTTATGGTCATGTATCATGTTGTACTTTGATCTCGCACTAGACCGTTGAGCAACACGGTGACAAAGAAAGAATTTTTTTCTACTATATTAAAAAAAAACTGTTTAGGTTGTACACTTCCTGCTTCTATTTTGTCTCTATGTTTTTTTTTATAGAGATATTTGAAAACTTGGTCAAATATGATCAAATGTATTATCCTTGACTTTCCTTGCCCTTGGAATCTCCCTGATTAGTATTGTATGACGGAGTCATCTTGTCGAGGGAATAATTTTCACTTGGGAATTACACTACTATGACCCATCATGGAAAAGCTCTTCATGAATATTCTCAAATAGTCTTATGTCACTAGTTCCACATGGGTGAGTAACGAGAGTTGGTGTAAATTCCACTTGGTGCTTCAATGGTCTCATTACCCATGGTGCTTCTAGTTGCGAGTATAGTGGTCTCGTTATGGACATATGTGACAACTTCTACGTGGGTTGTGGAATGCACCTATCAATGTAATTATGTGTGTTTGTGTCTTCTAGAGGCCATATCTTTCTCATATGAACTCTAGTTTTAGACTTCTTTAGCTCGATGGAAAGGTTTCAATATGTCTTAACCCCCAGCATAATTAGTTGTGCCAATTAATGACCCATTTGGACCAATGACTTTGATCACTCAAGGCATATCACATCCTTAGTCAACCAATTAACTTATTTCCCAAACTTGTTTTATCCTTAACCTCGTGTACCTTCATCAATTAGGCCCCACTACATTTGACCAAGCAACATTTTTTTCTCTTATATAAAAGAGTGCAACCTTGTCCCATAGATAAGGACTTCCAAACATCATCATTCAGTGGTGTTATATCACCTTCCACCTCATCAACAAAATCAATGTTAATGGCAAACTTAACTTTACAATGCCTCGTGATTCTCATAGTGAAATTCTTTTGCAACCAACTCAATGGACATGGTCATGGATGTTCATATGCTCTCAAATCAAGTTCATCAACTAAAGCTGCAAAAAATTATTGCACAAAGAAACATTATAATAAAGAGCATTTACCTTTGTGTTCTCCACTTAAAACTTGACTCACAAGAGTGCATTTCTTTCTCCACTTTCCCTTTGCTCTTGCAATGTAATCCAAACAAGGTTTTCTTCTACATCAGAGTTGTATTCTATTATAGACCTTTCATCTATGTAGCTATCATTACTCCCTCTTGGACTTCTACCATTTCGAATGTAATTATTGATGAAGCTTCCAACACTTTGCATCCATGTGTCCTTCTACATCACAATGTTTGTAGTGTTTTTCGGGTTATTTTTCTTTCTAAACCATGGCTGCAACTTTCTTTCCTTTTTATTTTGGGTGCCTCTTTTTGATACTTTTGTTACCCCCTTTTCATGTGCAACTTGAGATAGAGATCTTTGGTATTCGCTTCATATGTGCTTCTAATGTTCAAAAGTTACAACTACCTTTGGATAAGGCCATGTAGATCTCCAATGTACTTCACTATTGCCCTAAGTTCTTATTGTGAGAAACCAAACATGATAGGTTACTTTTGAAACTCAGATATGTAAACTTGGACACCATGTCCTTACTCTTGTCTGTGAAGAAAATTGAGGTCCTATGAGGCTACCAACTAAGGTCTGTCCTTGACCTTGAAATTGGCTCTAAGTTTCAATCTTCAAAATTGTCCTTTGTTGTTTTAGGACAACAAACAGTTTAGTAACTTTCTGCGCATAGTTTTTGTAGGTCAAGTGTTCTTTGAGGTGCCCTTGCAAGTGTTTTTGTAACCCAAAATTAGCACATGCAATATAACTCAAAACAAGTAACACTTCCTCTAGATCTTAACGACACAAATAAGTTGATCTACACTCTAAGCATGCATGAAATGAACACATGTATTTTTGGTCAACATGGCCCTAGATAAACCCCCCCGGGGGGAAACCAGTTTGGAATGGAAGTATATATAAGTGGTGTCTAAAGCATGAGATATAGCAAGTACATGAAACAAATGAACCTGATACAAAGGAAGCCCCTCTCAAGCTGCCATACAAGTCCAAGAAGGTGAATGGGCCCAAGCATGGTGTGCCCTTCTCCTTGGATGCTCAATCCCACTGAAGTGAAGCGCCCTTGAACCTGGATGCTCTAAAGAAGAATCCCTTGTACACAAATGTGCTCTTGTGTGTTGCCTCTCCACTGAAACAAACAAATCTGACTTCCTCCAACTGTAGCTCCTCCCTACTAGGTGTGCACCCTCCTCCTATGGTGTGCCCTCCTCCAAGCAAGTGTGATAACCACTAAATAATAGGGTCTCTAGTTGTCATAGCTCCTCCATGAATAGAAGCGCCCTTATTACCCTCTTCCAATGCCTCCAACCTCATGCTCATGCTCCTCCTCGAGCTCTCCAAGTGAACATAAGAGTGAATGAGCCTCCTTAGGCCTCTTGCGCTCTCCTTGAGCAAATCATAAGGAAACCTAAAAGTGAATGGCTAGGATCATCCCAAGCCATCCCTAACCAATCGTTCAGATCATCCCACAATAATCTCAACTCAAAACCCACTTTGGGTTAAGTTCCCTAAGTTTACTTTATGTCCCCCAATTCACCCACAAAGTGAATTAATAGTCACTTTAGGCTAAAATGACTTAAATATCCTAAGTCAAAGTGAAATTAGACACAAACTACAAAGTACAAGAGTACCAACATCTCCCTCTTGTGGTTAGAGGCTCCAAACCACAAGGGAACCACTTCCTGAGATACACCAAAACTCAACACTCCCTCTGTAATGTCCCCTACCTCTTGATGAAGAGGTTTGGGAGAGACTTAATGGTCTAGTCATCCCCACTAGATCATAGTCTCATGCAACATGGAGAAAGGTCATCTAACTCAATGTTATATTTTAAAGTTGACTTGAAAAAGGTAAAAAGGTAAAAAGTAACTCATTGGAGGAATAGAGCACTTGAGGTTGAGTTAGGAGTTGAACCTCAGGATTAACTTAACTCAATAGAGAAACAAAAAGAGGTATAAAGGAAAGCCTAGGGCGCACCTCTCACTTCATCTTGGATATTATTGCATTTGGCTATTGGGCTCTTGAGCACACAGTTTTGAGGGTTTTGAGAATACAAACCCTAGAGAACAACTCAGTGGTGAAAGATTACACTCGCCTTGTTCCAAGCTTGGTCTCAGGGATGAAATACTCCACCCACACCATTCTATAGTCTTCACAGTTACCATCATTAATTCAGGAGAGTAGTAGGTCGTACCCTTGAGGGTTTTCCAACAGGGGCGCATCATTTCTTAGAGAGGAGTTCAATCCAACTCTGTGACAGGGTCTATTGACATTCTAGCACCTGGGTATTACTTTCAGGGCCTTGTTCATCAGATTTGGAGCATTTTGGGAGGGTTACTCCGACTATATTATTATCTGCAGCTTTGGGACGTTTTTGAGAGAAGGAGGGCACAACTGTGATTTAGATCTTGTCAGTTTGAGGGGGTTATACCTTAGATCTGATCTTGAGACCTCTCCTAGTGGCTTGTGGAAGCCCGGTCTATCTTCCTAGAGAGTTTCAAGGGATTTGGAGGCCTCCTTCATCAGGGCCGGAATATTGAGCTTGACAGTCTTCAGGAGGGCGCAGTCTTGATTGAGGATTCAACAATTTTGAGGGGTAGATCTTGGCATTTGAGCTTGAGACTTCAGAGAGGGCATCTACTTGCCCCGATCTATCATTTGGTGGAGTTTGGTGTTATTCGGAGACATTCTTCAGTTGGGCCTAAATATTGGTCTTCTCAGCTCTACAACAGAACGTGCCATCAGCCAGGGGGGTTTGGACGTCACCCTGGTCCTTCTTGTATTGATCTTCAGTGTATATCTAGCCTTTGGAGGCTCGCATATTATTATCGGGAGCATTTTGTAGCAGCTCATATCTTATCTATTGGAGCCATCTGATGTTATTCTAGATATGCATCCACTTTGTATCATGTTCTTGCTTTTCATAATAATAAAGGTCAGATCTATGCAATTTGGTTCCATATCTTGTGTATTGGTTAGATCTTGTGATTGCATTGAATATATCTTCAGATCTGTGCTTAATAACTGAATATAACCCTAAGGCCGAAACTTGAGAGGCCAACCTGCAAACACATACAAACAAACAAGTAAATCAGTGAGTAGTTAGTGTTCCAAGCGAAAAAATTGGCTTGGGAACATTACAATGGTATCAGAGTTCTGATCCTCCCATCCTGTGAGGATTAATGCATGCAAAAGTTCAGTGGCATTTGTATGGGCAGAAGGAGGAAACATATAGGTGAGGCAGAGGCTGATATGGAAGGTTCAGGTGAAGACAATGAGCCACAGGGCTTGGCAACTTTGACATAGGAACTACGTAAATCCATATAGCAGACATAAAGTACATTGGTCAACCACTTACAGGAAAGCCATGTGGCAAACCATAGGGGACAAGCCTCAATATCAGAGACCTTGAGGAAGGTAGACGAAAACTAAATGAAGATAGCAAAAATGTTGGTGGAGATTAATCACAAGGGGAAAAGCCCAGAATCCTATGCCAACAAGGAAACTAGTGGATCTTGTGGAGGGAACAGGTACCAACAGGAACATATTCCCTATCATCATTCAGAGGGAAGCCATGGAGGAGGAGCACCACAGGGACAAACAGGTAGCAGAACCACTCCTAGACATACTTACCTTCATTTACAAATGAAACCACACAGCCCAACCACCCATATGAGTTTGATGATCAATTTGATCAATATGTTAGGGAGTACAACTCATTGAGCTTATCAGTTCAGAGACAGATCACCCTAGATCAGTTCTATGGATTGAAATTCAGAAACAAGCCCAGGTCGTACCACTGGAACAACTATGAGCTTGAGTGCAGGGCTGGGAAGATGGAGATTCCCTACTTTGATGGTTCGGCCAAGATGCTTGCATAGGTGTGGGTACAGAAACTAGACACCTACCTACAACTTAACCCTATGAGGGAGATGGATGCCATCAAGTTTGCCACCATGTACTTGGATGGCAAATCTCATGATTTGTGGTATCATGGATTGACCACACTTGGCCATAATTAGACACTGGCATACACAGAGTTCACTCTGTAACACACCCACGACGGGGCATCAAAATTTTCGCTTTTCTTAAAGGGCAGATTCTTCATTCATGGTTTCTAATTTGGAAAGTCCGGGAACCAGTTTGACCTCCCGGTCAAGGATCTCTTATTCTGAAGCCAAACTACTCTCTGAGACCCTGATGGTCTCGCTCTATAATTAAACACAGACCCTTTCGACTTCTGGGTGTAGGTCTAATGGTACCTGTGACCTTCCCCTTCGTGCCTATGAAATCTCAGAGTCTGGGCGCTAGCTCCTTTTCTCGTAAGCCCCTTCCTTGATATGACCTTGGACGATGACCTTACATAACCACGCGATTGCGAGCGCGGCCAAGGGTGGTTTGAAACCAAACTACTTTTTGCCCCGCAATTCACCTTAAGCCTCCACATGTCCTTTCTCCAAAACCATGGTCTGGATTGCGGCCCACCCTCAACTTTTTAAAGTTCGTGCACCTTCAGTCCCCGCAATGCGACGAGACCGTCGATCTCATTGACCTTGATGGTGCTTCTGAACTGACGGCTCAGATCCATCCTTTCCGAATCTACAGATTAGATCTAACCTTTCTAAATCAACGGTTGTGATTTATTTTGTGATTCGGGTTTCAAGAGTTTCAAATCTCAACCCTCGCTCCCTCCTTAATAGCTATCTTCCAGAGTGGAAGATCTTCAGTAAAAATGTGCGGCTACGATTTTCCTCAGCAAGTCCGACCTCCGGGAGTTTTCGTTCTCAATTTCTCATTTCTTCTGGAGAGATATCTCAGAAACGACAGATCGACTGCCACGCATCCTCCTCAATCGATGGTTTTGCTCCCGCTTCGGGACTTTGGCCTCCTCAACCAGATCAACGGTCCTTCAACTCCCTCCTCGATCAACGATTGAGACCTTTTCCGGGTATTCAGACCTTTTCCTCCTCTCTTTTCTTCCAGAGTTCTGGATCTGGCGTCACGTGTCCACCTTCACATTGACGACTCTCGTCGCTTTGGATTTTTGGACTTCGAAAATCTCAAATCTCAACACTCACTTTTCCCCAATGGCTTTTATACGGAATTAATAATCCACTGACGTGTGTCCCTCTCGGATCAACGGTTGCAATCCCTTCGCATCTTCGAACTTCGGATTTCTCAGTCCTCAACTTTCACTCCCCCTCGACGTATGCAAATTATTGTCGCGTGTCCTCTTGAATCGGACGGTTGATAGTTACTTCGGGTCTTTACCGAAATCCACAGATTTATGCCACGTCCCCCTTAATCTAGTGGCTATGAATTACTTCGGGACTTTACCCGGAGTCCATAGATTTACGCCACATCTCTTTTGGATCAGACGGTCCAGATTCACTTCGGGTCTTCGGGCTTCAACAGTCTCTATTCTCAATCGAAACCTCGGTGCGATTCACCCAGAGCTCACAATCTATTAACGCGTGTCCTCTTTAAATCAACGACCCTTGTCTACTTCGGGACTTTGGCCTTAGGAGATATCAGATCTCAGTTTTACTCACTCTTTGTTCCTCCCGGAATGGTTTTAACTGGAGTTTATGATCTGATGACATGTGTCCTCCCACAGATCGACGACTCCCGGCTGCTTCGGCTGTTGGGGATTCAATGAGTTTGAAATCTTCTCCTTCGCGTTCTCCCGGAGTGCTTCCACCTGGAGTTCATGATTTGTCGCCACACGCCCTTCTGGATCTATGGTCCAGATTCTCTTCGGCTTTCAGGGATTCGGGAGTTTATCTTACTCCTCACTTGGAAACCTCCGAAGTAGTTTTCCCTGAAGTCTCTGATCTATCGACACGTATCCCCTGTCGGCTGACGAATAGGATCTACTTCAGCTCTTTGGTTGTTTGTCCTCCTCCTTGTCCACAAACATCTGAAGTTGGAGATCTTATGCCACCTGTCATCCTTGACGATGGACGGTCCCAAATTACTTTGGGACTTCAAGACCTTGACTAGTCCACTCTCCTGCACACATAAGGGTTAAGTCTCGTTCACTTACTTCCAGATCCAACGATTATTGGTCCTTCATGCTCACATCCAACATATGGGATTTGTTCCTCTCCTCTATGCTTCCTTTGTTCATTGGACGTTGATCTAATGGTCCATGCTCCTCTCGACAACCGATCTGATGGTTGTTGTCGCTCCTCCTCCTAAGCTTTTGAATTCCTCTAGCTTAGAGGATTTTCTAAGTATTCAAAGGCCTCGGCCTTTGTTCCTCTTACGATTCTATCTCTTGGACCTCATCTTCACCTCTGAAAAGCACTTATCTCTTCTGAGCTTGATTTTCTTGAAGATATCGATTTCCCACGCACTCCTTGAGTTTTAGGGATCTCGTCAAACTCAAATATAAGGTCCACGACAATCGACAGTTCATAGTAATTATGGGGCCCCAACATGCGTGTTCTTTGTCAGAGAGCTCAACCTCCACAATCTAGAAAGTGCTTGCTCGACTTTGGTCCGATCCTATTCGTTGATCTTCCATCCCTAATGAGATCAACGACGTGGGTTGATTATGGGCTGTGAACTAGTAGGTCCGCTAAATTCACCTTCGCACTCCACAATGATTCCAAACCGTCGATTAAATCGAATGACTGGTGTTTAATTCGGTAACTCCAGTGAGTATTTGAGTTGATCTAATGACCGGGATGGCCTCTCCACTCATTAAATGGCTCACATCCATCTCTGTTGTCAAATTCTTAAGTCATGGGTAGTTCTGGTAACTTGACTATCATCTACCTCCTAGATCCGACGGTCAGGACAGTTCCCGGGCATCCTCAGATCTAAGGTTCAGAGTTAACTTCGGGACTTCAGGGATTTTACCTCCCATACGACGAACTTGCTCAATTCATCGAACTCGCTTAGTTCATCGAACTTGCTCAGTTCGAATGACTCCAAGGGTTAACTCCCACACTCTTTCCCATATCCAACGGTCACAATAGATTGTGGCTTCTTCTGAACAGATTTCGTCCGTTCATCTTCAAACAAGGGAACCTTCCCTTTCGATACTTCAGCCTCGCTACTCTTCCTGAGCTTTGTTAGCTCTGAAGGGATTAAGAGCTTTTCGCTCTTTTTCTTGAACTTAACACTTGGAAGAATCCTTTCGCACACCCCTTACACTCATTCCTCAACTCTATAACTTGAGTGGTTCTCAATATCTGCATGCCTCGTAGAGAGCCTGTGCATATGTGCACTATCTCTCCTTAGCTTTAACAACCTCCCTTCTCCAAGGGACTCAAAACGACTAGGAGTGTCAACATGTGTACGTGAAATTATGCCCAAGGTCGACGAACTCATAGTTCGTGGATCTAGTTTAAGCCACCACAAGTAGTAAGCATTTACGAATACAAAACATGTCCAATCCATACTTTCTTAAATACACAATTTAAACAGGAATAAAGAGATCAGTATAACCATTAAGCAAACATACACATCCCTGGGTTCTTCACAGTATATCCCATTTTAGTACATAATTACAACTTAATTTCACAGGGTATGAGAATACTTATCTATTACAAGTTGCATCCAACCAACTGACTGTGGGTGTGCGCCTTTCCACCCAACCATAGGCTCAGATGCATTCGTTATTAGGACTCTGGCCACCCCCGTGCCAAGCCATGATATCACTAGGGAATTTACGCCATCTCTCAAAGAAACTCTCTCTGTCACAATGACCCTACGAGGTTTATCAGATGCTTCCTCAGCATCAAGCTCGCGTTCGGGTCCTTCGGGCCTTGTTCTTGACACTTCTTTTGGGTTCACACATCTCCCTTACGAGCTTGTGTGCTTGTCCTGTGTCTCCTCTCTTTCTGTGTCTGTGTATATATCTTACCTTCCCTCCTCTGGAAGGTTTTTTGACATGTCTTGTTCCTTCTGTTAGAAGGAAGCTCGGGTTTGCAGGTCTCTGTGGTACTTCGAGCTGACATCCTGCAGCTAGACCATGTTTCCATTCATGGGGGTGGTTGATGATTCAACCACTGGTCCTTTCTTCATTAATTGATTTATTTCCTCTAGAGATATCATGGCTCGTACTTCAAGGCTTCACCCCCCAACAATCAGTTATGGGCAATTTAACAATAATACATTTACATTGTCCACATGCCTTAGCATGGTAATCCTATTTTATGATTAATTACAAGCTGGGGGAAACAAGGGTGTTACAATTCCCTCCCCCTTAAAGGAACACTGTCCTCGGTGTTCTTTCTCAAAAACACCTGTCATGCTTTCTCATTCAGTTGTTTCAGAAATCTTGATCCTTCTTCCTCGATCGGGTCCTTTTTAGACCTTTAATCTTGGTCACCTGCTTTCAATAATTCTTGAACAACAAACATGTTAATCATAGTCTTATGCAAAAAGATTGCATAAAAATTTCTAGGAAAATTTCATAATCTTAGCATAATAATTATTTGCACAGTTTGTGGATTTGTACCCACATGGTTGTTTTGTTATTCAGGCTCATTGTTTTTCCTTGACATACCCATTGGGTGCATGATCCCCATCAATAGTTTACAATAACTATCAAGGTTTCCTCTTCCTTGCGGTCACTCACCCTCCAGGCCCAGGCTCAGGCATCCCCTTCTCTATTATTCAGTCCCTCGGGTGATCCATCTTGCCTTGCCAAGGTTTTCTTGCATAGGAAGAACTACCCATCGTGTGCATGATACCAATCAATAGTTTACAAGAACTATTAAGGTCTCCTCTTCCTTACGATCACTCACCCTTCAGGCTCAGGCTCTGGCTCAGGCATCCCCTTCTCTGTTATACAATACCTCGGGTGATCCATCTTGCCTTGCCAAAGTTTTCTCGCACAAAAAGAATTCCAGAGACTCTATCGAGTCTTACAATCGAGGCATCCCTCACACTTGCTCCGCCAAGGCGTCCCTCCTGCTTATGTTACCTCAACACAACATATTCTAGGTGATCATGGCTTACCACGGGGTTCTCATGGCTCAACAATAGCCATTTTTCATGCTTTTACAACTTGCAGCCTTCTGGCTCAGCTAAAGTTAGGGACGAAGGTTACTCTCCTTCTCCTGGCACATAAATGGTTAGGGATGAAGGTTACTCTCCTTCTCCCGAGTCAGTCTTTATTTCATGCGATCAGATTATACTCTTTCTCATAGTTCTCCCTCGAACCCGAGAGCTTAGTTTCTCGTCTCTGCACTCTTCGCAAATCTTTCTCTTTCACATGTATCACATGTATACAGAAATTTATGAGACATCATAAATTTTTAAATTCAAAAATTTTCTTGTAAATTTGTCATTCGCAGATTTCCAAATTCCACTTTATGTTCTCATATTTGTTTCACATAGGAACCTGATTCATAATTATGGGACTTTCCTTCCCATAGTGGTTTGGCTTAGCAGGCAATTGGTCTTCCTTATGGGCTTACAACGCTGCCATATCCAAGATCCCTTTGCTTCCTGCACTTTCAGCATTCCTTGCAGTTGGCTCAGTAGGCAATTGGTCTTCCTTATGGGCTTACAATACTGCCATATCCAAGACCCATTTCCTCCTGCAATTTCAACATTCCTTAGCCAAACAAATTGTTAGTTTCCATGCCTCTCTCTCTCTCTCTCTCTCTCTCTCTCTCTCTCTCTCTCTCTATATATATATATATATATATATATATATATATATATATATATTCACAACCATGCATACTAACAATTCATCACATCTATATAAACATGAAAATGGAGTCTCATTCCTTGCTTGTGCCTCATTTCAACATACCAAACCTTTCAAAACGCAATTCATCATTTCAAAGGCTTTAACAAATGTGTCAATATTCATGGCCACATTCATGCCCAACGCACTCTTGCATTGATTTCAAGTTTGTCACACTTTATGGCAGGTTCTTGGCCATGGTGTGTTGGAATTTAACCAACCTCTTCACCACATGGCTTATTCATTTTCTTTCATTCTTACAGCAAGACCATGCTTCTTGCTATAGGCCAATCACGATCCCAAATCAGTACACCTGAACTCAAAAGTTTCACATGAATGCCTTTAAGAATTCTTCCTCCATTAATAACCAGGGTGCCAACACTCATGGCCACCCAAATTAGTTTTCCTTCAACGCTTACATAATGTAAGCAAAACATTGAAAGGTCCTCCTTTCTTACTGAAAAATGCATTGTCTGCCATCTTATGCAACATGTGTTCCCTCAATGCATTCCATGCAACGTGCTATCTATGAGCACTTTTGTTTCCAATCGTTCCTTGATTCATCCATGTATTCATGACATATCAGTTCATGAATTCTTTCGAGGATTACAATCAGTCTTTACTACCAGAGGTTCACACCTCCATCATTCAAGCTCTCCTTCCTGAATCATACCCTACTTGGGTATCCAAGGCATACAACTGCCTTTCAATGTTTCATACATAACATTAAGACCGTAAAACATTTCAGAAGGGATTCTTACCCAATCCCTTCATACCTTGTGCCACATAGGCATGAACATTTTTTTTTTTACCTGTTCTGGCTACTAGCACCCCCTCTGATATTACCCCATCGGTGGTGCTCCATGGGGACTTTTAAACTCCCTTCAACAATCTTTCAACAAGAACCTTCCCATAGTCATCCTCTGATTGAGGTTGTTCATTATTGACAATTGTCTTTCTCAACAGTTCCAATCTATTTCTTTCTACACATGACATACATCATAAACACATTAATTGTCATGTAAATTAAAAAAATGCAAGTACCATAGCATTTAAATTAATAAAAACATTTTCAAAAATATCCTAGCATATATGTATGCACTTCATCACATTATCCTTAATGTTTTCATGAGTGCAACACAACAGTTCTCAATCGTTTCTACAATAATACAACCGTCATCATTACAGTGTCAAAACATTTACTTTCATCAACATACTAACTTTTCTCATCCCAGAGAAAAAGCATAATACACAACAAGAAAAGAATTAAGGGCTCTCCCCTTCTTCAAATTCTTTCTACATTGCCTAGGACTTTTCAGCCCAGCTGAGTTATTTCTAAGGCCTCACTGTCTCTTCTTTGCTTTTGCAATTTACACCCTGTTGGAATCTTCCTGGTCTTTTCCTAGAGTCGCCTTGGTTAGGCCTCACCCTAACCTTTTTTTTGGAATACAACAACATGCTTAATAGAAAAAAAAAAAATTGTTCATAATGGATCATGAACCTGTGCATCCTACACATCACAATTCGGTTATCAGAATGGTCAATATTCATTTATT